>PVKU01002825.1:0-175632 GCA_004027475.1 Anoura caudifer | reverse complement strand
TGGACAGGAAAAAAAAAGCTGGGGTAGCAATACTCATATCATACAAAATAGACTTCAATAGAAGGGCCATAAAGAGAGAACCAGAAGGTAACTTCGTAATACTCAAGGGAAAAATCCACCGAGAAGACATAAACATTGTAAATATATATGCACCCAACATAGGAGCACCTAAATACATGAAAATCTTAGAGGACTTCAGGAAAGATATTGACAGCCACACAATTATAGTAGGTAATTTTAACACCCCACTGTCAAAAATGGACAGATCTTATAAACAAAATATAAACAAAGATATTGTGCCATTGAACAACACTTTAGAAGAAATGAACTTATCTGATTTTATATATATATATATATATATATATATATATATATATATATATATATATATATAGAGAGAGAGAGAGAGAGAGAGAGAGAGAGCCCTTCATCCCAATGAAAGTAAATACACATTCTTTTCAAATGCACGTGGAAAATTCTCAAAGATAAACCACATGATAGGACACAAAACAGGCCTCAACAAATACAAGAAAATTGAAATGATACCAAGCATTTTCTCCAACCACAAGGGACTGAAACTAGAAACAAACCCCAGGGAGAAAAGCCCAAAACACTCAAAATAATGGAGGTTGAATAGCATGCTATTCAACAATGAGTGGGTCAAGAATAAAATTAGGGAAGAAATCAAAAAGTTTCTGGAAACAAATGAAAATGAACTCACAACAACTCAAAACTTGCGGGACACAACAAAGGCAGTCTTCAGAAGGAAGTTCATAGCGGTACAGGACTACCTAAAAAAGATAGAAACATTTCAAACAAACAACCTAAACCTACATCTACAAGAACTTGAGGAACAACAACAAAGACACCCCAGAGCAAGTAGAAGGAAAGAAATAATGAAGATTAGAGCAGAATTATATGACATGGAGATTAAAGCACAAATCTAAGGATAAATGAATCCAGGAGCTTGGTTGTTGAAAAGATAAACAAAATCAACAAGGCTTTAAGCAGGCTCATCAAGAAAAAAAGAGAGAAGACACAAATAAACACAATCAGAAATGAAAGAGGAGAGGTTACAACTGCCACTACAGAAATACAAAGGATTGTAAGAAATTACTATGAGGAACTGTATGCCACGAAATTTGAAAACCTAGGTGAAATGGACAAGTTTCTAGAAAAATATAATCTCCCTCATCTCAATGAAGAAGAAGCAGAAAGCCTGAACAGACCAAGAACAGCAGATGAAATTGAAGCAGTTATCAAAAAACTCCTGACACACAAAAGCCCTAGACCAAATGGTTTCACAGGGGAATTATACAAGCATTTAAGAAAGAGCGAACCCCTACCCTTCACAGACTCTTCAAAAAAAAAAAATCCAAAATGATGGAAGACTACCAAACTCTTTTTATGAAGCCAGCATCATCGTAATACCAAAACCAGATAAAGACACAACAAAGAAAGAAAACTTCAAGCCAATATCACTGATGAACATAAATGCTAAAATCCTCAATAAAATATCAACAAAATGCATCCAACGATACATTAAAAAGATCATACACCATGACCAAGTGGGATTCATCACTGGGATATAAGGATGGTTCAATATTCGCAAATCAGTAAATGTAATACATCACATAAACAAAATCAAAGCAAAAATCACATGATCATATCAATAGATGCAGAAAAAGCATTTGATAAGTTACAAAACCCATTTACAATAAAAACACCCAACAAAATGGGAACACAGGGAGCATTCCTCAACATAATAAAAGCAATATATGAGAGGCCTACAGGCAACATCATACTCAATGGGCCAAAGCTAAAATCTTTTCCACTAAGATTAGGAAAAAGACAAGGATGCCCATTTTAACCACTTCTATTCAATATAGTATTAGAAGTGTTAGCCATAGTGATTAGATAAGAAAAGGAAATAAAGGGCATCCAAATTGGAAAGGAGGAAAGAAACTATCATTATTTGCTCCTGACATGATAGTGTACATAGAAAATCCTATAGACTTAGCCAAAAAGCTGCTTGACCTAATAAATGAATTTGTCCAAACAGCAGGATACAAAGTTAATATACAGAAATCAAAGGCATTTTTGTATACCAACAATGAAACAGCAGAAGCAGAAATCAAGAAAAAAATCCCATTTGATATAGCAAAAAGAAAAATAAAATACCTAGGAATAAACCTAACTAAGGAGGTAAAAGGCCTGTATGCAGAACACTACACAACACTGAAGAAAGAAATCAAGGAAGACACAAACAAATTGAAACATATACCATGTTCATGGATCGGAAGAATCAACATCATCAAAATGTCCATACTACCAAAAACAATTTACAAATTCAATGCAATACCTATTAAAATACCAATGGAATATTTCACAGACATAGAACAAACACTTCAAACATTTATATGGAACCATAATCAACCCCGAATTGCTGCAGCAATTTTGAGAAAGAAGAGCAATGTAAGAGGGAACACAATACCTGATAACAAACTATTACAAGGCCACTGTACTGAAAACAGCTTTGTACTGGCATAAAAACAGGAACATGGATCAGTGGAATAGAACAGAGAGCCCAGAAATAAACCCAAGTCTCTGCTGTCAATTAATATTTTACAAAGGGGGAAGCAACATAAAATGGAGTAAAAATAGCCTCTTCAACAAGTGGTGTTGGGAGAACTGGACAGATACGTGCAAAAAAAAAAAATGAAATTCCAGCACCAACTTACACCATACACAAAAATAAATTCAAGGTGGATAAAAGATTAAATATAAGCCAGGACACCATTAAAGTCCTGGAGGAGAACGTAGGCAGGAAAATCTCAATTATTTCATGCAGCAGCACTTTTACTGATATTTCCCCTAAAGCAAGGGACTTAAAGGAATGAATAAACACATGGGATCTCATCAAAATAAAAAGCTTCTGCACAGCTAAAGAAAACATATTAAAATAAAAAGAGAACCGACTGTATGGGAAAACATATTTTCCAATGATACCTCTAACAAGGGTTTAATCTCCAAAATACATAAAGAACTTACATGACTCCACTCTGACAAGACAAGCAACCCAATTAAAAAATGGGCAAATGACTTGAACAGACACTTCTCCAAGGAGTTCATACAGAGGATCCAGAGATACATGAAAAAGATGTTTGATATCACTAGCTATCAGAGAGATGCAAATTAAAATCACAGTGACATACCACTTCACACCAGTCAGAATGGCCATCTTAAACAAAGTAACAAACAACAAGTGTTGGAGAGTTTGTGGAGAAAAGGGGACCCTAGTGCCCTGTTGGTGGGATTGCAGACTGGTACAACCTCTATGGAAAGCATTATGCTTTTTCTAGGAAAACTGGAAGTGTTTTGGAAAAAAATAACTTTTGTCCCAGCAATCCCACTGCTAGGATTATATCCTAAGAACACTCAAACACCAGTCCAAAAGATCCTATGCATGCCTCTGCTCATAGTAGCACAATTTACAATAGCCAAGTGTTGGAATTAACCCGGGTTCCCATCATTAAATGGATGGATCAAAAAATTATGGTACATGTGCACAATGGAATTCTATCAGGAGAAAGAAAGAAGGAGCTCCTACCCTTTGAAACACTATGGATGGAACTGGAGAGCATTATGCTAAACAAAACAAGCCAGGCAGTTAATGACAAATACCATATGATCTTACCTTTAACAGGAACCTAATCAACAAAACAATCAAACAAGCATAATCTAACCAAAGACACTAAATTTGAGAACAGGCTGACAGTCCCCAGAGTGGAGAGGGGAGGGAATTTCAGGGGGGGGAAAGCAGAAGGGTTTATAAGAACAAGTATAAAGGACACATGGATAAAAACTAGGGGGTGGAAATGGGAGGGAGGTGGGGAGGGCTGGGGCGGTGGGCTGGGATGGGAGTACAAGACAGAAAACTGTACAAGAACAACAATTAAAATAAACAAAAACAAAAAAAGCAAAGCAAAACACACACACACACAAAATAAAAAACAAAATCTTGTCTGCCGGTCACCAACAATACATAATCTCTCACTTATTAACACGTTTGTATAACTTGGTTAAAGAATATTTTGTTAATTATTTTTTAATTCATGTATAGTAGTCTGCCATTTTTTGGGGGGGATATGTTTCAAGACCACCAGTGAATACCTGAAACTGTGGATAGTACTGAATCCTGTATATGACATGTGTCCAGAAAATGTCAATCCATTTTTAGTATAACAGTTTGCAAGACATCAATGTAACCTGGCAGCCAAGGAGAGTGAACTGGAATGTGCATGCATGAACAATGATGACTTCACTCTACTAGTCAGTGGGGGCAGTAGATGCCGTTGAGTGAGCATGTGCATTGTGCCGCCATCACCTTCAAAATGAGAAAGTAGAGCAATGAATCTGCATGAAATTTCGCATTAAGCTTGAATGTCCCTCCAAGGAAACTATTTGGATGATTCAGAAGGCCACAGGTATGGGTAACTGGTGATACTCGTAATTGGTGGCTTCATCATGACATTGCAGCCTGCTCATGTCTCATGCAGAATTTTTTTTTTTGTCAAAATATCAAATAACCCAGGTGACTCAGCCCCTGTACAGCACAGATTTGGTGCCCTGTAGCTGCTGGCTCTTCCCAAAATTGAAATTACATTTGGGAGGGAAGAGATTTCAGACCATCAATAATGTTCAGGAAACTATGATGTGGCAGCTGATGGAGATTGGGAGAATTGTGTGAGGTCCCAAGGTGCCTACTTTGAAGGGGACTTAGGCATCATTGTCCTATGTACAGTTTCTTGTATCTTCTTTTTTAAGTTTATATATCATTTTTATTCCTTACTTTTATTCAACTTTTATAAAATATATTTTATTGATTATGCTATTACCATTGTCCCACTTTCTCCCCTTTATTCCCCTCTGTCCTGTACCCCTGACATTCGTCCCCCCTTAGTTCATGTTCATGGGTTGTAAATTGAAGTTCTTTAACTTTCCCATTTCCTATACTATTCTTAACCTCCTCCTATCTACTTTGTACCTAATATTTATGCTTCTTATTCCCTGAACCTTCTTCCCCCATTTTCCCCCTCCCCATAGATCTCCATTTCTGTGATTCTGTTCCTGTTCTACTTGTTTGCTTACTTTGTTTTCATATTTTTAGGATCAGTTTTTGATGAATATGAATTTGTTGCATTTTCATGTTCATAGTTTTTGATCATCTTCTTTTCCTTAGATAAGTTCCTTTATAGAAGTCTGGGTGATGATGAACTCCTTTAACTTGATCTTATCTGGGATGTACTTTATCTGCCCTTCCATTCTAAACAATAGCTTTGCTGGATATAGTAATCTTGGATGTGGGTCTTTGCCTTTGATGACTTGGAACACTTCCTTCCAGCCCCTTCTTACCTGCAAGGTCTCTCTTGAGTAATCTGCTGATAGTCTTATGGGAACTGCTTTGTGGTAACTGTCTCCTTTTCTCTTGATGCTTTTAAGATTCTCTCCTTATCTTTAATCTTGGGTGATGTAATTATGATGTGCCTTGGTGTGTGCTCCCTTGGGTGCAACTTCCTTGGGCCTATCTGAGCTTCCTGGACTTCTGGGAAGTCTATTCCCTTTGCCAGATTGGGGGGAGTTCTTCTTCATTATTTGTTCAAATAAGTTTTCAATTTCTTAGTCTTCCTCTTCTCCTTCTGGCACCCCTATGATTCAGATGTTGGAACCTTTAAAGTTGTCCTGGATGTTCCTAAACCTCTCCTCATTTTTTGTTTTTGAATTTATGTTTCTTCATTCTGTTCTGGTTGAATTATTATTTCTTTCTTCTGATCCAAACTGTTTATTTGAGTCCCTTCCCTTCACTATTGGCTCCCTGTGCATTTTCCTTTAATTAACTTTTCATAGCCTTTGCTCTTTCCTGTATTTTGCAACCATACTGAACCATTTCTGTAAGTATCCTGATTACCAGTGTTTTGAAATCTGTATCTGATAGGTTGGCTATCTCTCCATTACTTAGTTATAATTTTTTCTGGAGTTTTGATTTGTTCTTTCATTTGGGCCACAGTTACTTTTCTCAGTGCACCTGTTTATGTAGTAAGGGGTGGAGCCTTATGTTTTTGCCAGGGCTTGACAACCCAGGTCACTGTGTTATGGTGTTGTATATGGGGGAGTGGTCCAAAAGGGAACAATGCCACTTGCTAGGCTCTCTGCCAGCTTTCAGTAACTTCCTCTGCTACCCACAAGCAAATTGGGCTCTTTAGGTGCTGATTCCTGGGTGGGGGGTTGTGTGCATTCTGGGACCCTGTGGGGTCTCTCCAATGAACTCTCCTGTGAGGGAGGGAGTTTCTCCCACCACAGCCTTCACAGATTTTTTAGTCAGAGGTTTTGTGGCTTTATTTCCCCATGCTAAAACTCTGGGTTGTACAATCTGCCTCTCTTCCCAGTTGTTCTTCCTTGTTTATCCACATGCCAATGTGGGACTGCCCGGTCCACCATCTGCCACCTCACTGGGTATTCCAGCTGCTGCCTTGCCCACCTGGGTACTCCAGCCACCACCTTGCCATTCATCCTATCTGCCCCAGCTGCCCATCTCCACCCCTCCTACCAATCTGGATGAATGTTTCTTCTTTAACTCCCTGGTTGTCAAAATTCCATACAATACTATTTTCTGGCAGTTCCAGTTGTTTTTTGTTTTTAAATTTGTTGTTCTCCTTCTTTTGGTTGTGCAAGGAGGCACAATATACCTACCTATGCCTCCATCTTGATCAGAAAATCTTTCTTGTATCTTTTATCTTCCTCAATAAATATCTATATTTTTCATATTACATGGCTGGATACCTTGCTGACAGACCTTGTGTGTGTCTGTGTGTGTATAAAATCAAAGAAATTGAGAAAAAGTAATTTTAGAAATAGAATGCACAAGAAAACCTTTAATAATGGCATTCACAAGGCAGTTTTTCCTTCATCAGTGGCAATGCCTCAATTGTAAGCCATAGGAGATGGTGTCATTTTTTTCTTAAATTACCTGTAACTAGAGCAGTTTCAAGTCTTACAATTTAGACATTGTGCCAATATATTTTTCTTTATCAATTTCTTTAGGTGTAATTTATTTAAAATACAGTACACAAATTTTCACTGTGATGAGAATTGTCAAATAAACCTGAATAATCTCCACCATAATCAAGATACACATTTCCATCAGACTCAAAATTTCCCTCCTGAGATTTTGTTGTCAGTTTTATTTCCTAACCCATGACCCGGGTGACCAGTGAGCTTCCTTATGTGACTGTTAATTAATTTTGCCTTTTAGAATTTCATATAGAGTCATAACATGCTATATTCTGTGACTGGCTTTTTACACTTAGCATAACATTTTTGAAATTCATTCATATTTTGGTATATATAGTTTATTTTATTCTACTACTATGTTTTATTGCATATATCAGAAGTAGTGTTTCTACTTACCTGTTGATGGTTCTTCAGTTGTTTTCATTTATTATTTATTATGGATAAAGCTGCCATGAACATTTATTTACAGGGATCTACATGGATGTAAGTTCCATGACTCTTGGATAAATACTTAGGAGTGAAATTGCTGGTTCACAGGAAAGTATGTGTAGTCTTTTAAGAAAATGCCAAATTGTTAAGCAATTACACCATTTTATGCTACTACCAACAATGCGTGAGAATTCTCGTCACTGTTTATCTCCGCTAATATCTAACATGTTTAGAGTTTTTAATTTTAGCTATCCTAATGGGTGTGTAATTGTGTCCCATCATGGTTTTGAATGTTTTGTTAATAAAATATAAACATATTTCCATATGTTCATATATCTTCTTGTATAAATTATCTATTTAAACAATTATTTTAATCCTTGTCTGTTTATTACTGGATGTTACTTATATATAATATATGTACATTATTAGATAAAATTTTGCTTTTGTTTCATAATATATGAATTCTTGTCTACTCCAAGATAGAACTTACAGTTTTTGATTTTATGCTTAGGGATAGACTCCATTTCAAGTTGAGTCCTGTGTATATTATGAGGCAATGTCAACATATATTTTTTCATATGAATGTCAAGTTGTTTCTGTATCATTTATTGAAAAGGCTAGCATTTGCTCCTGGCATCCTGGTCAAAAGTCAACTAAACACGTATGTGTGTATTTATTTCTAAATTTTCTATTCTGTTTATGTTTAGCTATTTAGACATCTTCAAACCAATCATATACCATCTTGAATAACTAAAGCTTAATTCATGATTCTTGAAATCAGGCAGACTAATACTTCAATTTGGTTCCCTCTTTGAAATGTTCTTTAGGTTGTTCTTGGTCCATCAAATTTTCATATCAATTTTAGAATAGTTGCACATTTCTACATTTTTATAATCCTTGAGTAATTTATTTTTATGAGGATTATCCTTCATTTTTTGAAGATTTTTATTGTTATTCTTGTGGATATTTTAAAATTCATGCAATTCATTCAAGGTAATCAACAAGCCCCTAGTTTCTTCACAAACACCTTAGATAATGTGAAGTCCAATGAATGCTGAGTGTTTTCATAACTTACCATAGATTAAAGCCATCATAAGTGTTTCTAAGTATTTTGAAAGGGTTTAGTAATGATAATTGGTAACTTGAGAGTGAAAGAGGATTTTAAACAGTGAAGTGTTTTGCATGTGTATGTATATAAATGTTGTATCTATTGTGTGAATGTATGTATATATGTGAGTGGGTAGGTTTACTGTTGTGAATACATGAAAAATATTTTATTCTTCTTTACTATTAATTATTGTATTATTTTCTTAAAAGATGGTAAACCTGCTTTGGTGCATACTGTAAATAAGGAGTCAGTGAGAGAGAAAAATAAAATCTTTATTATTTCAATATATTGTGAAAGATCAATACTGTAGAATTTGCACCAGTTAGCAAAAGACCCATAGAAAACCCACTGAAATGTTGGGCATTTAAGATTAGTAATAATTGATAGTGAATAAAAGTGTTATGGATTAGGGCCAAATTTGAATTACTATGTTTGACACTGAAATAAATTTTTCTGTACTTCATATTACAAATTCTTCTTGAAGGAACACTAAAAGTAACAGAAATCCTATCACAATAATATATTATTTCATATATTCTGATTTTGTTAAGTTTTCTTTTTTGTTTTATTTTTTCCTTTTTTATTGTTGTGTAATTACAGTTGTCTGCATATTCCCCCAGTACTACCCCCACCTTAACCAGGCCCACCTCACACATTTAATACTCCACTCCCATTGACTTTATCAATGGCTACTTTATACAAATTCTTTGATGACCCTTCCCCTTCTTTGCCCTGTTACCTTCCTCCACCCTCCTCTTTGGTCACTGTTAGTTTATTCTTTATTTCAATGTTTTTGTTCTATTTTGCTCACTTGTTTGTTTTGTTCATTAGATACCACTTATATGACAGATCATATCATGTTTGTTTTTCACTATCTGTATTATTCCACTTAGAATAATGCATTACAGTTCCATCCATGATGCCTCAAAGGGTAGGAGTTCCTTCTTATTTTCTTCTGCATAGTATTCCATAACATAAATGTACCAAAATTTTTTGATCCACTCCTTTACTGATGGGCACTTAGGCTGTTTCCACTACTTGGCTATTGTAAATAATGCTGCTATAAACATTGGGGTGCACAGGTTCTATTGGATTGTTGTTTCAGGCTTCTTAGTGTATAAACCCAGTAATGGAAGCGCCAGGTCAAAAAGCAGTTCTATTTTAGTTTTCTGAGGAAATTCCATAATGTTTTCCACAGTGGCTACACCAGTCTGCATTCCCAACAACAGTGTGCTAGGCTTCCCTTTTCTCCACAACCTCGACAGCACATGTTGTTTGTTGATTTGTTTATGATAGCCACTCTGACCAGTGCGAAGTGGTATCCCATTGTGATTTTAATTTGCATCTATATGGTGGCCATTGATGTTGAGCAGCATTTCTTGTTTTTGGGTCCTTTGTATGTCCTCCTTAAAGAACTATCTCTTCAGGTCTTTGGCCTATTGTATAATTGGATTGTTGGTCTTCCTGATATAGATTTGCGTGAGTTCTTTTTTTTCCCCATTTTTTAATTAAATTTTATTTTAATTGTTGTTCTTATACAGTTTTCTGTTTTCTACTCCCATCCCGTCCCTCCACCCCAGCCAGAGTTCTTTATATATTTTGGAGATCAAACCCTTGTCTGACGTATCATTGGCAAATCTATTGTCCTATATTGTTGGTTCTCTTTCCATTTGGCTGATGTTTTCTTTAACCTTGCAAAAACTTTTTAACTTGTTGAACTCCCATCTGTTTATTCCTTCCCTTATGTCCCTTGCTCTAGAGGACATATCCGTGAAAATATTGTTGTGTGGAATACCTGAGATTTTCCTGTCTGTGTTCTCAACTAGCACTATTATGTTATCACAACTTATATTTTAGTGGTTTATCCATCTTTAGTTTATTTTGGTGTATGGTGTGTGTAAGTTGGTGGCTGAGACCAATACCATTTTTTGAAGAGGATATTTTTACTCCATTTCATGCCCCTACCCTCTTTGTAGAATATTAACCAACCATAGAGACATGGGTTTATTTCTGGTTTCATTGGTCTATGTGTCCATTGTTGGGTCAGTACCAGAACACTTTGATTACAGTTCCCTTGTAATATAGATTGATAACAGCTATGTGATCCCTCCTACTTTGTTCTACTTTTTCAAAATTGCTGAGGCTATTTGGGATCAATAATGGACCATATAAATTTTTGAAATGTTTGTTCTATATCTGTGGAATATGTAATTGGGTTTTTTTCCCAATTTTAGTTATTTACTTTTAGAAAGGAGAAGGAAGAGGGAAAGAGTGGGAGAAAATCTTCAATGTTTGGATGCCTCTCAAGTGTTGCCTACTGAAGGACTAGGCCCACAACCCAAACATGTGAACTAGACTGAGAATTGAACTAGTGATCCTTTGATTTGCAGAGCAGCACTCAATCCACTGAGCCACAGAGTCTACAGCTGTCATTGGTATTTTAATTGTGATTGTGTTGAATCTGTAAATTGCTTTGGGAAGCATCAAGGATTTGATGATACAAATTGTTCCAATCCATGAACACAGTATATGCTTCCATTTCTGTATGTCTTCCTCAATTTCTTTCTTCAGTGTTGTGTAGTTTACTGAGTACAGTTCTCTTACATCCTTTGTTAGGTTTATTCTTAGGTACTTTATTTTACTTATTACTATACAAAATGGTATTTTTTCCTAATTTCTGTTTCTTATATTTCATTGTTGGTGTACAAAAATGTCTTTGATTATTAAATATTTACTTCATATGCTGCTGCTTTGCCAAATTCACTTATTAGTTTGAGCAGCTTTTTGGTGGAGACTATAGGGTTTTCTATGTACACTATGATGTCATCTGCAAACAATGACAGTTTGGCTTCCTCCTTTCCTATTTGGATGCCATTCATTTCTTTTTCTTGCTTGATCCCTAAGGGTAGGACTACCAATACTATGTTAAATAGAAGTAGTGAAAGTGAACACCCTTGATTTGCTCCTGATCTTAGTGGGGAAGATTTAGATTTTGCCCATTGAGTATGATGTTGGCTGTAGGTTTCTTGTATATGGCCTTTATTATGTTGATGTATGCTCTATCTACGCTCACACGGTAAGTGTTTTTTTATCATGAATGGGTGCTTTACTTTATCAAATGCCTTTCTGCATCTATTGACATGACCATTTGCTTCTTGTCCTTCCTTTTGTTTATGATGTGCATTGCATTTATTGATTTGTGAATATTGTAACATTCTTTCATCCTTGGGATGAATTCCACTTGTTCATGGTGTATGATCTTTCTAATGTGTTGCTGGATGTAGTTTGTCAATATTTTATTGATGATTTTAGCATCTATGTTTATCAGCAATATTGGAATGTAGTTTTCTTTCTTTGTTGTGTCTTTATCTGATTTTGGGATTAGAATGATGCTGGTCTCATAAAAAGACTTTAGTAGAATTTTGTCTTCTTGGAATTTTTGGAATAATCTAGGAAGGATAGTGTTGAAGTCTTTCTTCAATGGTTTTTAAAATTCTACTGTGAATCTGTCTGGTATAAGGCTTTTGTGTGTTGGGAATTATCTGATAACTGCTTCAGATTCACCAGGTGTTTTAGGTCTGTTCATTTTTTCTGCTTATTCTTAATTAGGTTTTGAAAGATTATAGTTTTCAGTCAGAATGGCCATCATAAACAAAGCAACAAACAACAAGTGTTGGAGAGGTTGTGGAGAAAAGGGTACCCTAGTGCACTGTTGGTGGGATTGCAGCCTGGTAAAGCCACTAGGGAAAGCAGTTGGAACTTTCTAAGAAAACTAAAGATGGATCTACATTTTGTCCCAGCAATCCCACTGCTAGCATTATATACTAAGAACCCTGAAACACCAATCCAAAAGAACCTATGCACCCAAATGTTCATAGCAGCACAATTTACAATAGCCAAGTGTTGGAAGTCACCTAGGGGCCCATCAGTAAATGAATGGATCAAGAAACTATGGTACATTTACATAATGGAATTCTATGCAGCAGAAAGAAAGAAGGAGCTCCTCCCCTTTGTAACAGCATGGATGGAGGTGGAGAGCATTATGCTAAGTGAAATAAGCCAGGCAGTGAAAGACAAATACCATATGATCTCACCTTTAACAGGAATCTAACCAACAAAACAAACAAGCATAATATAACCAAAGACAGTGAAATTGAGAACAGTCAGGCAGTCACCAGAGGGGAGAGGGTAGGGAATTTCAGGGGAAAAGGGGAAGGGTTTGGAGCAACAAGTATGAAAGACACATGGACAAAAACTAGGGGGGGTGTATATGGGTGGCAGGTGGGGAGTGTTGGGGCGGTGGGCTGGGACATGAGTAAATGACAGATAACTGTACAAGAACAATGATTAAAATAAAAAATGAACCACCCAAAAAGAAAGATTATATTTTTCTAGAAATCTGTCCATTTGACCAGGTTTTCAAAAATTTTTTTCGTATACTGGTTTGTAGTAATTTCTTACAGTCTTTTGTATTTTTGTGTTGTCAGTTGTAATCTCTCCTTATTCATTTCTGATCTTATTTATTTGGGCCCTCTCTTTTTTTCTTGATAGGTCTGGCTAAAGGTTTGCCAATTTTGTTTATCTTTTCAAATAACCACTTCCTGGATTTATTGACCCTTTAGATATTTTTGACTCCATTATGATCTTGGTTATTTCCTTTTTTTCACTTGCTCTGGGCTGTCTTTGTTTTTGTTCTTCAAATTCTTGTGTAGGGTTAGGTTGTTTATTTGAAATGTTTCTATTTTTAGGTAGTCCTGTATCACTATAAACTTCCCTCTCAGAACTGCCTTTGCTGTGTGCCATAAGTTTTTGGTTGTTGTGAGTTGATTTTCATTTTTTTTTAATTTTAACTACCATTTGAGTACAGTTTTCTGACTTTTATCCCCATCCCAGCCCAACCTACAGCCCTCCCTTCCTCCCTCCCATTTCTGCACTCACCTCATTATTGTCCATGGGGGATAACATGTAATTCCCCTTAAAGCTTTATATATATATATCAGTTAAATCCATTTCATCTAGGGCACTGTTCAATGCCCCAATATTTTTGTTGATATTTTGTTTGGAAGATCTATCCATTTTTGATAGTGGGGTGTTAAAATCCCCTACAATTATTGTGTTACTGTCAATATCTTTCTTGAAGTCCTCCAAGATTTTCTTTATGCATTTTGGTGCTCGTATGTTTAGTGCATATATGTTTATAATGTTTATGTATTCTTGATGGATTCTTCCCTTGAGTATTATGAAGTGACCTTCTGTGTCTCTCTTTCTGGCCTTGTTTTTGGAGTCTATTTTGTCTGATATGAGTACTACTACACTGGCTTTTGTTTACTGTCCATTTGCTTGGAAAACTTGTGTTCAGCTCTTCACTTTCAGTCTGTGTAGGTCTTTAGTCCTGAAGTGGGTCTCTTATAGGCAGCATATCTGTGGAACGTGCTTTCTTATCCATTCAGCTATTCTACGTCTTTTGATTGGAGCATTTAATCCATTTACATTTAAGGTTATTATTGATAGGTACTTATTCATTGCCATTGTTCACTTTTGTATTTGTAATTTTCTCTCATTCTTTTCCTTCATCTTCCTTTTTTAAATAGTTTGTTATTTATTTATTTTTATACAGAGGGAAAGGAGGGAGAGAAAGATTAATGTATGCTTTCCTCTCATCCTCCCCCTACTGAGAATGTGGCTCACAACCCATGCATGTGCCCTGACTGGGAATTGATCCAGCAACCCTTTGGTTTGTAGGCCAGCACTCAATCCCCTAAGCCACACAAGCCATGGCTCCTTCATCTTCTTAAAGCAGTCCTGTTAGCATGTCTTGCAATGCTAGTTTGGTGAAGGTATATTCTTTTCACCTTCTTCTTTTTCTGAGAAACTGTTTATTTCACCTTACATTTTAGTTGAGAGCCTTGCTGGAGAGAGTAGTTTTGGTTGCAGGCTTTGTTTTTTATTGTTTGTAGTATTCATTTTCATTCCCCTCTGGCATGTAGTATTTATGCTGAGAAATCATCAGCTAGCTTTATTGGAGCTCCCTTTTATGTTACTTCTTGTTACTCTCTTGCTGTCTTTAAGATTCTCTCTTTGTCTTTAGATTTTGGCATTTTAATTATGATGTGTCTTGGAGAGTCCCTCTTTGGGTTCATCTTGTTAGGGATGCTTGGTACTTCCTGAACTTGCATGGCTTTTCTCCTCTCCAGGTTAGGTATTATTTATGTCAATATTTTTTCCAACAGTTTTTCTATCTCTTGCCCCTTTTCTTCTTCCGTTATTCCTATTATTCAAATGTTGTTGCTTTTCATATTGTTCACAGTTACCATAACGTATCTTCATATTTTTTCAGTCTTTTGTCATGCTGCTTTTTTTTAACTGGTTGTTTATTTCTACCCTGTCTTCCAGCTCCCTAATTCAGTCTTCTCCTTTATCCAGCCTACATTTAAATCCTTCAAGTGTATATTTTATTTTAGATGTTGTATTCTTCATTTCTTCCTGGTTCTTGTTTATAGTTTCTATTTCCCTTTTAATGCTGTTGTTGTTCCCATTCAGTTCCTTGTAGTTGTTTGTGAGTTAATTTCACATCATTATCATTTCTTTGAATTCTATATTTGATAGTTTTCTTTCGTCCATTTAATTTATCTCTTTTAGTGGGGAGTCTTCCATTTTTTATTACAAGTTATTTGTATCCCCATTTTAGGTGTCTCTCTCTTTTTTTTTTCTGTGATTCCATATGCTCTGCTTTGCCAGGTGTCTTCATCAGGTGAACTTCTGTTGTAGAAGTTCTGTGTGACTCAGTTGTGCAGTCTCTTTGATCTCCTTGGCTAGATGTTCTAGGGTTGACCTTTATTCTCCTTGTCTTGGCTCTGGTGTTGTACTTGGGCTTTACCTGTTGGTGGGTTCTCCCTCCAGAGGGATCACTGGAAGTCACAACTCCCATGTTGTCTTGTATGCTGTTGTTCAGGTGTTGGTTTGCAAAGAAGTGTTACCAGACAACCATACCTACACTAGCAAAAAGAATACCGCTACCATGTAAGCAATCTCAAACTCAATTTCACTAAAATTAATAAATGTGAAGAGAGATTGAAGATAAGATATGTCAAAGGGGATATGAGATTCCTGAAAGAGGATACAATATTATTGCATGGTAATAGGAAGGGGAATTGATAAGAGTTGGGATGGAACCAAGGTGAAAAAAGGGAGAGGACAAAATTTGAAATGTAAATAAAACAGAGAAGGGTGATGGGAAAAATGGAGTAAGAAAAGGGATGAATATGTTACAGAGCAGACATATAACAGGCATATGTCTCTCACATGCAGGGCCAAAGGGCCCCAGTGGTCACAATATATTGTTACTGAAAGGACCCCTACTGGGCTCAATCATCCATTGCCAGATGGAAAGATGTCTCTCAATGCCAGAGATTTGTGAAAAGGAAAGGAAATGTTTATTCAATGATATACAGACTTAAAGTAGTGACCTAACATCTTCATTAAAATATCAAAGTCCTTTGGGATACCCACAAACTCCCACAGTGCTTCCTTCTGCCCCTGCTCTAATTCAGTGTACTATAACTCAGAAAGAGAAGCAAACATCTGGGATCCAGTCTCCTGACACCATCAGCTGTGTCACCATCCAGGCAGGATCTCTGATTAATCCAAAGCCACATGGCATCTTCTCATGGCCTACTGGCAAGAGTTCGTTCACTTCTCTTCCAGGCAAAATCTCTCCTACTTCCTAGGCCATGCAGCCAAAGGGAGCACCCCAAAGCCGCGTGGTCCTCTTCTACCAAAGAGGGAAGGGGTCCCCACTCTGGCAAAATCTCATGGTTCTCTCCAGAAAGCTGTGGCGTGGTCTCCACTCAGTCAAAGCCACATGGCTCTCCCTTCACCTAACTTGGGGGGAGGGGATCACCACTCGACCAAATCCGAGTGGCGGTTCTCTGCTAAAGCTTCATGGTGATTCTTCCTCACATGGCTGCAGGGGTCCTGACTCTGCCAAAAGTACATGGTTCTTTCTAATGGATAAAGCTGCATGCCTCTCCCTCTCATGGCTGCCATCTCTGGGTTTAAGTCCTCATGCCAATCCTCCTCTGCAGCCCCATTTCTGACTCCTCCAACAATCAGTTACACCTGCCAGCATTCCTGTATTATTCCAACTTTCCTGGGCTGCCATCATGTGTCTGGGCAGGTGTGGTCCCATGTCATGGAGCCATTCTTCTCCAAGCTCTCACACAGGTGCTGTGACCTAGGAGACCTGCCCCCCCAGTTACATCTTGGGGGGAGTCCCTTCCATCCCCCTGGTTCAGAGCATGGCCACAGCTATTTAACATATCTATGCAACCAGTTAAAGGTTATAGATATGTTAAATGACCATGCCATGGATTAGCGGCAAAGCTGTGGCCATACAAAACAGCTCTGCATGTCCCTGCTCCATGTGTCCCTTCCTCAGATCACACCTGTGGGGGAAGGGGTGAGGACATCTTATATGTCCCTCTAATAGTTCCTGGACACTCTGAGCTCTGGTCCCCATTCCAATCCCTATTTTCACCCCCCCTCTTGGCTGCACCCTGTTACAAGTATACTATGAGGTTTGATGTAAAATTGAAAAGGTTCAGGACCAGTGTGACGTGGATCCTGGCCAGCAGAACCCATGTGTTGTGGCCGTGAGAGGTAAATTCACACAGACTACAGAAGTCCTGTGGAGAAAAAGGGACAGCATGGCTTTTCTCTGAGAGAGAGAGAGGTCCCCGGCTCCTGCCTGGACAGGCTTTAATTGCTTTTGAGGGTACTTTACATTTAGGGTGGTCCTCACTTACTATACACAGGTTCCCTCTAGGTAATTACCTTTTACAGATTACAGAGGAAAGAATGTTGCTAATTACTTCAAAGAGAAGGATGTTCCGGATCAAGGGAGAACATGTTGAACTAGTTACACTCCACACTTGGGAGGTGTAGCACAGATTTTAGGAAGTTACAGTAAACATTTGCTGCCTCAATCCAGGGTGAGGGGGTTTTAGACAAAGCAAGCCTCATAGCAGCCTAGGTACAATGCAGGCCTGATTCTCACAGGACAGCCTATCCATGGGTGTGGCTCCTGTGTGCCAGAATCACGCTCTCCACTGGCCTTTCTGAGTGCCAGCTGGGCTACATCCCCATGCCATGCAAAACGGTTCCCTATGCCAATGGGGTCAAAATTACAAAGAAAAAAAACACACAGTAAGGTTGATAGCAATGACAGGTTAATGCAGTTTAACAAAGGTGGAATACATATAAGAATATTGTAGAAAAGTGAAATTGAATATCAGATGTATATAATATAGAAAAATGATTTTGAGTGAATGGGTGAATCAACCTATTAAGAGAAGGAGTAAAGCCCAGGTTGAAAGAGGAGTTTTAAAGAGGGAGAAAGAAAACATTGAAATAAAATTCCTCACTCAACTGATCAGGGTCAAGGGGAAAGAGAAATGGAGGAAGACAGTGGGAGAGTATTCCATGGGATTAAAAGTACAAACAAATTCTGAATAAATAGGAGTTTCTTTGGAAAAGTACAGTAATAATTGATATTTCAGCCAAATAACTACTGTTTATAAGAGATGGAAAAGAAATAAGACTCTTATCAGAGGTGAAAAAGAATGTGAGCCTACTTAAGAAAGAAGAGTGCTTATGCAAGCTTAGATGGAGGAGGAATAGTGAGAGTAAGGGATAAAAACTTGGCAAACCACCACAGAAAATAAAGTTTATGCAACAGTAATAAAGCTCAGGAAGTTGGCAAAACGGATTAAGACCAGGGAAGAGTGGTGTATAGGATCTGGAATAACAATAGCATGATAAGAAATGTATAATCTGAATAAAAGAATAAAAAGACCAAGAGTAGTGAATGACATTGAATGTGGTTGAATTGAAAGAAGAAAAATTAAAATGCAATATGAAAGGGAGGATAAAACAAAACAAACAAAAAACTAAGTAAACAGAAAGAAGAACGATAAATTTTTAGAAAACTTACAAGTTCTGGTGAAGAGAAAAGTGAAATTTGTCTCAACAGTTGGTGTTCTTCTGACTTCTTTGTGCATCTGTCTGATTTTCTCTCTGCTCCAGATCTTACTGTCTTACTCTTGGTGGTTAGGAGGGACCTGCCCATCTTGTTTTGCAGGTCTTCCAGGTTCCTGCAGGCAGAGGGGTGCTGGGCTCTGTTTTTTTTTTTTTTTTTTTTCCTTTGCTGTTCTGCAAGGATAGCATACAGACTGGGCTACAATAATTACAGTTGCCCAGTTCAAGCCCACACCCTCAGAACACTGCGCTGCCCATACTTTTCATTCTTCACATTTGAGCCCTACTGGTGACAATAAGCCACTTTGCTTTGTACCCCTTTTAGCAGTACATGAGGTGCACTGAGTGGGGGCAAATTGTGCCCCCACTCTTCTTTCTTTGTGCCTAGTCTGCTGTGTGGGTGAGGTCTGTGCACTGAACACCTCAGTTCCATTTTTGAAAAATGTCTTTGTTGGCATCTATACCACTCCAACCCACTGCTCAGCTTTCCACACTCTAACCCTCTGGCAAGACCAGAGTCTATCTGGGCTAGAGGCAGTAGCAGCCCACACCCTTTCCCAGTTCCTGATATCACTGGGATCTCCCCAATTCTCTGCAATGTCCTGGCCAGTGACCAATGCCCCAGCCTCTGTACTCCCCAAGCTGTGTGTCCCTTGCTGCCTTTTTCTTCCCAGAGAGTGTATGGGTCCAGTTCTCTCCTGGATTGGGTCAGGGACTTCCCTGACCTTGGAGGGGAGGGATCCACTAGGCTGTTATCACTGACCTGGCTGTCCTCCAGTGTTCCCACAGCAGATGCAGTCTCTGACACCAGGCCCAGGGACCTTCCCCTCAGCTTTACCACCCATTTTGAAGGATCCTCTGGACACTTTGACTTCCAATTTTCATATCAGCTGAGATTCTGTTGGCTGTTCACTTTGTTTTTTGGAAGATGAATTAAGTGTTCCAGTTGGGTACACAAGTAAGAGGGCTCAGCTCTCACCTACTAGCCGCCATCTTGGAATCTATATTTTCTTTATCTATAGATAACTAGTATTCTCAGAGTTTAGCTTCAAGTATCCACTATTACATGTCTTTATTTTCTCTCCACTGACAAGTTAGCCAAGAAAAGTCCAATTTGTGTTTTTAATTGTTCAAATCCTTTCAGGACATGCCATAATATCCTATTAGATACTAGTGATGCAGTAACAGGAGAGATAAAGATTTTCTGTTCTGTGCTTTGAATTCTGATCTTTTTATTAAAAATGTGACAGTTCAACAGAGTTCAGAAACCAAAAAAGCTGCTTCTAAAATACCTGCCTGAAAGTTTATCCTAAGGACATAGTTTAAAATGCTGATAGAAATGTATGTGCAAAGATGTTAAACACAGCATTGCTTGTAGAGCACAGAACCTGGAAAGAACGTAAAGGTATAACTTTAAGAGACTGAAAAAGTAAATGATAGCAGAGCTTTCTAATATAAAGAAATGAAGTTGTAAAAATGACCCTTACAGATGATTTTTAATGACTGTGCTGATGGTGTAACAGTAAGTGTACAGAGCAGTACACCAAGATGTGTGCATGGTGTCAGCTACTCAGGTCACAGTATGTAACTGAAGGAAAACATGCCAACATGTGGACAGTGATTTTCTGGGTAGTAGGATTAAAAATTTTTGGACTTCTTATCACATTCTCTGAAATTTCTAGTGAGTTAACGTTACTTTTAAAAAAGTGATTATTTTTATCATTAGAAATAAATGATTATAAAACATAAAAAAATACCTGCCTGACCTATTATTCTCTCTGATATAAGATACATGTACAGTGTTTTGACTCAGAGCCAAAGGACTTAGCTCCATGTCACAAAGTATGGTGACATTCCCATAATGATCAACCCTTTGAAATTTATCCATGTAAATTTGTAAGTGAAGCTTCTATGATCCTATCTATTCCATCACTCTTTGGAAGAGTTTGTTTTTAAATAGTGATGTTAAGTCCCAAACATTCCACACAGCAGATGAAGCTCTAAAGCTCATAAAGTGTTTTTTTCTTTTCTTTTTTTTTTTTGTAAGGATCAAGACTAGGTTAAGTCATTATTATATTATCTGAAATTGGCCATGGGCAAACTGGACTGCATGTAGAGACCATGTAAGAAGCTTGTGCAGTGTTTGGTGAGGGTCTGGAGAGGTAACTTGGGACATTAAACACAGAGAAGACTTGTGGATATCATGATGATGGTCTTTACAAACTGTATGTACTTATATTGTGGAAGAGTGATTTGGAAATAAAAGGAGTTGATATTCAGATGTAAGAAAGCTTTATTTGAGTAATAATTAGAATTTTGAGAGGATCCATCTTATAAAGTAATGAGTTAGAATGACTTTATTAATTAACAGAATGGGATTTGAAGTAAGGTAAAAAAAAAGAAAGAAAACATGTATTGTATTGGGCCCCAAAAGTCACACTTAATAACAGTGTGACTTTTGATGTTACTTAAAATGTGTGAGCTCCATTTCCTTGTTAATAAAATGACCTACCTGCTAGAGCCATATTTTGACAACCATATGAGATAGTGTCTGTGAACCACCTAGCACAGTTCCCAGCTGATAGGAATTTATCCACTCTCTGTCACTGAAAGATATACAACTGAGTTGAATGCCCATGTGAGAAATAAAAGCAGAAACATTCCTGGGTGTGGGAGGAAACTGGAAAATATAATATCCAGGGTACCTTACAATTCCACAATTCTTAACATTGCATTTTAATTTGTATTTGATTAGTTTTATTCCAAAATGAGATATGGTATATATTTCTGTAACATAGAAGGACCAGGATTTCAGGACTACTTAGCATTATATGTGTTTGAAATGCTTGTGGTTCACAGATACTTTGACTTATTTTTGAGTGTGCAATTTTTAAATTCCACTTATGTGTTTTCACTTTTTAACATGTTTTCCTTTTTGTTTATTGTTTTCCAGTTACAGTTGTCCCATATTTTTCCTCAGTTATCATCCCAAACCCATCACTCCCATTTCCACAGTCAATCCCCCAATTGTCCACTCTCATGAGTCCTCTATTTGTGTTCCTTTGCTTGCCCCTTACCTTTATTTCCCCTGAAAATCCCTCCTAGTTACCCTATGGCCCCTGTCAGTTTGTTCTTTATTCCCAAGTCTCTGGTTCTGTTTTGTTAATTTGTTTGTTTTCTTGATTATGTTCCAGTTAAAGACGAGATCATATGGTATTTGTCTTTTACTGCCTGGCTTATTTCACTTAGCACAATGCTCTCCAGTTCCATCAGTGCTGTTGTGAAGGGTAGAAGCTCCATCTTTTTTCTTACATGGTATTCAATTGTGTAAATGTACCAGGTTTTCGATCCACTCATTTCCTGATGGGCACTTAGACTGTTTCTAGAACTTGCCTCTTGTAAATTGTGCTGCTATGAACATTAGGGCACATAGGTTTTTTTCAATTGGTGATTCAGGATTCTTAGGAGATAGTCCCAGAAGTTGGATTGCTGGATTGAAAGGAAGTTCCATCTTTAGCTTTTTGGGGAAATGTTATACTGTTTTCCACAGTGGCTGCACCAGTCTACATTCCCACCGATAGCGCACTAGAAATCCCTTTTCTCCACAGCCTTGCCAATACATGGTGTTTGTTGATTTATTAATGATGTCCATTGTGACCTGTATAAAGTGATATCTCATTGTGGTTTTAATTTGCATCTCACTGATGGCTAGTTATACTGAGCATCCTTTCATGTCTCCGGGCCCTCTGTATGTCCTCCTTGGAGAAGTGTCTGTTCAGGTCCTTTGCTCATTTTTAATTGGATTATTTGTCTTCCTGGAGTGGAGTCATATGAGTTCTTTATACATTTTGGAGATCAACCCTTGTCCAAGGTATCATTGGCAAATATATTTTCCCATACTGTTAGTTCCCTTTCCATTTTGCTGATATTTTCTTTACCTGTGCAGAAGCTTTTTAGTTTGATGTAGTTTCATTTGTTTATTCTTTCCTTTATGTTCCTTGCTCTAGTGCACATATCCATAAAAAAGTTGCTACTTATATCTGAACTTGTCTTGCCTATATTTTCTTCTAAGACTTTTATGATGCAACTAGTTGCACTTAAGCCTTTTATCCATCTTAAGTTTGTTTTGGTGTATGGTGTAATTTGGGGGTCTAGTTTCCTTTTTTTGGCATATATTTGTTCAGATCTCCCAACACCATTTATTGAAGAGGCTATTTTTACTCCATTTAATGTTGCTGCCCCCTTTATCAAATATTAACTGACTGTACTGACATGGGTTTATTTCTGAGGTCTCTATCCTGTTTCATTGGCCTATGTTTTTGTTCTTATGCCAGTACCAGACTGCTTTGATTACAATGGCCTTGCAATAAAGTTTGATATCAGTTATTGTGATCCTTCCTACTTGCTCTTCTTTCTCAAAATTGGTGTGGCTAGTCGGGGTCAATTATGGTTCCATATAAATTTTTGAAATATTTGTTCTACATCTGTGAAATATGTCATTGGTATTTTGATAAGGATAGCATTGCATCTATAGATTGCTTTAGGTAGTATGGACACTTTGATGATGTTAATTCTTTAAATCCATGAACCCAGTACTCTCTTCCATTTATTTCTGCCTTCCTTAATTTCTTCAGTGTCATGTAGTTTTCTGAGTACAGGTCTTTAACTCCTTAGTTAAGCTTATTCCTAATTTTTTTAAATAAAAGTTGTGGAGTAAACAGAAAATTTTTTCTTGATTTCTGTGTCTGATATTTTGTTATCGGTGTATGAAAATACCTTCAATTTCTGAATGTTGACTTTGTATCCCACTGTTTTGCCAAATTCATTTATTAGGTTGAGTAATTTTTTAGTCGTGTCTGTAGGGTTTTCTATGGACACTATCTGCCAACAATGACAGTTTTGCTTCCTCCTTTCCAACTTCAATGCCTTTTATTTCTTATTCTTGTCTGCTTTCTTTGCCTAGATCATCCAATACTATCTTGAGTAGGAGTGGGGAAAGCAGGCACCCTTGTCTTGTTCCTGAACTTAGGGGGAACACTTTTAGTTTTTGCCCACTAAGTATGATATTGGTGGTAAGTTTCTCATATTTGACCTTTTTTATCTTGAGGTATGCTCCCTCCATCTCATTTTGCTAAGTTTTTTAATCATAAATGGGTGTTGTAGATGTTGTTATGTCCGTGCTGTTTGTGCCTTTTGTTCTTTTTGTGGTTTATTACATTTATTGATTTCCATCTTTACATTCCTGGAATGAACACCACTTGATCATGTTGTATGATCTTTTTAATGTATTACTGGATTCAGTTTGTAAATATCTTATTGGGAATTCTGATGTCTATGTTATCAGCAATATTGGCTTGTAGTTTTCTTTCTTTGTGGTGTCTTTATCTGGTTTTGAAATTAGGATAATGTTGGCCCCATAAAAAGTTTGGCAGTCTTTTCTCTTCCTGGATTATTCATAATAGATTGAGAATACTCAGGTTTGCTCTTCTATAAATATTAGTAAAATATTCCTATGAATCTGTCTGGCCCAAGAATTTTGTGTGCTGGGAATTTTTTTATTACTACTTTCATTTAAATAGTTAATATTGGTCCATTCAGGCTTCCTGCATTTTCTGGATTCAGTTATGGAGGATTACATATTTCTATAAATTTGTCTACTTCATCCAAGTTTTCAAAATTATTTGCTATGATGTTAGTAATTTTTTATGATCCTTTGTATTCCTGTAGCATTGGTTGTATTTTTGCCTCTTTTTTTCTGATTTTATTTATTTGGGTCCTCTTTCTCTTTTTCTTGATGAGTCTGGTTAAAGACACCAATTTTGCTTATCATTTAGAGAACCAGCTTCTGGATTTATTGATCCTTTGAATTGTTCTTTTTGTCTCTTTGTCATTTAATTCTGCTCTGATCTTGATTATTTCCTCCCTTATAATTGCTCTGGGTTTTGTTTGTTGTTGTTCCTCTAGTTTGTGTAGACGTAGGTTTTGATCTTCTATTTGATTTTTTTTTTCATTTTTTACATAGGCCTGTATTGCTATGAACTTCCTTTTCAAGACTGCCTTTTCTGTGGTCCATGGGTTTTGTGTTATTGTGTGTTCATTTTCTTTGTTTCCAGAAACTTTTTGAATTCTCCCTTGATCTCATTTTTTACCCATTCATTGTTTAATAGCATGTTACTCAGTCTCATGTATTTGACTGCCTTTGAGATGTTTTTTTTTTTCCCTTTAAGTCGTTTTCTAGTTTCAAGAAATTGTGATTCCAGCAAATGTTTGATGTTTCAATTTTCTTGAATCTGTTGAGACTTGTTTTGTATACTATCTTGTGGTTTGATTTTAAAAATATTACAAATTCATGTGAAAATAATGTATATTTTGATTCTTTGGAGTGAAATATTTTGTATTTTTCAGTTAAACCCATTTAACTATAGTATTGTTCAATATCTCAATGTCCTTGATTCAATGTTTGGAAGATCTATCTATTGTTGACAGTGGAGTTTAAAATCCCACACTATAAGTGTGTTGTTGTCAATATCTTTCTTGAAGCCCTCCAAGATTTTCTAAAACTATTTTATTCATTTATTTTTAGAGAGAGGGGAAGAGAGGGAGAAATAGAGGGAGAGAAACATCAATGTGTGGTTGCCTATCACACACCCCCTACTGGGGACCTGGCTGGCAACCCAGGCATGTGCCCTGCCTGAGAATCAAACCAATGACCTTTTGTTTTACAGTCTGGTGCTCAACCCACTGAGCCACACCAGCCAGGTACAAGATTTTTTAAATATATATTTGGGTGCTACTATGTTAGATGTTTATATGTTTACAGTGTTTATAGCTTACTGGTGGATTTTTTCTTCTAGAATCATGAAATGGCTTTCTTTGTCTCTTGTTATGACCTTTGTTTTGAATTCATTTTTTTTTCTGATGTAAGCATTGCTTCCCAAGCCTTTTTTCTTGTCCATTTGTTTGGATAATTTGTTTTCCAACCACTTACTCTCAGTCTGTGTAGGTCTTTTGTATTCAGTTTGGTCTCTTCTAGACAGCATATATGTGGGCCATGTTTTCTTATCCATTCAACTACCCTATGTCTTTCTTTTATTGTTGTTCAAGTACAGTTGTATGCATTTTCACCCCATCATGCCCCCTGCCCCACCCTATGTCTTTGGTTAGAGTGTTTAATCAATTTACATTTAATGTTACTACTGAAAGATACTTATTCTTTCTTGTTTTTCTTTTTGTACCTGTGTTCCTCTCTGTGTATTTTTAATCTAATATTAGCTTTGACTTAAATTATAAGTGTTTGTACCATAGAAATATTTTTCATGTCAAACTTCTTACTTCCATATCCAATTGGACATTATGTCTCAAGAGTACTATTGTTTCTAATACCTGCTAACTTGTCTCCAAGTGTGTATTTTCTCCTGTTCCTGTCTAACCTCCAAAGACTACTTATAGTAGGCTTTCTAAAACACATTGTGTTGCCTTAAATATATCTGTCAGAGAAATCCAAGTGCATTAGCATGGACCAAAAGTCCCTTCATTTTCTTGCCTTGGTTCTTCACTTATCTAAGTTTCACTCCCCATGAAACCTTCCTTTATCTCCATAAAGTGTTTTTTTTTTGTTTTTTTTTTGCCTCCAGTGAAATTTTTATTGTTAGGCAACTCATATAATTCCACTACCTCTGGGATGTTGTGTTTACCTGCAATGTTCCCTTCATTACCCCACCTCCCATCTTCTTATTAAAAAAAGCCTCATCCTGGCTGAAATGTAATTTACTTTACAAAATTTTATCTAACCTCCTCAAGCAAAGTTAAGTCTTTGTCTCTATTTATAGTATACTTTCCATACCTTTAATATGATAGCTGGATATATTGCATTCTAATTATTTCACACATTTGCCTCCTGTAACATTTGGTCAAAGCAAGTATATTTTTTGTTAAAATGTGATGGAAATTTTAAAATGAATAACAAATTTCTTTACCAATAAATTTGATAAGAAAATAGTTTTCTGTGTTTACCTAGAAACCATTATAAGTCAAAATATGGAAAGATCATACTTTATCTTTGAAATGATGTTATAATTGAGGGTTGCATGCATGATCATAATTTTGGCACCCACTTCTCAGAGAAAAGATTATCATTGTGTCTTTAATGTTAAAGTACAATGCTTAGCTTTCATGTGTATTTCAAATAGTAAAATTAACACTGAATTTTATAAAATGGGCATCAGCATGCTGTTAACGTTGTCTATACAAGGAGTCCAGTGTAACATAAAGGTGAATTCAATACATAAAATTTAAACTCTATTTAGGTCATTCATTTGAGCAATATTTATAGGTAACCTATGACAAACCTAAATTAAGCATTTAATTAAGAATTATATTACTTTCTGCCATAGAATTTAAAATCTAAGGATAATTTGCATTATTTAACTCTCTTTAACCAACTCACTTATTTTTACACAAAGTCTTCTTTCTCCATTGTTAAATTTACCAGAAACTCAAAAGGATACAGCCATCCCTTTTTTGGAACAATATTAAAAGTAGTTGGTAAGATATGATATGTTCTCAATGATTATCATGGTAATTCACTCTCAGTGATAATAAAACAATTCACTCATTTTTTCAGGAAATAGTTATTATCTAGTACATTCAAGGTAGTATCCTAGGTCTGGAGTAGAACAGCACATAGAAAAGGCAAAAACAAATTCCTGTCATCATGGAGATGATACTGTAGGGGAGACAGATAATAAATAAATAAACATATAAATATACAACAAAATTTTAAAATAAGATGATTGTGAAATTTACAGAAACATGTATAGCAAAAAAGTAGGTGAAAAAACAACAATTAAAATAAAAGAAAACTGTACAAGAACAACAGCAACAACAACAAAAAAGTGGGTAAGACAAATCCAGAGGTTAGGAAGGAGGATATGGAATTTTAAATAAAAATACTAAGGAGGACTTACTGGTGTGGCTCAGTGCATTGAGTACCAGCCTATAAACCAAAGGTTCACCAGTTTGATTACCAGTCAGGGAACATTTCTGGGTTGCAGACCAGGTCCCCAGTTCGGGACACATGAGAGGCAACCACACATTGATGTTTCTCTCTCTGTCTTTCTCCCTCTGTTCTCTGAATAAATAAATAAATAAAATCTCCAAAAATGTTAAGGAGACCCTGAGAGGATGACATTAGAGCAAAGTTGAAAGTGTTAAAGGTAGCCAGTCATATAGACTTTTGTGGTAAGAGCATCCAACATAGAAGGGCAGTGCAAAGACCTGTCCTGGTTTAAATTTATTTGGGCAACTATGACTATGTATACTATAGTTTGTTTGATCTACTTCCTCCACCAGAATGAAAATTGCATTAAGGCAGATAATTGAATCTTTTGTTCCTTTCTTTACTGCTGCATTCCTAAAATCTAAAATGGTGCCTAGCACTGGTGGGCACATATTAGACACATGGTAAATATTTGTTAAATGAATGAATACATGTTTCTTGTCATTTTGCATAAAGTACAATATGTAATGTTATAATCTTTGATACATTCTATATTTGATAACAACTGAAAGTTTTATAATTATTTTTTGGATGAATCAGATCATCTTTTTTACAGACATCTTTTCAATATCCTGTTTTAATATACTTTTTTAAAATAATTACTTTATTGCTGTTCAATTACAGTTATCTGCATATTCCCCCAAACACTTCTACAACCCCAGCCAAAAACATCTCCCTGCTTTACTTCCATCCTCCCTCTCTGTTTTGTCCATGTGTCCCTCATAGTAGTTCCTGAAAACACTTATCCTCATTATCCCCTCCCACCTACCTTCTGGTTACTGTCAAATTGTACTTAATTTCTTTCTCTGGTTATATTTTGTTTGCTTTATTCTTTTGTTAATTATATTCTAGTTAAAGGTGAGAGCATATGGTATTTGTCCCTCACTGCATGGCTTATTTCACTTAGCATAATGCTCACCAGTTCCATCCACGCTGTTGCAAAAGGTGGGAGATCCTTCGTTCTCTCTGCTGCTTAGTATTGCATTGTGTAAATGTACCATAGTTTTTGATCCACTGATTTGCTGATGGGAACTTAGGTTGCTTCTAGCACTTGGCTATTGTAAATTGTGCTGCTATGAACATTGGGGTGCATAGATTCCTTTGGATTGGATTCTCAGGGTTCTTGAGATTAAATCTCAGCAATAGAATTGCTGGGTCAAAAGGCAGTTTCATTTTTAGTTTTCTTAGGAAAATCCATACTGTTTTCCACAGTGACTCCAAATAGTCTGCATTCCCACCAACAGTGCGCTAGGGTTCCCTTTTCTCTGCATCCTCTACAACACTTGTTTCTTGCTTTGTTTATGATGGCCAGTCTGACCGGTGTGAAGTGATATCTCATTGTGATCGTAATTTTCATCTCTCTGATGGCTAGTGATGCTGAGCATCCTTTCATATGTCCCTGGGCCTTCTGTATGTCCTCCATGGAGAAATGTCTGTTCAAGTCTTTGGCCATTTTTTATTTTATTTTTTTGTCTTCTTGCAGTAGAATCATGTCAGTTCTTTATGTATTTTGGAGATCAAAACCTTGTCTCAGGTATCATTGGCAAATATGTTTTCCCACATAGTTGGTTCTTTTTTCATTTTAATGTGGTTTTCATTGGCCATGCAGAAACTTTTTAATTCCAGGAAGTCCCATTTCTTTATTATTTCCTTTATGCCCCTTGCTTTATGTGATATATCAGTGGAGATGTTGCTGCATGGAATGTCTGAGATTTTCATGCTGATATTTTCCTCTAAGACTTTTATGATGTCACAACTTACATTTAAGCCTTTAATCCACCTTGAATTTATTTTTGTGTATGGTGTATGTAGGTTATCGAGTTTCATAATTTTTTTTTGCGTATGACTGTCCAGATCTCCCAACAGCATTTGTTGAAGAGTCTATTTTTACTCCATTTTGTGCTTTTTTCTCTTTTGTCAGATATTCATTGATCTTAGAGACTTGTATTTATTTTGGGGCTCTCTATTCTGTTCCATATATCTATATGTCTGTTTTTATGCCAGTACCAGGCTGTTTTGATCACAGTGGCATTGCAATGCAGTTTAATGTCAGGTACTGTGATCCCTTCTACTCTGTTCTTTCTCAAAATTGTTGTGGCTAGTCAGAGTCATTTATGGTTCCATATAAATTTTTATGATGTTTGTTCTATATCTGTGAAATATGTCATCAACACTTTAACAGGGATGGCATTGAACCTATAAATTTCTTTGGGTAGTAAGCACATATTGATGATGTTAATTATTCCAATCCATGAGCATGGTACATGCTTCAATTTGTTTTTCTCCCTTAATTTCTTTCTTCAGTGTTGTGTAGTTTTCTGAGTACACATATTTTACCTCCTTGGTTAGGTTTATTTCTAGGTATTTTATTTTTCTTTTTGCTGTGTAGCAAATGGGATTTTCCCCTGATTTATGATTTTAATATTTCATTATTTGCATACAAAAATGCCTTTGGTTTCTTAATATTGACTTTGTATCCCGCTATTTTGTGAAATTCACTTATTAAGTCAAGCAGTTTTTTGGTGGAGTCTACAGGATTTTCTATGTACACTATCATGTCATCTGCAAACAGTGACAACTTTACTTCCTCTTTTCCAATTTGGATGCCTTTTATTTCTTTTTTCTTGTCTGATTTCTGTGATTAGGACTTCCAATACTATGTTGAGTAGAAGTGGGGAAAGCAGGCATCCTTATCTTTTTCCTGATCATAGTGGGAAAGCTCTAAGTTTTTGCCTATTGAGTATGATGTTGGCTGTAGATGTCTCATATGTGTACTTTATTATGTTGAGGAATGCTCCCTCTATTCCCACTTTGCTGAGGGTTTTTTATGATAAATGGGTGCTGTACCTTATCAAATGTTTTTTGCAACTATGCATATGATCATGTGATTTTTCACTTTCCTTTTGTTTATGTCATGTATTATGTTTATTGATTTGCAAATATTGTACCATTTTTCATCCCTGAGATGAGCCCTACTTGATCAATGTGTATGATCTTTTTAATGTAATGTTGGATGAGGTTTACCAATATTTTATTTAGGATTTTGGCATCTATGATCACCAGTGATATTGGCCTGAAGTTTTCTTTCTTTTTTGTGTCTTTATTTGGTTTTGGGATTACGATGATGCTGGCTTCATAAAAAGAGTTTGGGAGTATTTCATCATTTTGGATTTTTTTCGAAAAGTCTGTGAAGGATAGGGGTTAGCTCTTTCTTAAATATTTTGTAAAATTCTCCTGTGAAACAATCAGGTCCAGGGCTTTTTGTGTCAGGAGTTTTTTGATTACTGCTTCTATTTCATCTGCTGTTCTTGGTCTGTTCAGGCTTTCTGCTTCTTCTTCATTTAGTTTTGGAAGATTATAATTTTCTATAAACTTGTCCATTTAACGTAGGTTTTCAAATTTCTTCACACACAGTTCTTCATAGTAATTTCTTACGATCCTTTGTATTTCTGTGGTGTCAGTTGTAATCTCTCCTCTTTCATTTCTGATTGTGTTTATTTGGGTTCTCTCTCTGTTTTTCTTGATGAGCCTGCTTAAAGGCTTGTCAATTTTGTTTATCTTTTCAAAGAACCAGTTCCTGGATTCATTGATCCTTAGAATTGTGCTTTTATTCTCTATTTCATTTAATTCTTCTCTGATCTTGGTTATTTCCTTCCTTCTACTTGCTCTGGGCTGTCTTTGTTGTTGTTCCTCAAGTTCTTGTAGGCGTAGGGTTAGGTTGTTTGTTTAAAATGTTTCTATATATTTTTTTTTGGTAGGCCTGTATTTCTATGAACTTCCCTGTGAGGACTGACTTCTCTGTGTCCCATAAGGTTTGGGTGGTTGTGAGTTCATTTTCATTGGTATTGGAATAAGGGTGATGCTGGATTCATAAAAAGAGTTTGGGAGTCTTCCACCTTCTTGAATTTTTTGGAATTATCTGTGAAGGGCAGGGGTTAACTCTTCCTTAAGTGCTTTGTAAAATTCTGCTGTGAAACTGTCTGGACCAGGGCTTTGGTGTGTAGGAAGATTTTTGATTAGTTCTTCAATTTCATTACCTGCTTTTGATCTGCTCATGCTTTCTTCTTCTTCATTGAGTTCTGGAAAATTATATTTTTCTAGAAATTTGCCCATTTCAACTAGGTTTTCAAATTTATTGGCATACAGTTCCTCATAGTAATTTCTTACAGTCCTTTGTATTTCTGTGGTATCAGTTGTATCTCACTTCTTTATTTCTAATTGCGCTTATTTGATTCCTCTCTCTTTTTTTTTTTTCAGGATGAGTACACTTAAAGGCTTGTCAATATCATTTGTGTTTTCAAAGAACCAGATCCTGTATTTATTGATCCCTAGAATTGTGCTTATAGACATGCGGTTAGGTTGTTTATATGAAATGTTTCTATCTTTTTAGGTAGGCCTGTATTACTGTGAACTTACCCCTCAGGACAGCCTTCACTGTGTCCCATAAGTTTTGGATTACTGTGAGTTCATTTTCATTTGTTTCCAGAAACTTTTTGATCTCTTCCTTAATCTCATTCTTGACCCATTCATTACTTAATCGCATGCTTTTCAATATCCATGAATTTGAATGTTTGGGTTTTTTTTCTTGAAGTTGGTTTCTAGTTTCAGTCCTTTGTGGTCAAAGAAAGTGCTTGATGTAATTTCAATTTTCTTGAACTTGTTGAGGCTTATTTTGTGTCCTATCATGTGGTCTATCTTTGGAAATGTTCCATGTGCATTTGGAAAGAATTTGCATTTTGCTTCCTTGGGATGAAAGGCTCTGTATATATCAGTTAAGTTCATTTGATCTAGGGCATTGTTCAATCCCCCAATGTCTTTGTTGGCATTTTGCTTGTAAGATCTATCCATTTTTGACAGTGGGGTTTAAAATCCCCCACTCTCATTGTGTTGCTCTCAATATCTTTCTTGTAGTCCTCCAAGATTTTTTTATGTATTTACGTGCTCCTATGTTGGGCAGCATATATGTTTACAATGTTTATGTCTTCTTGGTGGTGTCTTTCCTTGAGTATTATGATGTGACCTTCTGGGGCTGTTTTAATGGCTCTTTTTTTAAAGTTTATTTTGTCTGATGAGTATTGATACCCTGGCTTTTTTCCTGTCCATTTGCTTATAATATTTGTTTCTAGCCCTTCATTTTCAGTCTGTATAGGTCTTTTGTTCTGAAGTGGGTGTCTTGTAGTCAGCATGTGTTGGTCATGCTTTCTTATCCATTCTGCTCTTCAATGTCTTTTGATTGACGCATTTAATCCATTTACATTTAATGTTATTATCAACATATATTTTTCATTGCCATTTTTTCATTTCTGTTTTACTCTCTCTCTGTTTTTCTTGCTGTTTTTAAAGCAGTCCCTTTAGCATCTCTTTCAGAGCTGTTTTGGAGGATGTATATTTTTGAGGCTTTTTTGTCCAGGAAGGTTCTTATTTGTCATTCCATTTTAATTGAGAGTCTTCCTGGATAAAGTTGTCTTGGTTGCAAGCCTCTGGTTTTCATTAGTTGGAACATCTCTTGGCATTTCCTTCTGGCTTGTAGCATTTTATTCAGAAGTCAGCTGGTAGTCTTATGGGGGCTCCCATGTATCTTACTCCCTGGTTTTCCCTTTCTGCCTTTAAGATTCTCTCTTTATCTTGGAATTTTTGCATTTTAATTATGATGTATTTTGAAGTGGGCCTCTTTGGGTTCTTCTTGATTTGTGTGACTTTTTCTCTCATCAGTTTAGGGAAGTTTTTCATCATTACTTTTTCAAACAGTTTTTCTATCCCTTGCTCTTCTTCTTCTACTTCTGGTATCTCTATTACATGAATAGTATTATGTTTCTTGTTGTGCTGAATTTCTCTTAACTACTCTTCATTCTTTCTGAGCCTCTTTTCCTTTTCCTGCTGTTTCTGGGTGTTTCTTTCTACCTTGCTCTCCAGCTTGCTTATCCAATCATCTGCTTCATCTAGCTTGCTTTTGATTCCGTCTACTGTGCTCCTCAGTTCAGAAATTGCATTCTTCATTTACTTTTGGCCCTTGTTGATAGTTTCTATTTCTGTTTTCATGTTGATATAGTTTCCAGTGAGTTCATTGTAGTTTCCCTGTCATTTTTTGTTAATTCTGCGCTAGCTCATTGAACTTCTTGATAACCATTGCTTTGAATTCAATATCTGATAGTTGACTTGCCTCTATTTCATTTAGCATTTTTTTCTGATGCTTCCTCCTTTCCTTTCATTTGGGGATTGTTTCTTTGTCTTCCCATTGTTTGTTTGCATTGAGTTGGAGGGGGAGGCAAAATGGTTTAATACAGCAGGAATGTATTCTATGGTATTTTAAGTACCAACCCATAGAGAAGAGATATGAAATTGTTTTTTATGTATAGTGTTAACCATGATATTTCACCCAACTATCCACTTTTTAGAAAGGGTGGAAACAGATAAGACTGTTTTTTTTCGGGGAGGGAGTGTTGTGAGTTGATATCTAGAAGGCAGTGACCTCGTGGGAGGTCAGGTTATGGGGTAAAGTGAGAATAAAGGATAAAAAATAGGTGTAGTGTGTGAGAGAATAGAGTTAACCACAATAGTATTGAAGTTCTGGAAACAGTGAAGCGAAATGAGGTCTGAGAGGGGTGCTGGGTAGTATTTACAATTGTATGGAAGAGCAGTTATTTACAATACTAATGGAGCAACAATCATATGATAGAATCTATGTGATCTGAATAACAAGAATAGGAAATACAGGAACTAGAGTAGTGTGCTATTGAACACAAGTGAAGTAAAAGATGGAAAATTAAAAATATACTAAGAAAGAGAGAAGAAGGGAAACCAGTCAAACAATGCAATTTAACAAACCAAGTAAAGAAGATTAAACAGAAGGAAGATTAAAAATGGTAATAAAATAAAAGATGTACAAATAAATAATAATAATGATACAAATATACAATAACTTGCAAGTTCTGTGGAGTAGCAAAGTGAAATTTTTCTCACTGTCTCACTTGTTGGGATGACCCCTCTTTTTGTCTTATTCTTTTCCTTTCACAGCTTCAGGTTATATTGTCTCACTCGCAAGAATAAAAAAAGGGAAATCAGAGACCTAAGGAAGAAGGGATTTAAAAAAAGAAGAAGACAGCAAGAATAAAAAGGAAAAAAGGAAAGAAAGAAAAAAGAATTTAAAAAATGTAAGAAATAAGGAAGGAAGAAGGAATTAAAAAAGAAAAAAGGAAGGAAGGAAGAGGGAATAGGAATGGAAAGAAGGAAGGAATGGAATAAGAAATATAAATAAATAAAAAATTAAAAAAGAAAAAGAAAAAAGGAAGCCTCCTGCTGGCTTTAAACAAGCCAAACAAACCAGTTCTACCGGTCTTCTTGGCTGCAGCAATCTGAGGAGGGCTTGGTAGAGTTGGGCACAGGTGCCTCTGTACAGTGAGGTGGGATGGGCAGCTGCTGGACTAAGGGTTCCTGCATGCACTATCCCTGGGGCTGCAGACCATGAGCAGTTGGCCTATGCTGTAGCAGGATGGGCAACCACTGAGCCAGGGCTTCAAATGCACACCCTTCCAGTGTGGGGCGTGGCCTCCACAACAGCTGCCTCAGGGGCTGGGGCAGCAGAGTCAGGTGCGCTCCACCCTCAGGGCTAAGGCATGGGTCTTTGCCCTCAGCTGCTGGAGTTGGAATGGCACTGGACCCCGGATTTGGGTGTGCTCCCTCCTGGAGGTTTCTGGTGTGGGCACGCAGCTACTATGGCAGCAGCCAAGGCCTGGTGTGGTCAGCTGGGTCTGTGGTGAATCTCTAGGGTTTCAGTTGTGGCTGGGCACCCTCTGCCACTAGTGCTGGGGTTAAGGGAGCAGTACTGGTCCTGGCAGCAGAGGTGGGCCCATATCTGAGGCTGTGGAGGCTGCTTGGGAGCAGACAGGGAAGGAGGGGATGGTTGCACTGGAAGAATTCCCCAAACACTGAGTGACTTTTTCTCTTACTTTTTGAAAAATTCCTCCTGCTCAAAAGTGCTGCTCCATACAAGGGCCTGGCCTCTCACACAGGCCACCTCTCCAACCAGACCTGAGATTGGGTCAGGACCATCATAATCCACCTCTTCCCAGCCTGTCTCCACAGTCTCATGCGGTGCACACTGCCTCTGTGTGTTTGCCACTTCCTCCTCATTCCCCCTCTGCAACTTGAAGCATCCAGGACCCTCCTGGTGCTGCTCAAACCTTGTTTGACAGGGAGGGAGCAGTTCACATGGCTCTCTCCCAAGAATCCTGTGGCAGATCCCGCATGTGCCAGTCCTGGGGCTGCAGCTGCCTGGTCACCTCACTGGTCCTGGGGACCTTATTGTCCCAAAGCACTCTCCTTACTGTCTGATTTTTCAATGTCCTCCACAATTTTGGCCTCCAATATTCTTATATACAAAGATGCAGTTGGCTGTTCACTCTGTTTTTCAAAAGATCGGAGAGGTATTTCACTCATGTACAGGGGGAAGTGGACTCAGCATCCACCTAACTTGCCACTATCTTCCATTTGTTCAGATCATCCTTTTCTCCCTCACACTGAATCCATAAAGGACCTCAGGGACCAGTCTTTGAAACCCTTCTTCTTTGTACCTATACTCTAAATGATCACTTTCAGTCCCATTATTGTTCATGCTATGTATATATTACTGACTTCCATATACAACTTTTTTGTTTATTATTTATTTATTTATTTATTTATTTTTAATTTTTGTTTTTGTACAGTTTTCTTTTACTCCCATCCCAACCCACCACCCTCCCATTTCCAACCCCTTAGATTTTATCCATGTGTCCTTTATACTTGTTCCTGTAAACCCTACCTTTTTCCCCCTGATCTTCCCTCCCCTCTCCCCTCTGGTGACTGCCAGTCTGCTCTTAATTTCAGTGTCTTTGGTTATATTTTGCTTGTTTGTTTGTTTTGTTGGTTAGGTTCCTATTAAAGGTGAAATCTTATGGTATTTGTCTTTCACACCCTGGCCTACTTCACTTAGCATAATGCTCTCCAGTTCCATCCATACTGTTGCAAAGGGTAGGAGCTCCTTCTTTCTTTCTGCAGTATAGTATTCCATTTTGTAAATGTACCATAGTTTTTTTGATCCATTCATTTAATGATGGGAACCTGGGTTGCTTCAAACACTTGGCTATTGTAAATTGTGCTGCTATGAACATAGGGGTGCATAGGTTCTTTTAGACTGGTGTTTCAGGGTTCTTAGGATACAATCCTAGCAGTGGGATTGCTGGGTCCAAAGGTAGATCCATTTTTAGTATTCTTAGAAAATTCCATACTGCTTTCCATAGAGGTTGTACCAGTCTGCAATCCCACCAACAGTGCACTAGGGTCCCCTTTTCTCCACAAACTTTCCAACACTTGCTGTTTGTTATTTTGTTTAAGATGGCCATTCTGACTGATGTGAAGTGGTATGTCACTGTGGTTTTAATTTGCATCTCTCTGATAGCTAGCAATATCAAGCATCTTTTCATGTATCTCTGGATCCTCTGTATGTCCTCCTTGGAGAAGTGTCTGTTCAAGTCCTTTGCCCATTTTTTAATTAGGTTGCTTGTCTTATTAGAGTGGAGTTGTGCAAGTTCTTTATATATTTGAGAGATTAAACCCATGTCTGAGGTATCATTGGAAAATACATTTCCCCATACAGTCTGTTGTTTTTTTATTTTAATACTGTTTTCTTTAGCTGTGCAGAAGCTTTTTATTTTGGTGAGATCCCATTTGTTTATTCTTTCCTTCATGTCCATTGTTTTAGGGGCCATATTATTAAAAGTGTTGCTGTGTGAAATATCTGAGATTTTCTTGCCTATGTTCTCCTATAGGACTTTAATGGTGTCATGGGTTATATTTAAATCTTTTATCCACCTTGAATTTATTTTTGTGTATGGTGTAAGTTGGTGTTCAAGTTTCATTTTTTTGCTCGTAGCTGTCCAGTTCTTCAACACCACTTGTTCAAGAGGCTATTTTTACTCCATTTTATGTTGCTTCCCCCTTTGTCAAATATTAATTGACCATAGAGACTCAGGTTTATTTCTGAGCTCTCTGTTCTGTTCCACTGGTCCATGTGCCTGTTTTTATGCCAGTACAAGGCTCTTTTGATTGTAGTGACTTTATAATACAGCTTGGTATTAGGTATTGTGATCCCTCCTACTTTGCTGTTCTTTCTCAAAGTTGCTGGAGCTATTCAGGGTCATTTATGGTTCCATACAAATTTTTGAAGTGTTTGTTTTATGTCTGTGAAATATGCCATTGGTACTTGAATAGGTAATGCATCGAATTTGTAAATTGCTTTGGGTAGTATGGACATTTTGATGATGTTGATTCTTCCAATCTATGAACAGTATATGTTTCCATTTGTTTGTGTTGTCCTTGATTTCTTTCTTTAGTGTTGTGTAGTTTTCTGCATACAGGTCTTTTACCTCCTTGATTAGGTTTATTCCTAGGTATTTTATTTTTCTTTTTGCTATATCAAATTGGATTTTTTTCTTGATTTCTGCTTCTGCTGTTTCATTGTTTGTATACAAAAATGACTTTGATTTTTCCATATTGACTTTGTATCCTGCTGTTTGGCCAAATTCATTTATTAGGTCAAGCAGCTTCTTGGCCAAGTCTATAGGATTTTCCATGTACACTATCATGTCATCTGCAAATAATGATAGTTTCTTTCCTCCTTTCCAATTTGGATGCCTTTCATTTCCTTTTCTTGTCTAATCACTGTGGCTAAGACTTCTAATACTATATTGAATAGAAGTGGTGAAAGTGGACATTCTTGTCTTGTTCCTGATCTTAGTGAAAATGATTTTAGTTTTTGCCCATTGAGTATGATGTTGGCTGTAAGCCTCTCATTTATTGCCTTTATTATGTTGAGGAATGCTGCCTGTATTCCCACTTTGCTGAGTGTTTTTATCGTAAATGGGTGTTGTACCTTATCAAATACTTTTTTCGCATCTATTGATATAATTATGTGATTTTTGTCTTTGCTTTCATTTATATGATGTGTTACATTTACTAATTTGCAAATATTGAGCTATCCTTGCATCCCAGGGATGAATCCCACTTGGACATGGTGTATGGTCTTTTTAATGTATTGTTGGATGCAGTTTGCCCCTATTTTGTTGGGGATTTTAGTACCTATGTTCATCAGCAATATTGGCCTGAAGTTTTCTTTCTCTCTTATGTCTTTATCTGGTTTGGGGATTACAGTGATGGTGGCTTCATAAATAGAGTTTGGGAGTATTTCATCATTTTGGATTTTTTGAAATAGTCTGTGAAGGATCATGGTTAGCTCTTCCTTAAATGCTTTGTAGAATTCTGCTGTGAAACCATTTGGTCCAGTGCATTTGTGTGTCAGGAGGTTTTTGATTACTGCTTCAATTTCATCTGCTGTTTTTGTTTTTTTTTTTCAGGCTTTCTGCTTCTTCTTCATTGAGTTTTGGAAGATTATATTTTTTTAGAAACTTGTCCATTTCAACTTGGTTTTCAAATTTCTTGGCATACAGTTCTTCATAGTAATTTCTAACAATACTTTGTATTTCTATGGTGTCAGTTGTAATCATTCCTCTTCCATTTCTGATTGTGTTTATTTGGGTATTCTCTCTCTCTCTCTCTTTTTTTTTCTTCATTAACCCACTGAAAGGCTTGTGAATTTTTTAAATCTTTTCAAAGAACCAGCTCCTGGATTCATTGATCCTTAGAATTGTGCTTTTAGTCTATATGTCATTTAACTCTGCTCTGATCTTCGTTATTTCCTTCCTTCTACTTGCTCTGGGCTGTCTTTGTTGTTGTTCCTCAAATTCTTGTAGGTGTAGGGTTAGGTTGTTTGAAATGTTTCTATCATTTTTAGGTAGGCTTGTACACTATGAACTTCCCTCAGAGGACTGCCTTTGCTGTGTCCCAAAGTTTTGGGTTGTTGTGAGTTCATTTTCATTTGTTTCCAGAAACTTTTTAATTTCCTCCCTAATTTCATTCTTGACCCATTCATTGTTTAATAGCATGCTATTCAATCTGTATAATTTTGAGTGTTTTGGGTTTTTTCCCCTTGGGGTTGGTTTCTACTTTCAGTCCCTTGTGGTCAGAAAAAATGCTTGATATGACTTCAATATTCTTGAATTTGTTTTGGCTTGTTTTGTGTCCTATCATGTGGTCTATCTTTGAAAATGTTCCATGTGCATTTGAAAAGGATCTGTATTTAGTTTCTTTGGGATGAAGGGCTGTATATCTGTCAGTCAAGTCCATTTCATCTAGAGTGTTGTTCAATGCCACAGTATCTTTGTTGATATTTTGTTTAGAATATCTGTCCATTTTTGACAGTGGGGTGTTAATATCCCCTACTATAATTGCGCTGTTGTCAATATCTTTCCTAAAGTCCTCTAAGATTTTCTTTGAGTTTAGGTGCTCCTATGTTGGGTGCATATATATTTATGATGCTTATGTATTCTTGGTGGATTCTTCCCTTGAGTATTATGAAGTGACCTCCTGGTTCTCTCTTTATGGCCCTTCTTTTGAAGTCTATTTTGTCTGATATGAGTATTGCTACCCTGGCATTTTTTCCCTATCCATTTGCTTGGAAAATTTCTTTCCATCCCTTCACTTTGAGTTTGTGTAGATCTTTTGTCCTGAGGTGTGTCTCTTGTAGGCAGCATATGTTTGGGTCATGGTTTCTTATCCATTCAGCTATTCTATGTCTTTTTATTGGAGCATTTAATTCATTTATGTTTAAGGTTATTATTGATAGGTACTGATTCATTGCCATTTTCATACCTGCGTTTCTTCTCTCTTTCTCTCTCTCTCCCCCTCTCTCCTTTCCTTCCTTTCCTTAAAGCAGTCCCTTTAGCATCTCTGCAGAACTGATTTGGTAGAGATGCATTCTTTTAGACTTCTTTTGCCTGAGAAGCTCCTTATTTGGCCTTCTATCTTGATTGAAAGCCTTGGTGGATAAAGTAGTCTTGGTTGCAGGCCTTTGGTTCTCATTATTCAGAATATTTCTTGCCATTCTCTTCTGGCTTGGAATGTTTCCATTGAGAAGTTAGCTGCTAACCTTATTGGGGCTCCCTTGTATGTTACTTCCTGTTTCTCCATTTCTGCCTTTAAGATTCTCTCTTTGTCTTGGAATTTTGCCATTTTAATTATGATGTGTCTTGAAGTGGACCCCTTTGAGTTACTCTTGATTGGGACTCTCTGTGTTTCCTGGGCTTGTGCGACTTTTTCTCTCATCAAATTAGGGAAGTTTTCCATCATTACTTTTTCAAATAGATTTTCTATCCCTTGCTCTTCTTCTTTTCCTTCTGGAATCCCTATTGTACAGATATTATTACTTTTCATATTGTCTTGCAATTTCTCTTAATCTCTCTTCATTCTTTCTGAACCTCTTTTCTTTTTCTTGCTCTTTCTGAGTGTTTTTTTTTTCTAGTTTGTCCTCTTACTTGTTGATCCGATCTTCTGCTTCATCTGTTCTGCTTTTCATTCCTTCCACTGTGTTCTTCAGTTCAGAAATTGTGTTCTTCATTTCCTCTTGGCCCTTGTTAATAGTTTCTATTTCCTTTTTCATGTTGATATAGTTTGCAGTGAGTTCATTGTAGCTTTCCTATAGTTTTTGGTAGCTTTTTGAGAGCTCTTGGAGCTTCAAGACAACCATTGCTTTGAACTCAAAATCTGATAGTTGAGTTGCCTCCATTTCATTTAGCTTTATTTCTGGGGCTACATCCTTTCCTTTCATTTAGGGATTGTTTCTTTCTCTCCGCAGTGTTTGTGAGACTCTTCTTGTCAGCCTCAGCTTCTTAAATTGGTCTGTTCTTGCTCCCTGGGTTTATGGTGTGAACTTCTGTGGTAGAATACCTGTGAGATTCAGTGTTACAGTCTCCTTCGGGTATCCTGGTATTCACAGCTTCCACTGTTTCAGCTAGAAACACCGGTGTGTGCTCTGGGTCTTCCACAAAGCCCCCTCCTCTGGCTGCAGGGCCGCTGGTTGCAGAGCCCCCTCCAGTCTCAGTCCCAGGGCAGCCTCTGGTCACTTGGCCGCCCCTGGTCGCAGGTCCTCCCCCAGTCATAAGGCCTCTGGCAGTTGCAGGGCCATCCCTGGTTGCAGGGACACCCACATTTGCAGAACCACAACTGGTTCCTTGGTTGCTCTGGTCACAGGGCTGCCTCTGGTCACTGAGCCACCCCTAGTTGCAGAGCCTCCCTGGTCGGTAGGTCACCCCTGGTCGCAGGGCCCTCCCCTGTCGCAGGGCCACCCCCGTTCGCAGAGCTGCACCTTGTCACTTAGTCACCCTGTTTGCAGGACCACCCCCAGTCATAGAGCCATCCCCGTTCCCAGTACCAGGGCCACCTCGGGTTGCAGGGCCGCTCCTGGTCAGAGGGCCTCCTCCAGATGAAGGACCTCCTCCAAATGCAGGACTTCCTGTGGTTGCAGAGCTGCCCACCTCCCCGGCCACGTGGTTTCCTCCGTTCTCTCCACCACCCCTGGTCGTGGGGCCTCCTCCGGTCTCTCGGCTGCTCCTGGTCTCAGGGCTGCTTCCAAGCTCTCAGCCGCCTCTGGTCAGAGTGCCCCCATATACATCTTTAGCTCTAATTTCTCCCCCAAAGTTCTTTTTTAAATATTTTATTTGTTTTTTAAATTTTAATTGTTGTTCAAATACAGTTTTCTACTTTTTACTTCCATTCCAGCCAACCCCCAGCCCTCCCTCCCATTTCCACCCCCCTTGTTTTTGTTCATGTGTCCTTTATTCTTGTTCCTGTAAACCCTTCATCTTTTCCCCTGAAATTCCCTCCCCTTTGGTCATTATCAGCCTGTTCTCTATTTCAGTGTTTGGTTATATTTTGCTCATTTATTTGTTTTGTTGTTTAGGTTACTGTTAAAGGTGAGATCATATGGTATTTGTCTTTCACCCCCTGGCTTATTTCCCTTAGGATAATGCTTCCCAGTTCTGTCCATGCTTTCATGAAGGGTAGGAGCTTCTTTCTTTCTGCTGCATAGAATTCCATTGCATAAATGTATCATAGTTTTTGATCCATTCATTTACTGATGGGCACCTAGGTTGCTTCCAGTACTTGGCTATTGTAAATTGTGCTGCTATGAACATTGGGCTGCATAGGTTCTTTTGGATTGGTGCTTCAGGGATCTTAAGATATAATCCTAGCTGTGGAATTGCTGGGTCAAAGGGTACATACATTTTTAGTTTTCTTAGAAAATTCCATACTGTTTTCCATAGTGGTTGTACCAGTCTGCAATCCCACCAACAGTGCACTAGGGTCCCCTTTTCTCCACATCTTCTCTAATGCTTGTTGTTTTTTGCTTTGTTTATGATGGCCTTTCTGACTGGTGTGAAGTGGTATCTCATTGTGCTTTTAATTTGCATCTCTCTGATAGCTAGCCATACTGAACATCTTTTCCTGTGTCTCTGGATCCTCTGTATGTCCTCTTTGGAGAAGTGTCTGTTCAACTCATTTGCCCAGACTTCTAATTCATGTATTAATCAACTATTTCATATATGCATTTGGATGTTTAACAGGTATCTCAAAATCAGGATGTCCATAAACAAACTATTGATTATTCAGAAACTTGATTCTCTCCCAGTTAACAGGATCTCCTCTTCTTAGCTCCCCTCTACAACTTGGCATCCAATTTTGGTGACCTCTACATAGAGGCATTGTATGCCTAATAGAGGCATACAGTGTTGCCTCTATTTCAAAAATATTCCAAAAATTATCACTTTTCATTATGTCTCCCTCTACCACCACAGTCCAAACCACCAACATAATGTTCCTAGATTACTGTAAAAAAATTAACTGGTATCATGCTTTCAGTCTTGAACAACTAGTATTCATTCCTGACAAAAACTGGAATTTTTTAAAGTATAATAGATCATGTCACTCTCCTGAAAATTCAATGATGGCTTCTAATCTCCCTTAAAATAAAATCAGAACTTGTTATCATGGCCTATAATACCTTGCAGGATCTTCCCTTGGTCTTGCTTGACAACTTTTCTTATCCCTTTTTCATTTTCAGTCATGCTATCCTTTTATCTTTTCCCACTATACACAAAGTATCTTACTACCTTAAGGTAACTTTCAGTTCCTTCCGCCTTGAATGACCCTCCATCATGAATTTTTGTGAGTTAATCATAATTTATTAATGTATCTTCTCAAGTATCATCACTGCAGAGAGTCATTCCCTGACTACCACATTATATATTCACCAATTCACTTCTATTCATAATCTTCAGTCACTATATCTGTGCTACTTATCATTATCTTTGTCCTACTTATTTTGTTCCCCATTGCCTATTAACATCTGGATTGTATGATATATTTGTTCATGCATTTACTGTCTGTTTCCCCCTTTTAGCATGTAAGTTTCATGAGGACAGTTACTTTGTCTAGTTTGTTCATTACAGTATCTCTAGCACCTGAGCCATTGGTGTATATATTCAGTATTTGCTAAAGAGCTGACTATCATATATCCATCTCCTGAGAATAAAAGTCTTAATATAACTGGCATCCTTATGAGTCTGATTTATGTTGTTAAGCAACACTCTTGTGTCAGGTACTGAGGGTAAACAGATGAAACAAACAGTCCTCATTCTCCAATAGCTCATAGCTCATAGCCCAGTGAGAAGTCAAGCACATAGGCACATTATGACTCATATATAGTCAGCTTTGTATAGTAAAGCCCTCTATTGACTGTGTGGCTTGGAGCCAGGGACTGTGCCTATTTTTCCTCTGCTCAGGCCTTACCAGTCAGCAAGTGCTAAGCATTCTAATCCAAGAAGACACAATGCTTTGGGAGGGAAAGGGAAGGCATAGTTTATTTGAAAGAAACCAGGGAAATGAAGGAAAGGTCAAAAGTCCTTTCTCTGGAAGGTATGTATAAGCATTTGGTAGGATTAAAAAAAATCCAATGGCATTCATAAAAAAAAAACAAATACTAAGCAAAGGCTTGTGGAGGATAATGGTATAAACTATGTCTAACAACTACTGACAGGAACTCCTGATCATGGACTTGGTGCTTGATTACATTTGCTAGGCATTCCACACTTGCATTGAATTTGTACCTGAAACAAGTCCAAAGTATTGAGTTCCTGGGTCAGAACTCTCTCCTGGATCACAGTTCTACCATTTCTATGTTAAATGCCTAGACCAGGACCTATTTCCTTTATGTTAAACTTTCCATCCATTTATTTATCCATCTGTCCATCCATCCATCCTCTCTCTAGAAACTATTTAGTTAACATTGACTAACACAATCAGATACAGAGCATATCAGTGTGGTGAGGACACAAATACACAGCTTTTTAATAGGTCTTGGGGATACCATGGTGAATGAGGCACAGAATTAGTGAATAAAATAGACATTCTTCTTATAATCAAGGAACTCATAGTCTGGAGTAAAAAGGGGATTAATAAACAGGCAATTACAATTCAATGTTTTAAGTGGTGATATGATAAACATAGTTAGTGTATTATGAGAACACAAAGACAGATCTCCTAACCCAGCCTGGAGTTACCAGAGGCTTTGCAAGAGTAGGATGGCTAGACGTTGTCAGTTAGCCAGTATGAGGATAAAAATTAGTTCCCTAGAGAGATTGCTTACAATTTCTGTGTTATTATTTTGTGTTTTGTCAAAAAATCCAAAACCTGGGCAAAAGAACAAGAATTAAAAGTGACCTGGAAACGTACTGTGAGTGAACTCTACTGCAATGATTCAGAAGGCAGTTGCTGTGTTCAAGTTTTCAATTTGTTTCAATAGTTTCTTATGAGCTATTTTCAAATGAATTCATATTTTGGGCTTATTAAATATCTGAGGTCATGCTAACATTTTTCCTTAGCTCGAAGCAAAAAAAAAATGCTTAGAGGAACTTAGCACTTAGTTATATTTATGGTGAGGAGCATTTTTGTTGTTGTTGTTGAAGTGCAGTTCACCTTTGCACCACCACTTTTGAGAAGCACTGTAAAAGAAATTCAATGTGTGGTCCTTATATGTTTACTCTTGGTCAAGATGTTGTTTAATAGAAGTTATTTAATGTTTCCAGAATAATTAAAAAAAAAAAACTTTTGGTAAGGTCACAGAAGACTCACAAATTTTGTGGGATCATACAATATGGAGTCAAGGATTTTCCTGATTTTTCCTAATCCACCACTGACTCAATTCAGGTGTTTCCTTAAACATTCTTCTTTTATGAGGTCACTAACTTTTGCTTTCAAATAGAACAAAATTTGGAACTTCTTGAGGTGACTACTCTGTCAATATAGGTATAAATGATTTATTAGGAAAATTGCACATTCAAATTTCTCATAAATAGGAAAAATGACTTACAGAGTATGATATGAGTTCTAACCTGGAAAGTGAACCAATAATAAAGGAACTATCCCCCAAAATCAATTAACCCTAGGAGATATGTATGTGAATATTGGACAAACTCAGACAAATATTTAGATAGTAGTTGGCACTGAAATATCCAATTGTTTGGGCAATTTTGACATCCAAGGGATCAATGTATGGTCAAAGGTCCCCAGGTCCTGGGTTGGGGCACAGGCCAAGGCCCAGTCTTGGAATTACAACAAAGGAGCAAAAACTAAGCAAAATTCCAAGCTTAAAGAATAAGGCCAAATTGGTAATGAGGAAAGTTGGTGAGAACAATGAATTGACAAGAAGATGGACATATACTAATGTTCTCTAAAGAAATCTGATCCGAAGTTTATTTATCAGTGAGGAAGGTTTGTAGAACAAAATGAGAAATTAGTAATTATAACTAGGTAACCAGTTCCAAGTTCATTAATATCTAAGTCTGGGGCAGTATATTAATTAGGGGTCAGGGTTTTTCAGAGAAAGAAAAAAGGGACATCTACTGATCGATACATGTTGATCATTAGAATATATGTGTATGTATTCTGTCTGAAAAATGTACAGCCATTGTTAATATAATAAGAATGGTTTGCACAACATTGATATAACCTAGAAGCCAAGGAGAGTGGACTGGAATGCACATGCCTAAGCAATAACAACTTCACTGTACTAGCCAATGGGGGTGGTACATGCCATTGAGTGGGCATGTGTACTGTGTGGCTGTTGCATTCAAAATGACTGAGTGAATAGAGCAATGAATCTGCATCAATTTGTACATGAAGCTTGAACATTCCTTTGCAGAAATTATTTGGACAATTCAGAAGGCCACAGATATGGACAACTGGTGATTGGCAGCTTCATCACAACACAGCCTGCTCATGAATAATGTCTCATGCAGAGATTTTTGGCAAAACATCAAATCATCCAGGTGGCTCAGCCCCCTAAACAGCTGAAATTTGGTGCCCAGTGTGTTCTGGCCTTTCATCCCAAAATTAAAATTACCTTTTGAAGGGAAGAGATTTCAGAGCATTAATGAGATTCAAGAGAATACCATGGGGCAGCTGATGGTGATCATGAGAACTGTGTGAGGTCTAAAGGTATCTGCTTTGAAGGGGAAGGGCTGAGGCATCATTGTCCTGTGTATGATGTTTCTTGTATCTTTTTCAATAAATATTTATATTTTTCACATTTCATGGCTGGATAGTTTCTGATCAGACCTTTTATATACAGGGAAAGAGATTGAGATGGATTTTGGAAACTGAGAAAACACAGAATCTATAGGGTAAACAGGACAGGCTGGAGGCACAGGGAAGTGGTGTCATTCAAATCCAAACAGAATTTCCTCTTCATCTGGGGAAGTCAGTCCTTTTCTCTTAAAGCTTTCAACTGACTGAGTGAGGCCCACCCATATTATGGAGGATAATCTGCTTTACTCAAAGTCTACTAACTTAAATGTTTGTCTTGCCTTAAAAAACACCTTCACAAAACAATTCAGAATAATGGCTAATTAACTATTTGGGCATTATAGCCCAGCAAAGTAGACATACAAATTAATTATCAGAGGCAGTGACATATTTTAATGCTATTAAAAATAGTTAACTAGGAATAGGATAAAAAATTTAAAATAACTAAGTACTGAAAATATTTTATCCTCACCATACCTAATTTATTTAATGAAGTGCTTTACCATCCTGGTTGATACAGCTTTGTTGTCAGTAGACATACAGGATTTATCTTGAAAGACCCTTCAAGTGTATCACTCCCCAGCCCTCCTACACTACTAGTCTCTTATCTGTCTCTATAGATGTTCCTATTTTGGATTTCCATATACATTTAACCATATAATATGTGGTGTTTTGTGACTGGCTTCTTTCACTTTGCATTATGTTTTCATGGTTCGACAAAGTTATGGGGGTCCCTTGCTAAAATGGAATTATCACCCTGCTTGGTGCTGCTCAGTGGATTGAGTGCTGGCCTGCAAACTAAAGGGTCACCAGTTTGATTCCCAGTCAGGGCACATGCCTGGGTTGTGGGATAGGTCCCCAGTAAGGGGCATGCAAGAGGCAACCACAGATTGATGTTTGTCTCCCTTTATCCTTTCCTTCTTCCCTCTAAAATAAGTGTTTTTTTAATGTAATTATCTTCTGGAGGGTGGGCTACTGTTAGTACAGAGTTCTCCTCCCACTCAGTGAGTGTTCTAGGAATCCACCTGTATCAGTGTACCAGCTGGTGTTGTCATGAAAGGCTACATTTTACTTTAGTTAATCTTTTTTGAAGACTTTTTCAGTGTGTTTGCCCATTTCATGAGGGGAGATATATAAGTGAACTTGCCCACACTGCTCTGAGTGTTCAGGAGTTTTTGACCAAAAACACCATTATCCCAGTGTCCCACCCTCCCTATTTACTAGATCTCATTCTGAGCAACTATTTTTTTGTTTGTTTCCCTGGATGAAAAATATCCTCAAAGTGAAACGTTTTGCTTGTGGGGAAGAAGTGAAACAAAAAGCAGTTGAAACAGTAAAAGGCATCAAAATTAATGAGTTCAAAAATGGTTTTGAGCAGTGGAAAAAATGTCTTGATAGGTGTATTGCATCAAAGGGAGAGTATTTTGAAGGTGATTGAAGTTTAAACATGTAACAATAAATACACTTTGTTTTTTATAAATAAATTATGTTTTGGGAGGTCTCTCCTTGTATATCATTACTTCATTTCCTTTTATGGCCAAATAATATTTCATTGAATGGATATGATGCTTTTGTGCATGTTTGTATTTTGATGGATATTTGGGTTGTTTCCAACTTTGGCCGTTTTGAACAATGCTGCTATGAACATTTGCAAACAAGTTTTTCTATGGACATGTTTTCATTTTTCCTGTATATATACTTTGGAGTAAAATTGCTGGATCATATGGTAACTTGGTTTAATCATTTCAGGAATTGTTACATTTCTTTCCAAAGTTCCTGCACCATTTTACATTCCAACCTGCAGTGTATGAGGGCTGCACTTCCTACACATCCTAAAAAATATAACGTATTTATTGCTTTTGCATTTATCATTATTTCTAAGCCTATTTTATATTTATTCTTATATACTTCCTTTGTGGTGTTTTGGTAAACATATTGCACATATATTGCATTTATATATGATATGTCAAACAATATGTTATATGGATATTATTTTATATAATTGCTTTTAAAATCAGGTAAGAGAAGAAAGGAGAATGATAGGCATTTATATGGTCTTTTAAAAAAGACTTTTATTTACGTATTTTTAGAGACAGAAGAAGGAAGAGAGAGAGAGAGAAACATCAATGTGTAGTTGCTTCTAGTGCGTTCCTAACCGGGGACCTAACCTGCAACCCAGACTTGTGCCCTGACTGGGTATTGAACCAGCACCCTTTCATTCACAGGTTGGTGCTCAATCCACTGAGCCACACCAGGCAGGGCTCATCTTTCATGATTATGTTATTATCTCTATTAATATTCTTTGTTTATTCATGTGAATCTGAATTGCTGTCTGGGATAATTTGTTTTCAAACCAAAGAAATGTCTTTATTTTAAAAATATTTTATTTATTTATTTTTAGGGAGAGGGGAAGGAAGGGAGAAAAAGAGAGAGAGAAATGTTGATCAGTTGCCTTTTGTATTCACCCTAACCAGGGACAAAACCCACAAGCCATGCATGTGCCCTTGATTGAGAATCGATCCAGTGACCTTTCACTTTGTGGATAGATGCCCAAGAAACTGAGCCACAACAGTCATGAAAGCAAGGACCTACAAGCAAGATTACTCCACTCAGCAAAGCTATCATTTAGAATGAAAGGGCAGATAAAATGATTCCCAGATAAGGTAAAGTTAAAGGAGTTCATCATTACCAAGCCCTTATTATATCAAATGCTAAAGGGACTTATCTAAGAAATAGATAAAGAATTATGAATAAGATGACAACTAACTCATAACTATCAACAATTGAACTAAAAAAAAAACAAAACTAAGCAACTAGAACAGGAACAGAACCAGATAAATGGAGATCACATGGAGGGTTATCAGTGGGGAGGGGGAGGGTAAGAAAGGAGGAAGTTATGGGGAATAGGAAACAAAAGTGGTACATAAAAAATATACCGGGAAGGTTAAGAACAGTACATGAAGCAGAGAAGCCAAAGAACTATATGTATGACCTATGGACATGTACTAAGCAGGGGGAATGTTGGAGGGTGGGCGTGCAGGGCAGGGTGGATAAAGGGGGGAAAAAATGGGAAAACTGTAACTGCAGAATAAATAAAATATACTTAAAGAAAAAAAGGGTCCTGGCTGGTATGGCTCAGTGGACTGAGTGCCAACCTCTGAACAAAAGGGTCGCTGTTTCAATTCCCAGTCAGAGCATATGCCTGGGTTGCAGGCCAGGTCCCCAATGGTGGGCATCTGAGAAGCAACCACACATTGATGTTTCTCTCCCTCTCTTTCTCCCTCCCTTCCCCGCTCTCTCTAAAAATAAATAAATAAAATATTTTTGAAAAGAAAAAAAAAGAAATTTCTTGATACTTACCTGTCAGACACGTCTTCTAGCAACATATTCTCTTAGCTTTTCACTTTATTTTGATCCATTTTTAAATCAATGATTTTGCTGGATATAGGATTCTTGGTTGAAAGATTATTTTTCTTTGAGACCTTTAAGTACGTTATTTTTCCATTGCTTGTTTGCCTATATTGTTTCTGTGGAAAATTAAACTTTAATCTTATTGTAGTTCCCTTGTAATTGACACATCAGTAATTGCCTGTTACTTTCAAGATTTTGTCCTTATCTTTGATCATTAGAATTTTTACAGTGATGTATCTTTGGTTCCCTTTGTTGTTTATACTACTTAGAGCATCTTAAGCTTTCTGCATGTGTACATTGTAGTTTTTAAGTGAATTTGGGGCATATTCAGCCATCAGTTCTTCTAATATTATTTTCTTTATTTTTCTTTATCTCTTTCTGGTACTCTCATTGTGTGTATGTTAGTATCTTTAATGATGGCAGGCATATCTCTAGGGCCTATTAATTTTTTAAATAATTTTTAAAGATTTTATTTATTTATTTTTAGAGAGGGGGAACGGAGGAGGAAAGAAAGGGAGAGAAACATCAATGTGTGGTTACCACTCGTGTACCCCTGCTGCGGACCTGGCCTGCAACCCAGGCATGTGCCCTGACTGGGAATCAAACTGGTGACCCTTTGGTTCACAGGCTAGTGTTCAATCCACTGAGCCATACCAGCCAGGGCTGCTTATTTTTAAAAATATTTTATTTATTTACATTTATAGATGGGAAGGGGAGGAGAAAGAGGAGGAAATATCAGTGTGGTTGCCTCTTGTGTGCCTCCCACAACCCAGGTTGCCTGGCCAGCAACCCAGGCAAGTGCCCTAGACTGGGAATAGAACCAGCTACGCTTTGGTTCACAGGCCAGCATTCAATCCACTGAGCCTCACCAGCCAGGGTGGCCTGTTCATTTTTATCCATCTTTTTATCTCCCTATTTTTTGGCTTGCATAATCTGTATATTCCTTCATATTTGATAGTTCTTTCCCCTGCCAATTCAGATTTACTGCTGAGACTCTCTACTGAAATTTTATTTTGGGTAATGTACTTTTCAACTCCAAAATGTCCATTGGCTCTATTTTAAAACTTCTCTCTTTATTGATATTCTCTATTTGTTTAGACATCTCATAACACCTTCCCTTACTTCTTTAGTCATATCCCCTTTGTCTTTAATTCTGTGAGCATGTTTATAATGGTTGAATTGAAATGTTTTGTTTAATCTAATATCTTGCCACTCTCACAGACAGTTTTTGTTGCCTCCTTTTTTCCAGTGTATGGGTCATACTTTACTATTTCTTTTCATGCCTCCTAAATTTTGTTCAAAACTGGACATTTTAGAAAATATATTGTTGTAAGTCCAGATAATGGGACCCTACTCTACAGCTTATTATTTGTTTAATCATTTATTTAGTGATAGACTGTTAATTTAGAGTAGTCTATTATTCCATCCACACACAGACCCAGTGTTAAGTCCCTGCTATTGCTCCTCTGGGAAGGACAGCTTTGGTTGTGCTCACAGTAATCCTGCAATGAAAGTATTATGGATGGAACCCTCATTTACTCATCTGTAAACACATTTAACAGTTCAACTTCACTAATTAAAGGCCAAGAATGTATTGTATCATTGTTCTTAACAGTGCCCTCAAGCATAAATTTATCTTTTTGTAAATTTAAAGTATATAACTTAATAATTATATATATATATGACTGCAGTCAGGCTAAGTCATAATCTTTACAATCCTGAATCTATCAAATAAGATACAATTCATTTGATTTTTGTAGTGCTTTCTTTTAAAATGACAGATGTCCACATCTCCACCTTATGCCCCTTGGGCATTACTACAGCCCTGTCTGTCTCCATGGGTCACACATATATTATTTGGTGAATCCCCTCACCTTCTTTCATCTAGTCCTCCCTCACCTCTCCTTTCTAAGAACTGTTGGTCTGTTAGATGTATCCATACCCCTTTTGATTTTCTTTGTCATTTCATTTTGTTCATTTGATTACACATATGAGAGAGATCATATGGTATGATTCCTTAAATTTTTCAAACCCTGTAACCAGCACACAGAAATTTGTGAACAGCTCATAGCAAAGATTACCTACATTTCTATACCTGGTATTTAAAAAAATTACTATAAAATGAGTAACAACTTCCTGTTCTTCTACCTTTGTTTATCAATTAATTTTCTCTATTCCCTCCTTCATTGTTACTATATAGTTCATAATCAATCAAAACTACTTCTGGTGACAAATATACTGCATTGTGTTCCCTAACTACCTTTTCTGGTAATGAGAAACTGGAAAACATCGTACAGTGATTCTTGACCTGGTAGATTTAATTACCTAATGCACTATTACTTATATAACTTGAAGGAGAGTTCATGGGAATCTACCTTTGACATTCACAATATTCCTAAACAGAAAAGAAAATTCACTAGTATGCAGCAACTGTGGAAAACAGTATGGAATTTCCTCAGAAAACTAAAAATGGAACTGCTTTTTGACCTGGCAATTTCATTGCTGGGATTATATCCTAAGAACCCTAAAATATCAATCCAAAAGAAGCTATGCACCTCAATGTTTGTAGCAGTACGGTTTATAATAGCCAAGTGCTGGAAGCAACTTACATGCCCATCAGTAAATAAGTGGATCAAAAAACTATTGTACATTTACACAATGGAATATTGTACAACAGAAATAAAGAAAGAGCTCCTACCTTTCATGACATCATGGATGGAACTGGAGAGTATTATGCTAAGTGAAATAGCCAGGTCGTGATGGACAAATACCATATGATCTCACCTATAAGTGGAACCTAAACAACAAAACAAATAAGCAACCAAATATAACCAGAGACATTGAAATTAGGAATAATCTGACAGTATCTAGAGAGGAGGTGGGGGGGAGAATGAGGGGAAAAGAGGGAAGAGTTTTTATGAACAACTATAAAGGACACATAGACAAAACCAAGGAGGAGTGGAATCATGGGAGGGAGATGGAGATGATTTGGGTGCATGGGGAGGGGTGGGGGGCAAATGCAGAGAACTGTACTTGATCAAGAATAAAATAATTTTAAAAACAAAAATAAGGAATATGGCCTTTAAAATAATTACCAAAGTGTCATCTCACCTAACAAAATTAAAATGATTTCTTGGTTGCAGCTAATAATCAGAGTGCAATTAAATTTTCAATGTTCTTTAAAAATTATTTTTCTAGTTGTTTGTTTGAGTCAGAATTCAAGCAAGTTTCATGTACTACATTTGCTTTTACACAACCTAGGTCCTTCTTCCTTTCTTCTCTCTTTTTTAAAAGTCAAGTATATTAAGATATAGTTTGCATTCCATATATTTTACTTCTTTTAAGTGTACAGTCCTATGGAATTTGTTAAAAATATACAGTTATATAACCAAAAAATAAAACAGCAAGAAAGAAAATTTACCAGTAGATTTTAGTTAATCTCTAAGTAATCCGATTGCAGGCTTGTAGATGATGGTGCTGTATTCAGCTGTTTTCACGTACTCCTTCATCCTATTTCTATGTTCCAGGCATATCTTCGGATTTTCCTTCTCCTGGCCAACAAAAAGGTAGTTTGCTCTATTTTGTGGTTCCTAGTTGTTGCCCCATTACTTACTATTGACTTATTTCCCCTACTCGCTTGAATTTACTGACCTTCATTGTTTGTTTTGCACTGGAATATTGTCCTTCAGGTTTTACTTAGCTTCAAATTATTAGTATCAGCCTCTGATGATAGTAGTAATTGTAACTAACATTTACTAAGCTCTTAGATTATTAAACATAATCTTATTTCTAACACCATGTGGTATATATTATTTTTACCTCCCTTTCACATAAGGAAATGGAGGTTTATATAATTTCAATCACTTCTCCAGTGTCACAGACCATCAAAATTCTGAGAGCCTCATTCTTTAACAGTAGTAAATTTCTAATACAGATTTATTCCACCTTCTCACCCATTCCTGCTCTTAGATCTTAAAGCTTCAGTCTAGGATGAAATGTTGTGTCTCCCACTACCTTCCTCTCCCCACTTATTTATGACTGGCATTCAGAAAAATGCTTTTCAAACACTTTGACTGTGAGCCAAAGGGAATATGCAGTGGCTGAATGTAGAAGTGGAATTTAGAAGGATTTATTCAAGTAGTGAAGATCTGAATGCATTTCCAAGCTAAACAAAATATGCAAGATAGGAGGAGAGACATTGAAGATACAGGAAAAAATGATGGAAAAAGTTACATCTTCCTGTGAAAATTATAATTCTGTGTTCCTGGGAATGACTAGAAAGTAATTCCGAAAAGATGCCAGCTGCAGACGCATTATGATAGTATTTTGACAAAACAAGTTTATAAGAAAAAATATGTAAAGCAAACTATTTTAAAATGGCAAGTTTGAAATGATGCCAACATCATCATAGATTTTAAATATGAAAAAACTGAAAGGTTTTAAGAATTTTTAGAACTATACTTGTGCTTACTCTAACACATTGCCTTGCTAATAAAATCCTTGAAACTGAGCAATTTAAGAAGCTATTCTGGAAACTAATTTCAAATATTTTCCAATAAAACAGTTTCATTTTCTTCATTAAAATGTCAAGTAAATACTTAGCCATACATAGAATATTATTTATCATATGGCACACCTCACAGTATAATAAAACCTTAAATAAGACTTTGTCACACAAAGACAAGTTAATTCTATCATTGAAGATTCTTTCCTTCTTTAAAGTAAGTTACATCTTATTCATTTTGTGAGTAACATTCAATTTATAGCCAGAAAGCTGTCCATTCAATGGACTAATAAATCAGATACCTTGCTTTAGTCATTCAAATCAGTCTAGCTGATTAACCATTTAACATCCTTTTCCTTTATTAAATCAAGCAAATATAACAACCATTTATTCCCCACAGGGCATCAGGAGTGATTATCAGGAACTATTATCTTCTCCATATCTTTTTCTCCCTCTTCATCTTTAACCAGTCAGTAGTTCACAATTGTATTCTCATGCAAGCTAATGGCCCTGTCACACTCAAGGACTGGGTCTTCTGAGGACAATAAAATAATAATAAATAGTTTTATATTCTCTCTAAAAAAATGGAGAATATTAACATAAATACAGTACTTTACATACAATTTCAAGGAGATATCAATCCAGCTTCATTTGATCCATGAATCTTCTAGATATACTTAAAAATCCTTATTGTAGAAGGTTCTCATGATTCTGTCTCCCTATTTATGTTGATAGCCCAGAATGAGAAATCAGAGAAAAAAAAGGAAAGCAATTATCAATACAATAATGTATCTCCTACACTTGAAAAGTATGAACTTCCACATGGAACAAGGTCACCAAAAGTCCAGTGGAAAAAAAGAAAAATGACTAAAACTATGAGAATTCATGAAATTTCAGGATACTAGAAGACTTTTGGGCAAGATGGAGGTGTAAGTAGTCGCTTTGCTTCCTTATGCAACCAAAAGAAGGACAACAAGCAAATTAAAAACAAAGAAACAAACAAACAAAAAACAGAACCGCCAGAAAATTGAACTGTATGAAAGTCCAACAACCAAGGAGTTAAGAAGAAACATTCATCCAGAATGCTGGGCCAAGACAAAGAAATATGGCCTGAATGAAAGAACAGATAAAAACTGGAGAAAAGGAACTAAGCAACAAGGAGATAGCCAACCTAGCAGATGCAGAATTCAAAACACTGGTAATCAGGAAGCTCACAGAAAAGATTGAGTACAGCAGCAAAATAAAGCAAGACTATACAAAGTGAAATAAATAAAAAATATACAGGGAACCAATAGTGAAAGGATGAAAACTGAGACTCAACTCAACAATTTGGAACAGAAGGAAGAAATAAACATTCAACCATAACAGAATGAAGAAGGAATTTTAAAAAAATGAGGTGATACTTAGGAACTTCTGGGAAATCTTCAACTGTTCCAACATCTAAACCATAAGGGTGCCACGAGCATAAGAGGAAGAGCAAGAAAATGAAAACTTACTTGAAAAAATAGTGAAGGAAAAATCCCCCAATCTGGCAAAGGAAATAGAAATGCAAGTCCAGGAAGCTCATAGAGTCCCAAAGAAGTTGGATCCAAGGAAGCACACATGAACACACATCATAATTAAATTACCCAAGATTAAAAATAAGGAAAAAAAAATCTTAAAAGCAGCAAAAAAGGAGAGGATTACCTACAAAAGAGTTTCCATAACACCATCAGCTGTTTTATCAAATTGAACCTTACTGGAAGGAAGTATTCAAAGTTATGAAAGACAAGGACCTACATCCAAGATTACTCTATCCAGCAAAGCTATCATCTAGAATAGAAAGGCAGAAAGTGTTTCCCAGACAAGGTCAAGTTAAAGGAGTTCATCATCACCAAGCTCTTATTATATGAAATGTTAAAGGGACTTATCTAAGAAAAAGATCAAAACTACAAACAATGAAATAACAGTAAACTCACAGCTATCGACAACTGAACCAAAAAAAGAAAAAGAAAAGAAAAACAAACTAACCCAACAACTAGAACAAGAACAGAATTACAGAAATGGAGATCACATGGGCAGTTATCAGTGGAGGGGAAAGAGGCAGAATGGAGGAAAAGGTACAGGGCAACAAGAAGCATAAATGCTGGTACAAAATAGACAGGGGGAGGTTAAGAATAGTATAGGAAATGGAGAAGCCAAAGAAGTTATAGGTACCACCCATGGACATGAACTAAGGCAGGAAGGAATGCTGGAGGGAAGGAGAATATAGAGCGGAGGGGGATAAAGGGGAGAGAAATGGGACAATTGTAATAGTATAATCAATGTAATATACTTAAAAATGAAATTTTGGGATACTAGACATAAAGAAAAACTAAAATGTTTCTCTAGCAGTCATGATGTTTCTGGGCTGGAGAAAAATAAATTCTCACTTTTGTTTGATTAAATAATAAGCAAATTAATTATCTTACTATATAAAAGATAGTATATTAGTAGGGTAGGTACCAATGAAATACTGATCGCAAATTCAGTTGAGCTCAACAAGAAATCCAGTTCTATCTGTCTTTTCCTTCTTCCTTGCTCTCCCTGAATCTGGTTCCCTTTTTCTTAACAAGACAATTGACAGTAGCAATAAATATAAATTTCTCGTTTTGCATTCAGGAGAGTAAGAACCCTCTCCAGCAATATGCTATGAGTCCTTTCTTTCATTTTGATAAGGTATAAGTGTCAAATGCACATTTCTGAGCCAATATTGGCAGATAGGGGAATACTATCAGCTTATTTTCTTAAAGTAATCAGGATATCCTTGTGAAACTGGTGATGGGGTAAACACCTGAATAGGTATTTTATAGGGAACAATATGTATTGTGATTTCAGGTGGAAAAAAAAACAGGGAAAATTAAAGGATGAGGAATTTGATTTTGGATTTCTCAACAGCAACACTGGAAGATAAAACAGACTAGACTAAGACTTTCAAATGGTTAAGAAAAATAAGTTATGATGAAAAATTCTATCCTTATTCTAACCTACTTGAAAAAACAACATAACAAATAATTTCCAATATTTCAAGTTATGTAAGAATATACACTACCAAAGTAAAAAAAAAAAAAGCATACCAAGAATGAGGGAGAAATGGGTTTCAAGAAACAGTGAATTCATGCTGGACCCAAAAGAATTTTCCAGGATGACAAATGCACAATAGGCTTAGGGAGTAACCTGGAAGAGAATATAAGGCCCCTAAAAGGAAGACTCCAGAAAAATAGAAGGGAGAAAAACTTATTAGATATAACTTATCCTGAGGAAGAAAAATCTAGGGATTTTAAGTCACATAAATAAAGAGTAAAAAAGCACACAAATTAAGAAAGAAAAAATGAAAATAGAAATGCTTACCTCTGGAAAAATGGAAAATTGTTATAAAGAAGAAATATAGTCATAATACACTATGTGGTTCTTCAGTGAATTAATTTTATGAGATGATGATAAATAATAATAAATATATACATGTTACTGGTATCTCTAAGGAGGTTCAATAAATAGTCCTTTCTGTTTCCCACCTGGAATATGAGCAAACTGAGAAATAAAGAGCTGCAGATTGAAGGCCAGTATATCACTATTACTACTTTCAAGAGTGGAAAACATTGCTTAATATCAAATTAAAATGGACATCCTAATAAATCTTAGGCAAGCTTACCTCCCTCACTTATAACATCATTGGATAAAGGATGTCCTCCCCATGGAAAAGCAAAATATACCTTGAAAAATCATTGGAAAACACTGCTATGGACAGCTCATTCTAAAAAGCATGAAAGGCAGATCTGAGTGGCACATGCTCTTTTTAAAATTTTTCTGAATTTACTTAATACAATCTTTTCTTTAATAGCTTTGAAAAGGAAGTTATGTTAATGAAAGAACTTTTCAAAAGTCAATGTTTGAAATGTTGTCATTACCATGTGTTTTCTTTTAATTTTGACCAAAGCAATGTAAATATGTTGCTTGTAAAATCTGTTTATATATATATTTATATTTTATATATTTATATTTATATTTAACAATTTTATAGGTTGTTTTATATTCCAAGTAAAGAGTTTTGAAGGTTTTGGAATATATTTGTTAAACATAAAAATGTTAGTTCTCATAGTATTATTTTCAACTAATAAAATAAACATTAACTTTCTAATTCTCCAGATCAACCTCAACATAATTTGCATAATTGATATTTGGGATAGAAACTGTATACCATGATATATTTTTTTCATTATGGATCTATGTATCTCTAGGGGTTATTTTATTTGTCATCATTTAAAACAAAATTTTAGAACTGGACTTAGTAACAGTCTTTTAAATGCTTTATTATAGATCATTAAACAATGATTTAAAAAGTAATAATATGGAGGCCTATTTAATCACATTAAATAGACTTCTCAAAACTTTTTCTCATTAAGAAAAATAATTTGATTCTTTTTATTTTTAAAGGGCTTATACCTTCTTTAGCTAAAAAACTATATATTTAAGGTGCATATGATATAATTTGATATATGGACACATTGTGAAATGTGTATCATGATAAAGCTAATTAACTTACTTAGCACCTCACATTTTTACCATTTCTTATTAATGTAGTGGCAACAAAATATTTACTGTTTTAGTAAATTTCCAATATGTTATACAGTATTAGAGATAGTCACAATGTTGTACATTTGATTCCTGAAATTTATACATTTTTATAACTAGAGGTTTGTACCCTTTGTTCCACATCTTCCCATTTACAAAGTTGTCTTATGTTTATGTTTAATAAGATACATATATTTGTAGTTCATGTATGTATTTTATCAATATGTATATATATATTAGTATTGGGTGTATATGCTCAATTGTTTTAACTGTTGGATATATGAGCAAAACTAAAGTATGACATGGAAATTTGTAATTATTTAACAATAACTCTTTAAGTTTCAGTTATGCAAGATGAATAAATTCTGGAGCCGTGCTGTACTTCAGAGTGCCTAGAGTTAAAAATATGGTTTTGTGCACTTCAAATTTAAAACATACTAGATCTCATGTTAATCATTCTTAACACACACAAAGAAAAGGGAAACAAGGCATGATGTAGTGATGGTATCCTATGTGTATGTATATGTCTAAACTCATCAAATTATATACCTTAAATATGTGTGAGGTTTTGTATAGCAGTTATATCTTAATAAAACTGTTTTTAATATTTTAGATTCTATAATGTTTAAAATTAACTTATTGAAGTGACATTGATTAATAAGATTATATAGGTTTCAAATGTACACTTCTACAATACATCATCTGTATATTGCATTATATGCCCATTACCCAAAGTCAAATCTTCTTTTAAAAAGAACATGGAGACAATCAATATGGAAGATGAATTCAAATTTATTAGTAAGATGTTTAATCCCTCCACTCTTCAGCCTTTGCATATCTATTTATTTCTCCTTTTCTAGCCTTTTAGTCACTTTATTTCCCTTGAGTTATCCCATGCCCACATCTTTTTTTTTGGGGGGGGGACAGGTGGCTTTTCTCTCACCTATGAATGTTCATTTTTACTATTATTAAAATCCTATTTAGTCTTTAAAAGAATGTTCCTGAACTTTAGTTATATCTTGCTTCTTTATACTTCCATATAACTTCTTATACCTCCATTATAGTTTTGATCATAGTTATCCTTGGGAGAGCTCCCCAAAATGGCTCCCTTATGTGTTCCTCAATGTCAAGGACCACATGTGTTTCATGTGTTTTCCCAGTGCTTAATACAGACATTTGCCTGGCATAAGCATTGATAGTTGGATTGAAGTGTATTGCCTCACAGAAAAAGATAACTTAAATAAATGGATATGGTGTGATTAGGACAATGAACAGATTTGAGATGTCACAAACAATTGCCTACAGCAACTACTGGAACAATGTTTTGCTTACACATCACTTTTCATTTTCATTTTAGATTGTATTCTTACAAGTGAAGTTTTACAAGGATTCTGGAGATTGCTGGGACTGTAATTGGAACTATCCCAAGGATTTTATTGAAATGAAGAGGCAGCACAAAAACTGACTTGATACTAAACACCATGAACATGTACCTTGGTCACCTCACTTTAGTTCTGTTGAAATATAAATATGGGAGTAATTTTTCAAAATTGCATGTGGGAAATCTGCATGCACAAAGCCAATTATTTTTCCACATGGATCTGAAATAAAAGGGGTAGGGACAGCTCTGTTTCTATGTTCCCTACACACATATCAATAAAAATGAGACCATAGGAATGCATGAGAAGTAATCAATGGCTTTGCAGTGGTTTGTAAATTTTTATTGTTGTTCAATTACAGTTGTCTCCATCCCACCCTCATGACCCATATTCAATTATCACCCCCATTGGCCTTGTCTATGGGTCCTTTATACATGATCCTGGACTTGACCTTTCCCCATCTTTCCATTATCCCCTTTGCCCCTCCTCTCTAGTCCCTGTCAATTTATTCTTTATTTCCATGTCTTTGGTTCTATTTTGCTCATTTGTTTGTTTTGTTGATTAAGTTCTACTTATAGATGAGATCATATGGTATTTGTCTTTCACCATCTGGCTTATTCCACTTAGCATAATACTCTCAAATTCCATCCATGCTGCTGAGAACAGTGGTCATCCCTTCTTCCTTTCTGTTGTATAGTATTCCATTGAGTAAATGTACCACAGTTTTTCCATCCACTGATTCACTGCTAGGCACTTAGGTTATTTTAGGCACTTACCTATTGTCAATGACACTGCTATGAACATTAGGGTTTAGAAGTTCTTATGAAATGATGTTTCAGGATTCTTAGGGTACAATCTGAAATACTGAATTGCCTGGTTAAAGGTGATGCCATCTTTACTGTTTTGAGGAAATTCCATCTTTATTTTTGAGAAAATACTGTTTTCCACAGTGGTTTCACCAGTCTACATTCCCACTAACAGTGTACAAGGGTTCCTTTTTCTCCACAACTTCACCACCACTTGTTTGTTTATTTGGTTATGATGGCCATTATGACCAGTGTGAAGAAGAATCTCACTGTGGTTTTAATTTAAATCTCTCTGAAGTCCTTTGAAGTTGAACATCTTTACTTATGTTTCTGGGCCCTCTGTATGTGCTTCTTGGAGAATAACTAGCTCAGTTCCCTTGCCCATTTTTTAATTGAATTGTTTGTTTTCTTGGTGTGTAGTCACATTAGTTCTTTACATATTTTGGAGATCAAACCTTATCTAAGATATTGGCAAATACATTTTTCCATGCAGTTAGTATCATTTCTTTTTGCTCATGTTTTCTTCAGGCATGCAGAAGTATTTTTTTAAATTTGATATGAGCCCACTTGTTTATTCATTCCTTTATATCCCTGACTCTAGAGAACATATTAGTGAAAATATTGCTGCATGGAATATGTGAAATATTCCAGTGAATGTTTTTCTCTAGGACATTTATGGTGTCACAAGTTATATTTAAGTCTTTTATCCACCTTGAGTTTATTTTTGTGTATGGTGTAAGTTGGTAGTCTAGTTTCTTTTTCTTTTCTTGTCTTTTCTTTTCTTTTTTCTTTTCTTTTTTTTTTTTGCATGTATCTGTCCAGATCACACAACACCATGGGTTGAAGAGACTATTTTTTCTCCACTTTACGTTCCATCAATCTTTGTTGAATATTAATTGATCATAAAGTCACAGGCCTATTTCTGAGCTCTGTATTCTGTTCCATTGATCTATGTGTCTGTTCTTATGTCAGTATAAGACTGTTTTGATTACAGTGGCCTTGTACTGTAGTTGGATGTCAGGTATTGTGATTCCTCCTACTGTGTTCTTTCTCATAATTGCTGAGACTATTCAGGATTATTTATGGCTCCATATGCATTTTTGAAATAATTGTTCAATTTCTGTGAAACATGTCTTGGTATTTCAATAGATTTTGTGTGGAATCTATAAATTGCTTTGGGTTGTATGGACGTTATAATGATATTAATTTTTCCAATACATGAACACAGCATATGCTTCCATTTTTTATGTCTTCCTTAATTTGTTTCTTGGTGTTCTGTAGTTTTCTGAGTACAGGTCTTTTAACTCCTTGGTTAGGTTTATCACTAGGTACTTTATATTATTATTTGCTATAGCAAGTGGGATTTATTTCCTCAATTCTCATTCTCATAATTTGTTGTTGGTGTACAAAAATGCCTTTAGTTCCTGAATATTCACTTTTTTTCCTGCTGTGTTGCCAAATTCACTTATTAGGTCAAGCAGTTTTTTGGTGTAGTCTATAGGGTTTTCTAAATACACTATCATGTCATCTGCATACAGTAATAGTTTTACTTTCTCATTTCCAATTCAAATGCCTTTATTTCTTTTTCTTGTCTGATCACTGTGACTAGAACTTCCAATACTGTGTTAAACAGAAATGATGAGAGCAGACACTCTGTCTGATTATAGGTCTTAGTGGAAATGTTTTAATTGTTGTCCATTGAGTATGATGTTGGCTGCATTTTTCTTGTATATGGCCTTTATTAAGTTAAGTTATGCTCCTTCTACTACCACTTTGCTCAGTGTTTTGTCATAAAGGAGTACTGTACTTTATCACATGCTTTTTCACCATGTATTGATATGATTGTGTGCTTTTTGTCTTTCCTTTTTTATGTGATGTATTGTGTTTATTGATTTGCAAATATTATACCAACCTTACATCCCTGGGATGAATCCCACTTGATCATGGTGTATGATATTTTTAATGTATTGCTGCATGTGATTTGCCAAAATTTTGTTGAGGGTTTTAGTATCTATGTCCATCAGTGATATTTGCCTGTAGTTTTCTTTCTTTGTTCTGTCTTTAACTGGTTTTGGGATTAGGATAATGCCGGATTCATAAAAATAATTTGAGAGTCTTACCTCTTCTTGGATTTTTTGGAATAGTCTGTGAAAGACATGGGTTAGCTATTCTTTAAATGTTTCATAAAACTCTACTGTAAGACTGAGCAGTCCAAGGCTTTTTTTGTGCTGAGAGTTTTTTGATTACTGCTTCAATCTCACCCTCTGTTATTTGTGTGTTCAGTCTTTCTGCTTCTTCATTCAGTTTTGGTAGATTATATATTTTAAAGAAACTTGCCCATTTCCCCAGCTTTTCAAATTTCTTGTCATATAGTTCTTCACAGTAAATTCTTGCACTCCTTTGTGTTTCTGTGGTATAAGTTGTAATCTCTCCTCTTTCCATTTTGATTTTGTTTATTTGGGCCCTCTCTCTTTTTTTCTTGAAGATTGTGCTAAGAGCTTGTTGATTTTGTTTATCTTTTCAAAGAATTAGCTCCTGGATTATTGTTCCTTAGACTTGTTCTTTCAGTCTCTATGTTGTTTAATGTTGCTCTGATCTTGGTTAATTCCTTCCTTCTACTTGCTCTGGGCTTTATTTGTTGTTCCCCCAATTCTTGTAGGTGTAGGGTTAGGTTATTTGAAATGTTTCTGTCTTTTTAAAGTAAACCTGTATGATCTTCCCTCTCAATGCCTTCTTTGCTGTTTCCCATAGGTTTTGGACTGTTGTGAGTTCATTTTCATTTCTTTCCATAAGATTTTTTTACTTATTCCTTGATCTCATTATTAACCCATTCCTTTTTAATAGCATGCTATTGAACCTTCATCAATTTGAGTGTTTTTGAATGTTTTCCTTGGAGTTGGTTTCTAGTTTCACACCCTTGTGCTCTGAGAAAATATTTGATATTATTTCAAATTTTTTTGAATTTGTTCAGATTTGTTTTGTGTCCTATCATGTGATCTACCTTTGAAAATGTTCCACGAGCATTTCAAAAGAACGTGTACTTTGTTTCTTTGGGATGAGATGTTCTATATACATCAAATATATACATTTGATCTAAGGCACTGTTGAAGTCCACAATATACTTATTGATATTTTGTTTGGAAAAATCTATCGATTTTTCATGGTGGGGTGTTAAAATCCCCTAGTATAATTGTGTTGCTGTCAACATCTTTCTTGAAGTCCTCCAAGATTTTCCTTATATATTTTAGTGCTCCTATATTGTGTACATATATGTTTATAATATTTATATCTTTTTATGTATTCTTCCTTTCAGTATTATGAAGTATCTTTCTGTGACTCTCTTTATGGCCTTTTTTTTTTGAAGTCTATTTTATATGATATAACTACTGGTACCCATGCTTTATTTCCTGTCTGTTCTCTTTCAATACTTTTTCCATCCCTTCCTTTTCAGTCAGTGTAGGTTTTTCATTCTAAGACTGCTCTCTTATAGAGAGCATAAGTGCTGACCATATTTTCTTATCCATTAGGATACCATATACCTTTTGATTGGAGCATTTAATCCATTTACATGTAAGTTGATTATTGATAAGCACTTGTTCATTGCCTTCCCCCCATTTGTTCCTGTGTTCCTCTCTTGCTCTTTTTCTCCATCCTCTTAAAGCAGTCCCTTTAGCATGTTTTGCAATGCTGGTTTGGTGGAGGTGTATTCTTTTATACCTGTTTTCCCTAGGAAACTCCTTCTTTTGCCTTCAGTTTTAAATGAGGACCTTGCTGGGTAGAGTAGTCTTGGTTGAAGACATTTTATTTTCATTACTTAGAACATTTATTGCCATTCCCTTCTGGCTTGTAGCGTTTCTGTTGAGAAGTCAGCTGCTAGCGTTATTGGAGCTCCCTCTTATATTACTTCATCTTTCTCCTTTGGTGACTTTAAAATTCTCTCTTTGTCTTTGAGTTTTGCCAATTTATTTTTAAAGATTTTACAATTTTATTTTTAAAGAAGGGAAGGGAGGGAGAAAGAGAGTGAGAGAAACATCAGTGTGCAACCCAAGCATGTGCCCCAGACTGCAATCAAACAGATGAGCCTTCCTTTCACAGGTAGGTCAATCCACTGAACCATACCAGCTGGGGCTGAATTTTGCCATTTTAATTATGATGTATGTTGATGTAGGTCTCTTTGGGTTTATCTTGATTGGTACCCTCTGTGCTTCCTGTAGTTGCCTTACTTTTTCGGTCTACAAATTATGGGAGTTTTCCATCATTACTTTTTAAAACAGGTTTTCTATCCCTTGCTCCTTTTCTTCCCCTTCTTTTATCCTTCCTATATGAATATTATTATGTTTCATGTTATCTTGCAGCTCGCTTAATCCCTCTTCATTCTTTTTGAGTCTTTTTTTCCTTTTTCTGGCTCATTCTGAGAACTTTTTCTATCTTGTCCTCCCGCTCATTGATGCAATCCTCTGCTTCATGTAACCTGCTTTTAATTTCTTCTGTTATGTTCTTCAATTCAGAAATTCTATTCTTCATTTCTGCCTGGTTCTTATCTATAATTTCTACATCTTCTTTCATGCTGATGTAGATAGCAGTAAGTTCCTTTTTAGCTTTCCTGTAGTTATTCATAATTCTCACAGAGCTCATTTTGCTTTCTTATATCCATTGTTTTGAAATCAGTGTGTGATAGTTCCTTTGCCTCTTTCATTTAGCACTCTTTCTAGAGATTTACCTTTTCCTATTGATTTAGGGTTGTTCATTTGACTCCCTATCTTAGGGAAACTCTTCTTGTTAGCTTCTGCTTCTTAAATTTATCTGCTTTGTCTCCCTATATTTGTGGTACATGACCTGTGGGATTTAGTGGTTTAGTCTCCTTGATCTACAGACTTTGATGCTCTTGGGATGCCCTTTATGCTGTCTATGTTGGGTCTCTGAATGTAACTGTGTTATTACTGTTGTTGTTGTTTTCTTTGGTGGGTTCTTCCCTCCATCTGGCTTATTGAGGGTCACTCCAACAACAGCATCTTGTATGCTGTTGTGTAGGTGCTGCCAACAAAGGTAGAAAACCGAAGAGTCCAGGGTACAAAACCAAACCAACAAAAATAAATCCCACCCACAATCCCACTATCAATAGAAAATGAACTGGTATTAAGAAGAGTGTAAAGATATTAAGGGCATTATATGAAAGGAGAGCCAATATGTGATGACATATTGAAAGAAAAATGATTTTGAGAAGGTAGAGGGAACATGGCTAATAAAAGTAGGGAATCAGAGCAATGTGAAGAGATAAAGTAAAATATATATCATAAATAAAAAAGGGAATGAATTAGGTGGAATGGAATAAGAGGAGGGAAGCATATACTATTAGGTTTAAACAGAAATTTAAACAAATAAAACTAAATGAGAAAGAGATAAAAATAAAAAAAGTAAATGAATACTTTAACAAAATAGCAACCAAATTGGAAAAAAAAGATCCACCACAGCACTTTAAACAACAAATTAGCTAATATTAATATAGTGGGATGGGAACTAGAGGAGAAAAAGAGAAAGAGAGGAAAGGTTAAGAGATGCCTAGAGGAAGGGTAAATGATTTTCAGATGATAAATGGAGAGAGAATAATATGAATGAGGAACAAAAACCAAGCTAAGACAAGGAAAAATAAAATTTGAGACGAAAAGAAAAGAAAAAAAAAGGATGAAAGAGACAAAAACAAAAAGAAAACCAAACCAGGCTAACACAGGAAAAAATTAAAATCTGATACCCCACCCCCCAAAAAAGAACAGGCTAGATGAAAGCAGAATGGAGTAGGAGTGGGGAACAGTCTAATTTGAAATTTGTCATACAAAAATAGTGAGATCCAGAGATAAAATTGAAAAAAAGCATCAACAACTACCATTTCTACAACCAGTGAGCAAAGACTGCTAAATTTGGAGAGGGAAAAAATGGCTATTTTAAGAGTAAGAAAAATAATGTGAGATGACCATTGACAAGAAAATTGGTTTTGAGAGCCTGGATGGGGGAGAAATAGAGTGCAGAACAGAAATAAGTTGTACCAAGAGAAAAACAAAAAAAAAAAAATAAATGAAAATAAGAAGAAAGAGGAAGGTAAAACAGGGTAACAGAAGGGAGGAGCAAAATATGATAATTGAAATAATCTATAATATAAAATCTAATGACTTAATATGCACAAACTTGAAGGACAAGAAAAGAAAGTTGAAAAACTATGCAGGAAAAAATATATATATGAATCATAGAGAAGACCATGGTGGATTCCATTAAAATACCATTTAGTATTTATCACTATTTTTTGTTGTTGTTCTTTCTGGATCTGCCTCTGATGATGTCAGATGTTTACCCTGTCTGACCTTAGGCAGCCTGTTCAATACTACCAGGGATCTGCTGTCTGTGGCTGACTTCATCAGTTGTTAATCTAGTCACTCTTCATTCAACAGTCAGGCTTAAGCACCACAGGGCTGAACAGAGTAACACCTGTGGGCAGGGCTATTGCTTCCTTTAAGACTGCTGCCACTCGGAGGGGAGTGGTCTGCCTTAGCAAGAAGGCTCCTGCAGTATGGGGATGTCTCAGCACCAGGATCCTGGCAGCCACTCCAGGATATTTCATTTCTCTCCCCAAAGCCAAAATCTGCAGTGTCTTTTCAAGCATATCTAGTTCATTCTGCACCCCTAATTTCTAGAGACCAGGTTAAGTGGCTGAATATGAAAAATTTTGCATTGGTCCTTTAAATGACTCTCTGCATCTCTTGCCCTGTCTGGCAGAGAGAAACCCAGCCATTTTTCACAGCTTGATATTCATGTAATTTTCAGGCTCTGGTGCTATAGGCTAGGGAGCCCAGCTTGGGATTTAGATCCCACACATATCCAGGGGATCTCCCTAGCCACTGAAATATCCCTCAAGCACTTCAGCTTCCACCCATGGGTGCCCAGCCAGACTTCTCACTTCTCCGCTGCACTGACTACCAGTCATGTATTGAAGCTGTTTCTTCTGTCTCTGTGATTGTAAGACTTCTCTCTCACTATTGTTCAGTTTTTTATTCCAGATGATTTCTCCACAAATTAGTTGTAATTCCAGATTGGTCCTGAAAGGAGGTAGTGTACCTTCCACTCACTCCTCTGCCATCCTTGATCTAGGGTTTATAATTTTTCCTCAACAAATAATGTCATTCTCAGCAATGAAAATACTGATGACATCTGCAGTGAGGATGGAAAGTAAGCAATGAGGTTTAAATAGGAAACAAATACACCTATTTTATTTTTATATATTTAGTATAATGTGAGATTTAAGGAAATATAATATAAAATGTGATACTTACCAAAAATAGTAAATTAGAAGACACTTTCTTAATAACAGTACTTCCCATAATCTGGGCAGAATTGCCTGTTCCCTCTCATAGCTGCCCCCAGATATCTTTTTTTTTTTTTTTTTTTGCTGCAAATCAAACACCTGGTCTGTAAGACATACCGTGTTTATCACCCAGAAAGATGGACTATTTTACTGATTATCCACATGCTGTGTCTATTGTGTCCTGGGAGGAAGAAGACAAAAAGACCTGATTATGTTGCCCAAGTAGAAATGGACAACTGAGGAAAGATGATTGGTTTACTTCATGCTGCTGAGAAAGCAGAATCAGAAGCCCAAGGTCCTCACTCCCATGAGCCCTCAAGAGTGAGGAGGGAGGGTCTCTTACCCCCATCTCTGTAATGACTTCCTTTTATTTCACCTGTTTGTGTATCAGTCTATCTCTACTCTACCTGACTGCAAATGCATTGAAAGATATAACCAGTTGTAGATCAACTCTCTATTGGCATCAGAGCTACAATTTTTGTAAGTTATAGGCATGGACCTAATTGCTGTGAATGGGTAAATACATCTAAGGAACACAGACATTCCTCACTTGTTGACCATAGCTGGACACTAGTCTCTGATGGTCCTTATAAACAACCAAGTGGCAGTTTTGAAATGTGTAAACATATTGGCATAGGATCTGCACTTTCATCTAAGATTTTCCCTATTCACAACTAAGTGTAAAATAACTTATAGAGATTGTTAGCACTTCCAAATATTTATATCAACTTTGGGGAACTTTTTATTTATTTTATTTATTTTTCTTTTTATTTATTTATTTTATTGTTGCTCAAATACAGTTGTCACTATTTTCACCCCACCATGCTCTCTGCCCCACCCATCCCCACCTTGCACCCTCAAACCTACCACCTTTGCCTTTGTCCATGTGTCCTTTATACATGTTCCTTGATGGCCCTTCTGCTTTATTATCTATTATCCTTTTCTTCCCTCCTCTCTGTTTACTGTCTGTTCTTTATTTCAAAATCTTGGTTGTATTTTGCTTGCTTCTAAGTTTTGTTGATTAGGTTCCACTTATACATCATATCATATGGCATTTGTCATTTACCACCTGGCTTATTTCACTTAGCAGAATGCTCTCCTGTCCCATTCCTGCTGTCCCGAATGGTAGCAGATCCTACTTTCTTCCTGCTGCATAGTAATCCATTGTGTAAATGTACCACAATTTTTTGATCCACTGATTTACTGATCACCAATTTACACTACACAAAAATTAAATTCAAAGTGGATAAAAGACTTAAATAGAAGTTGTGACATCATACAAGGCCGAGAGGAGAACATAGGCAAGAAAATATCAGATATTCCACACAGGAATATTTTCATTGATATATCCCCTAGAGCAAGAGACATAAAGGAAAGAATAAACAAATGGGACCTCATTAAAATAAAAAGCTTCCACACAGCTAAAGAAAACAGCATTAAAATTAAAAGATAACCAACCATATGGGAAAACATATTTACAAATGATACCTAAGACAAAAGTTTGATCACAAAAATATAGGAAGAGCTCACATGACACCACTCCAGAAAGACAAGCAACCCAATTTAAAAAAATGGGCAAAAGACTTGAACAGACACTTCTCCAAGGAGAACATAAAGAGGGCCCAGAGAAATATGAAAAGACACTCACCATCACTAGCCATCAGAGAGATGCAAATTAAAACCACAATGAGATACCACTTCACACCTGTGAGAATGGCCATTATAAACAAATCAAAAGACAAGTGTTGGAGAGGTTGTGGAGAAAAGGGAACCCTAGTGCATTGTTGGTGGGAATGCAGACTTGTGCAGCCATTGTGGAAAACAATATGGAATTCTCTCAGAAACTAAAAGTGAGGGATATTTTCTTAAATGTACAGAGAAAGGACTTCAAAAAATCCCAGAGGGTAGAATTCCCAATGATCATAATATGCCCTAAATAACATCTCTTGTGGAAAAGTGAAACATTTCTAGTAGCAGAAAATAACACAAAATACTGTTGCAAGGTGATAATATTGGTGGAGGAATACTGTGTCATTTTTACTTGATAAGAACATCTAATTTATGTGGCTGCAAAAGGGAAGGTATTCAAAAAATTTTTACATGCTTACACTTCTACCTTTTCACCCTTAGAAGCAACTTCCCTTTATCCACCCTCAGAGTCATCTCCATGCTAACATCTCTGCTTGCTGATTCTCTGATGTTGCTTCTAGTTGAAACCCATTAAAGGAATAGAAGAAAAAAACATCCTGTTATGTTAGAATTCAATAATCAACAAAAAATATACTCAAAAGGCAAGACAGCACAATACTCTCAAATCTATGGGACACAGTGAAAGATCACCTAACGGAGAAATTTATAGTAATACATGCCTACCTCAAGAAACAAACAAAAAATCTCAAATATGCATTTATTCATACACCTAAAGGAAGTAAAGAACAACAAACCAAACCAAAAGTGAGTTGGAAGAAGAAAATAATAAAGATTAGAGCAGAAATAAATAAAATAGATTCTAAAAAAATACAAAAAATCAGTGAAGCCAAGAGCTGGTTCTATTAAAAGATAAACAAGTTCAATAAACCTTTAATCAGATTCATCAAGATTCAAAGAGAGAAAATCAAAATAAATAAAATCAGAAATGAAAGAAGTAAGACCTGATATCAGATAAATACAAAGGATCATAAGAAATATTGTGTACAAGTAAATGCCAAAAAATTGGACAACTTGGGTGAAATGGATAAATTTCTAGAAACATACAATCTCTAAAACTGAATTAAGAAGAAACAGAAAATCTGGACAGAGCAATTACAATGAATGGGATCAAAGTGATATCCAAAAGACTTGCAGCAAACAAAAGTCCTAGACAATATGGCTTCACAAGTCAATTTTACCACTCAAAGAAGAATTGATCTTATCCTTCTTAACCTATTACAAAAAATTCCAGAGAAGAGAAAACCTTCAAGCTCATTTTACAAGGCCAGCATTATTGTAATTCCAAAACCAGATAATGAAACTACAGAGAAAGAAATATATAGGACAATTTCCTTGATGAATAAGGATGCAAACATTGTCAACAAAATATTAATAAACAAAATACATCAATACATTAAAAACATCACACCTCATGATAAACTGGGTTTCACTCCTGGAATGCAAGGTTGATACAATATCTGAAAATCAATAAATATGATGAACTACATGAATAAAATGAGATAAAAATCATAGAATCATACCTATAGAGTCAGAAAAATCATTTGACAAAATCCACCACTTATTTCTGATAAAAACTCTGAGTAAAGTAGAAATAGAGGAGTCATATCTCAACCTAATAAAGGCTGCATATGAGAAACCCAAAATTAACATTATATAGAACTGGCAAAAACTAATGTATTTCCCATAATATCAGGAATAAGATAGTGGTGTCCACTTTCTCTACTCTCATTCAACATAATCCTAGTCACAGCAATCAGACAAAAAAATGTTAATGCCAACTATACTGGAAAAGAAAAAGTAAAACTAACTATATGCAGATGATATGATACTGTATACAGAACACTCTGAGTACTCTGTCACAAAAGTACTAGAACTGATAAATGACTTTAGTAAACTACTAAGACACAAAATTAAAAATTAGAAATCAGTGGAATTCTTACACTAATAATAAATGATCAGAAAGGAAAACAAAGGAAACTATCCCATTTACAATTGTATAAAAAATAAGGTGTCTAGGAATAAATTTAACCATTGTAGCAAACTATAAGGCATTAGTAATCAAAACAGTATGGTACTGTCATAAGAACAGAAATATAGATTTATGGAAGAGAATAGAGAGCCCAGAAATAAACCCACACTTTTATGGTTAATTAATATTTGACAAATGGGGCAAAAACATGCCATGGGGCAAAGACAGTCTATTCAGTAAATGGTGTTAGGAAAATTGGACAGATACATGCAAAAAAAAAAAAAGCAACTAGACACCTTCTTACACAATACACAAAAATAATCTCAAAGTGAGTTAAATACTTATATGTAAGACTTTATGTAATAAAACTAAAAGAAAACCAGGCAGTAAACTTTCTGACAGTTGTATAACAATATTTTTTTCAGATATATCTCCTCAGGCAAGGGACACCCACACAAAAAAGGCCCTACATTAAACTTAAAAGATTTGCACAACAAATAAAACCATCAACAAAACAAAAAGACAACCCACTGAATTGGAGAAGATATCCTTCTATTGTACATCTGATAAGTAGTTAATATGCAAAATTTATTTTAAAACTCTGGTAACTTAACACCAGCAAAACAAACTATGAAATTAAAAAGTGGACACATCTCCAAGAAGATATACAGATATAAATAGACATATGTAATGTTGCTCAACATCACTATTCATCACAAAAATGCAAATCAAATACACAACGATATACCTCCTCACACCTCTCAGAATGGCGATCGTCAACAAACAAGTGTTGGCATTAATGTGGAGAAAATGGAACCCTCATGCACTGTTGGTGGAAATTCCTCAAACAAAAAATGAAATTGCATTATGACCTAGTAATTCCACTTGTGGGAATGTATCCAAAACAAAACACTAATTTGAAAGTGTATATTTACGCCTGCCTTCATTCCAGTGTTCTTTACAATAACCAAGATTTGGAAGCAAATCAAGTGCCCATAATTTAGTGAGTGGGTAAAAAAACCATATTACATTTATACAATGGAATACTACTTGGCCATAAAAAGCAAGAGATCTTAAGTTTTCTGACTGCATGGATAGACCAGCATGAATGGACCTAGAGGGTATTACACTAAGTGAAATAAGCCAGTCAGAAAAAGTCAAATAGCATTTGATTTCACTTGTATATGAAATCTAATGAACAAAATAAACAAAGAAACAAAATAGAAATAGATTCACAGATGAAGAGAAGAGACTGAGAGATGTCAGAAGTGATGAGTGTTGGGAGATTGGGTGAAAAATGTGAAGGATTAAGAAGCATAAATTGATAGTTGCAGAATAGACACACAGATGCAGATTGTAACATGGAAATTACAGTCCATACAATTGAGGTAATGGAGTATGGTGTCAGGTGAGTGCCTGGGACACTGTGGGACAACTCTGTAGAGTGCATGATTTTATAGCCATTTTGTTGTACATATGAACCTGGTGTGGAATGATATTTGATGTAAGCAATGGATAAGAAATAAAATAGAGAAAATATTTTTTCTGACACACAAATGATGAAATAGCTCATCACTAGAAGATCCACCCTATAAAAAATGTCAAAAGAAGACTTTCAGATTCAATAATAATTTACATGGGAGGTATAGAGATATAGGAAGAAAAAAAGCTCACATGAATAATAATTACATGGTTTAGTACAATAACATTTTCTTATTTAAAAGTATTTAAAGATTATTGACTACTTAAACAAAAGTAATATTGTATATGAGGTATTAAAATTAGTAAAATTAAAATATGACAATAACAACAAGGCTGAGAGGAAAGAAATAGAAATGTTCTATTTTAAGTCTCTTCTACTATATGTAAAAAGGTGTAATATCACTAGAAGATAGGTTGTGATATGTTTGAGATGTATACTATAAACACTAAAGAACCCTCAAATAAAAAATAGAGCCCTGGCTGGTGTAGCTCAGTGGATTGAGTGCAGGCCTGTGAACCAAAAGATCGTGGTTCGATTCCCAGTTAGAGCACCTGCCTGGGTTGCAGGCCAGTTCCTGGCAGGGGATGCATGAGAGGCAACCATGCATTGATATTTCTCTCCCTCTCTCCCTCTCTCCTTCCCTTCCCCTCAAAAGATAAATAAATTAAAAAATGTTTAAAAAATAGAAAAATTTCCCTGGCTGGTGTGGCTCAGTGGATAGAGTGCCAGCCTGTGAACCAAATGGTCACTGTTTCAATTTCCAGTCAGGGCATATGCCTGGGTTGTGGGCCAGGTCCCTGGTAGGGAGCACAAGAGAGGCAACTACACATTGATGTTTCTCCCCCCCCCTTTTTCCCTCCCTTCCTCCCTCTCTAAAACTAAATCAATAAAATCTTTAAAAATAAAAAATGGAAAATTTGCAGCTAAAAAGCCATCAAAGGAGTTAAAAATGAAAAATAAGTAATACTCAAGGAGATAAAAATTAATAACCAACAACTCAAAGCATACACAAAAATAAACTCAAGATGGAAAAAACACTTAAACATGTCACAACACCATAAAAGTCCTTGATCTGGGTGAATATTTCTTTAAGTCCTTTGTTTTTGGAGATCCATGCAGTTTGATTTCCTGGCACTTCTGGTTTTTTATTGTTTTTAGATTGGTTGTTATCCTTCTTTTGGTTGTGCAATGAAGCAAAGCATTTTTATGTATGCCTCCATCTTGAACAGAACTTAATCCAAATGTTTTTGATAAAGATGAAAAACAGAAATCCCAAAGGAAAAATTAGACAAGTAGGAAATAAATGAGAAAACAAAACCTCTAATCATATCAATAATCAAATAAAATACAAATTATTAACTCCAATTAAAAGATATTTCCCTGGCTGGAGTGGCTCAGTGGATTGAGTGCTTGCCTGCTAACAAAAAGGCCGCTGGTTTGATTCCCAGTCAGGGCACATACTTGGGTTGTGGGCCAGGTTCCCAGTTAAGGGTGTGTGAGAGGCAACTACACATTGATGTTTCTCTCCTTCTCTTTCTCTCTCCAGCCCCATCTCTCTAAAAATAAATAAATAAACTATTTTTATTGTCAGAGTAGTCCAATTATATATGCTGCCCACAAAAAAATTTAAAATATGCAAACATAGTAAACTACATTTGTTGCCAAGGAGCATAATGTGAGAAAAAAGAAAAGTTGTGAGATGAGAGATACTACTAACAGTGATGTTTCATGCAAAACCATAGCCTGAAGAAAACAGGCTCATCTTGACAGGAAAAAAAATTCTAAAAGCAAGTTTTTTTTTTTTTTTTATGTCAGAATACTGACTATTTTTAAGTGAGTTAAAAAATACATGTGGTATGTATTGTCAGTCTTTGTGAGGACTATATTTTGAGGTAGAAAATGGCAAAAGAAAAGAGGAGAGAGGTGACTTTTTGCAAATGAATGTACAAAGTCTGTCCATAAGGTACCCAGCCATGTAATATGAAAAATATACATTTATTGAAGAAGACACGGGATACAAGAAACATTGTACATAGGGCGAGGATGTCTCAGTCCCCTTCAAAGCAAGAAAATTGAGACCTCATGTAATTCTCCCGATCACCATCAGCTGCCCCGTTGTATTTTCCTGAATCTCACTGATGCCCTGAAATTTCTACCATTTTTTAAAAATTTTGTTTATTCTGCCCTGGCTGGTTTAGCTCAGTGGATTGAGCATGGGCCTGTGAACAAAGAGATTGGCGGTTCGATTCCCAGTCAGGGTACATGCCTGGGTTGTGCTCTAAGTCCCCACTAGGGGGAATGTGAGGGGCAACCGCACATTGATGTTTCTCTCCCTCTCTTTCTTCTTCCTTTCCACTCTCTCTAAAAATAAATAAATATTTAAAAAATATTTTTTGTTTATTCTATTAGAGTTGTTCCAATTTTCCCTCTTTGAGCTCCTCCATCCAGTCCATCACCCACTCCCACAGTCCATCTCAAGAATGTTGTCTATGCCCATGGGTCATTCATACATGATCTTTGACTAATCCTTTCTTTCTCCTTTCACCATCCCTTCTCCCCACTTTCCTCTGGCAGTTGTCAGTCTGTTCCCTGTTTCCATGTCTCTGGTTCTGTTTTGCACATTAATTTATTTTGTTCATTAGATTCCTTTTATAGATGAGATCATATGGTATTTTTCTCTCACTGGATGGTTTATTTCATTTAATGCAATAGTGTCCACTTCCATCTATGCTATCAGAAATGGTAAGAATTCCTTATACTTTCTTTCTGCTGCATAGTATTCCATTGTGTAAGTGTACTACAGTTTTTGGGTTTTTTTCGTTTGTTTGTTTTTACAATCTACTCATCTACTGATGGGCACTTAAGCTATTTCCAACACTTGGATAATGTAAATGCAGCTGCTATAAATACAGGGATGCATAAGCTCTTTTTGAATTGGTATTCTGGATTCCTTAAGATACATTCAAAGTAATGGAATAGCTGGGTCAAACAACAGTTCCATTTTTTAATTTTAGAAGAAATTACATCATGTTTTTCATAGTGGCTGCACCAGTTTGCATTCCCACCAACAGTTCACTAGGGTTCTCCTTCCCCAAATCCTCTCTAGCACTTATTATTCATTGATTTATCAATGATGGTAATTCTGACCAATGTGAGGTGATATCTCATTGTGGTTTTTATTTGCATCTCTGTGATGACTAGAGATATTGAGAGTTTTGTTCATAGATCAATGGGCCACTTGTATGTCCTCTTTGGATGAGTGTATATTTAAGTACTGAGTCCATTTTTTAAAAGATTTTCATTTATTTCTTAGAGGTGGGGGAGGGAGAGGGAAAGAGAGGAAGATAAACATTGATTAGTTGCCTCCCACTCCCCAACTGGGGACCAAAACCACAACCAAGACACGTGCCATCAGAAAAGGCTTATTTCATTTAGTATACTGGTGACCTGTTTGGTTCAGTTATCCATCTGGTGATTTGTCTGGTTCAAGGCCAGCACTCAGTCCACTGAGTCACATCAGCCAGGGCCCTTTCCCCATTTTTAATTGGATTATTAGTCTTCATGGTGTGGATTCATGTGAGTTCATTATATATTTTGTAGATCAAACCCTGGTCCAAGGTATTTTGACCTGTATATTTTCCCATACAGTTGGTTCCCTTTTTCATTTTGCTAATGTTTTCTTTAGCCAAGCAGAAGCTTTTTAACTTGATGTAGTCCCATTTGTTTATGCTTCCTTTATTTCCCTTACTATATGAGATATATGGGTAAAAGTATTACTACATAGGATACCTGAAATTTTGCTGCCTGTGTTTTCCATTAGGACTTTTATGGTGTCAGAACTTATATTTAAGTATTTTTCCCATGATCAAGTGGGATTTATTCCCTGGATACAATGTGGTACCATATTCACAAATTAATAAATGTGGTACACTACCTAAACAAAATTAAAGACAAAAATTACATTATCATGTTAATAAATGCAGAAACATTATTTGATAAAATCCAGCACACATTTATAATTTAAAAAAACTCAGCAAAGTGGGAATAGAGTGAGCATACATTAATATAATAAAGGCAATATACATAAAACCTACTGCCAACATTACACTCAATGGGCAAAAACTAAAACTTTCCTCTTAAGATCAGGAGCAAGAAAAGGGTGTCCACTCTCACCACTCTCATTCAACACAGTGCGGGAGGTACTAGCAACAGTGATCATACAAGAAGAAGAAGTAAAAGGCATCCAAATTGGAATGGAGGAAGTCAAACTCATTATTTGCAGAAAATATAATATTGTACATAAAATACCCTAGACGTTCTACCAAACTCACTAGACCTAGTAAGTGAATTCTGCAAAGTAGAGGGATAGAAAGTCAATATTCAGAAATAGATTGTATTTTTGTACATCAACAATGAACTGTCAGAATGAACAACTAAGAAAAATATCCCATTTAATATACCAACAAAAAAGTAAAGTATCTAGTAATAAATTTAACCAGAAAAAGAACTATGCTCAGAAAGTAGAGAACACTGAAGAAAGAAATTGAGTAGGACACAAATAAATGGAAGCATACACCCTGTTCATGAATTGGAAAAAACTAACATTATTAAAAGGTCCACAGTACCCAAAGCAATCTATAGACTCAGTGCAATCACTATTAAAAAAGCAATGACATATGTCACAGATGTAGAAAATATACTTGAAAAATATATATGGAAATGAAAAAGACCCCAAAGCTACAACATTCCTGAGAACAAAGAACAAAGTTGGAGAGAGTGCAATACCTGTTATCAAGCTATACTACAGGGCCTCTGTAATCACAACAGTCTGGTACTGGCACAAGAATAGACACATAGATCAATGCAACAGAATTGAGAACCCAGAAATAACCCCCCTAAAATTTTGGCCATTAATATTTGACAAAAGGGGCACAAGCATACAATGGAGTAAAAATAGCCTCTCCAGTAAATGGTGTTGGGGGAACTGAACTGGTAGAAGGGGAAAAAATGAAGCTAGACCACCAACTCACACCATACACCAGAATAAACTGAAAATGAAATATCTTCCCTTTCAAAGTTGATTTTTTAGTTTTGGGAAAATACGGAAGTTGCGGGGTGCAAATGTGGGCCATGGGGGGCTGAGTCACCTGGATGATTTGATGTTTTACCAAAAACTCTGCATGAAACATGATACATGAGCAGGCCACATTGTTGTGTTGCACATACAAATCACCAGTTTTCCATTCATACAGCCTTCTGAATATTACAAATAGTTTCCATAGAGGAATATTCAAATTTAATGCAAAATTTGATGCGGATTCGTTGCTCTATTGACTCAGTCCTTTTGAATGTAATGGCCACATAGTACACATACTCACTCAATAGCACCTACCACCCCCATTGATTACTACAGTAAAGCCGTCATTGTTCATGCATGAACAATCCAGTCCACACTCCTTGGCTGCCAGGTTACATTGATATCATGCAAATTGTTCTCATTATGTCAACAATGGCTGGACTTTTTCCAGACTGACCTCATGTATATCCAAATATCCAAAAATGAATGGAAGAATGAAGGAATTAAAGGAGCACATTTCCTCCAAAAATGAAGAACTAAATTTGGAATTTGCTGCACTGACAGAACAGTTCTTTGTAACAAAAAATACCACAAAATAAATATAAGAATATTGAATATGTCAATATAAACTTATGTTTAATATTAAAAAGTGAGATCCAATTCAACACATTTAAACTGAGGAGAACCCTCTTTAAACAAAGAAATACAATGCAGAAAAAAGATAATAAATATTTCCCCCCAAAATAAAGTGTACTCAACCGAGCATTTGAGTATGTGTAATAACTCATTGACACAAAAATCCAATACTTAATAATAGAAATGTATAAAAGACTGGAAATACGAAAATAAATTTTATTTAACTAAGTAGAAAATGACAAAGACAAAATTATGTCATAATTAAAGATGAAGTTAAGTTGAAAGATAAACTGGAGCAAATTGAAATTATTAAGAAAGAATTTTAATAAAATCATGTTATTTTACAGAACTGTAAACAAATACATTAACTTACTTCAATATAAAAGCAACATAACATCTTACAGAATGTGAGAACTGAACTAACACCAATTTTCTCTTTGAATTTCAAATCACTGGGCTATCATTTGTTTATTTGTAATTTACTCTAATATCAGTATTATATGTATTACCTATTACACTGCAGGCATTTTATTTATTTCTCTTTTAAAAATATTTACTGTTGTTCAAGTACAGTTGTCTGTATTTACCACCCACTACTCCCCCCGATCCCAGCCATCCCAAACTTCCTCCCTTGCTTCCACACACACTTCTTGGTTTTGTCCATGTATCCTTTATAGTTGTTCCTGGGAACCCTTCATCACCTCCCCCCCCCAGTTATCCCCTCTGACCTACCCTATATTTATTGCCAGATTTTTCCTAATTTTAATGTCACTGGTTATATTTTGCTTGCTTGTTTCTGTTGTTGATCAGGTTCCACTTAAGGTGTGATCATATGGCATTTGATTCTCACTGCCTGGCTTATTTCACTTAGCATAATGCTCTCCAGTTTCATGCATGCTCTTGCAAAGGGTAGGAGCTCCTTCTTTCTTTCTGTTGTGTGATATTCCATCATGTACATGCACCACAGGTTTTTGATGCACTGATTTACTGATGTGCACTTAGGTTGCTTCCAGCACTTGGCTATTGTAAACTGTGCTGCTGTGAATATTGGGGTACATAAGTTCTTATGGATTGGTGTTTCAGGGCTCTTAGGATATAATCCCAGCAGTGGAAATGCCAGGTCAAAAGGAAGTTCCATTTTTAGTTTTCTGAGGAAATTCCATACTGTTTTCTGTAGTGGCTGCACCAGTTTGCATTCCCATCAACACTACACTAGTGTTCCTTTCATTCCACATCCTCTCCAACACTTGTTTGTTGATTTGTTTATGATGGTCTTTCTCACCTTGTGAAAGGGTACCTCATTGTGGTTTTAATTAAAGTCTCTCTGATGGCTAGTGATGCAGAGCAACTTTTCATATTTCTCTGGGCACTCTGTATTTCCTCTTTGGAGAAGTGTCTGTTCAAGTCTTTGACCCATTTTTAATTGGGTTGTTTTCCTGGAGTGGAGTCATGTGACTTCTTTATATATTTTGGAGATCAAACCCTTGTCTGTGGTATCCTTGGCAAAAATGTTTCCATATATAGTTTCTTCTCTTTTTATTTTAGTACTGTTTTCTTTAGCCATGCAGATACTTTATAATTTGAGGAGGTCCAATTTGATTATACTTTCCCTTATGTCCCTTTCTCTAGGAGGCATATCACTGAAAATATTGTTGCATGGAATATCTGAGAATTTCCTGCCTATATTTTCCTCTAGGACTTTTATGATGTCACAACAAATATTTAAGTCATTTATCCACCTGGAATTTATTTTTGTGTATGGTGTAAATTAGTGATCAAGTTTCACTTTTTTGCATGTATCTGTCCAGATCTCCCAACACCATTTGTTGAAGAGGTTATTTTTACTACATTTTATGCTTTTCCCCCTCTTTGTCAAATATTAATTGACCATAGAGACTTGGGTAGATTTCTGGGCTCTCTTTTCAGTTGCATTATGTGTCTATTGTTGCATCAGTACCAGGCTGTTTTGATCACAGTAATACAGTTTCATATCAGGTGATGTGATCCCTCCTACTTTGGTCTTCTTTCTTAGAATTGCTGCAGCTATTCGGGTCATTAATGGTTCCATATAATTTTTTGAAATGTTTGTTGTTTATCTGTGAAATATGTCATTGGTACTTTGATAGGGATTGAGTTGAATCTATAAATTGTTTTGGGTGGCATTGCCATTTTGATTCTGTTAATTTTCCAGTCTATGAGCATGGTACATGCTTCCATTTTTTTTGTTTATTTGTTTGTTTCTTCCTGAATTTCTTTCTTCAGTGTTGTGTAGTTTTCTGAGTACAGGCTTTTACATCCTTGGTTAGGTTTATTCCTAAGTACTTTATTTTTCTTGTTGCTATATCAGATGGGATGTTTTTCTGATTTATGTTTCTGATATTACATTGTTGGTGTACAAAATGCCTTTGATTGCTGAATATTGACTTTCTATCCTGCTGTTTTGCCAAATTCACTTATTAGGTCAAGTAGTTTTTGATGGAGTCTATAGGATTTTCTATGTACAGTCTCATGTCATCTACACTGCAAGCATTTTAGACTAGATGGCTTCTAGAAGCAAATTTAAATAATTCCAAATCTTTTAGAACTTAGCATTCTAAAGGCACAGGGATAGATATGTAAATCTGTGTCTAGGCCAATTGCATAACATCTACTTTCCAAATTAACTTCCATGTAGAATACAATGTATATTAAATTGCAAGTACTAAATGTGGCCATTTGAATCTTAAACATAAATCACAATAATTTTTAGATCCTAACATCACCCTATACACCAAACACATTCAGAAACTCCACATGGACAAAATCTAGTGGGAAGGAAATGGGAGGGAGGTGGGGAGGGCTGGGGCAGTGGGCTGGGATGAGAGTAAAAGACAGAAAACTGTACAAGAACAACAATTAAAATGAAAAAAATAAAAGAAATGCAAACTTAAAAAAGGGAACTCCAAAGTTATTTTCCTACCTTCTTTTCCCCAATCTTGTATTCAATTATTATTTTCACTTTATTATTGTTGTTCAAGTACAGTTGTCTTCATTTTCTTCCCACCAGTACCCACATCCCAGGCATCCCCACTTCACACACTTGATCCTACCCCCTTTGGTTTTATCCATGTATTCTTTATAGATGTTCCTGAAAACCCTTCCCTTTCCACCCCCATTATACTCTCCTTCATCCCATTTGGTTACTGTCAGATTGTTCTTAATTTCAATGTCCCTGGTTATATTTCCCTTGCTTGTTTGCTTTATTGATTCAGTTCCACTTAAAGGTAAGATCATATGGTATTTGTCTTTCACCACCTTGCTTATTTCACTTCACATAATACTTTCCAGATCCATTGATGCTTTTGCCAAGGGTATAAGCTCCTTCTTTCTTTCTGCTGTGTAGTATTCCATCATGTATACGTACCATAGATTTTTGATCCATTCATTTACTGACGGGCACTTAAGTTTCTTCCAGCACTTGGCTCTTGTGAATTGCGCTGCTGTGAACATTGGCATCTATATGCTCTTTTGAATTGATGTTTCAGGGTTCTTATATTTTCTTGCCTTCTTGTCAGTGAAATAGTGTTGAGGTAGTTTGTCTTCAGCACAGTCTACGTCCAGTCCATATTTTCCAATAACCTTCTAACTGTGGATTTACTCTTCTGGTCCCCCCACTTAGCTTCTTTCTCACACACCTGTTTCTGCACTCTCTTTCTTCCCTTCCCATAATCAGAGGACTCACAGAGGCATAATTATGCCCTCTTCAGAAATTCTTAGTTTTATTTTAATCATTTTCATCCATGTTATCTGCTGTTACTATCATTACATTAAAACTGTCAAAAGTTAATGACAAAGAATTTCTCAAGGCATCCAAAGAAAGTAAGACAGTACATATAAAGGAAACCACATTAGATAATCATTGGGTTTGTCAATGGAAACCTTACAACATAAGAGAGAATGGAATCAAATATTTAATATGTTGACAGAGATAAATCACAAACCAAGAATAATACATAAAGCAAAGTTATCTTTTAGATTTCAAGGGGAAATAGAGGCTTTTCAGACAAACAGAAGCTGACAGAATTTACCACCACACAGCCTGCATTACAAGAAATGCTGAAAGGTACTCTTCTACCTGAAACAAAAAGGCAAAATAATACAAAACTGAAAGATGAGAGACAGAAGAAGGAAATCACAACTCCTATTCGAAATAGTGCATTAAATGTGAGTATAGCATAAAGGTTAAAGGGATAAAATAATTTTTTAAAAAAGATAATAGCTTCTGCAATTTGAACATGAATGCACAGCAGAAAGATAATTTATAACAGCAAAAATGTAAAAGCAGTGGGGAAAGGATTGAACTTGCACAGGTAATGGAGTTAAGATGCAATGAGCAGAACAAGGACTACTTTACAAATGAAATTATTTTTCCATAATCCTAACGGTAATTACAAAACAAAATCTAGAACCGAGACACATAACATAAAAAGAGAGCAAATGGAGCAAATGATAGAATTCTATGAAACTAAAATAACAGACAGAACCATGTGGAAAAGAACTAATAGAAACACAAAGCTACCAGAAATTTTATATATATATATATATATATATATATATATATAATATATATATATATACACACACATACATATATATACACACATATATATGAATTTCTCATTCTAAATATAAATAGATTAAAATCACCAATTAAAAGTCACAGACTAACAGGATGGATTAATATTATAAAGCCCAACTATATGCTGCCTTCAGGAGAATCATCTGCAGAGTCAAACATAGGCTCAAAATGAAGGACTGGAAGATGATAGTCCAAGCAAATGATATCTGAAGGAAAGCATATATAGCCATACTTGTATCACATACAACATATTTCAAGATAAAGAAGTAACAAGTGACAAAGGTGGGCATTTTATAAGGATAAAAGTGATAACACATCAAGAAAACAAGACTTAAATTTATACACACACACACACACACACACACACACACATACACACACCCATCCTAGGGGCACCAACATATATAACACAACTACTAACAGAACTGAATGGACAAACTGACAAATATACAATTTTATTAGGGACTTAAATCTAAATACTCCATTGAAAGTGATGGCTGGATCACAAGCAAAAAAACAATAAGAAAATGTCATCTTTAAATGACACACTAGGACAAAAGAACATAATCAATATTTAGAGCTTCTTATCCTGGAACACTAGAATACATATTCTCATCTAGTATATATGCCATGTTTTCATGGATAGACCATATTTTGGGTCTCAAAAGCCCAAAATCGGTAGAGGAAATGAAATAATAAAATATTAGAGTAGAATTAAATGAAATAGAGAACAAAAATGCCAATTGAAAACATTAATGCAACAAAAAGCTGGTTCTTTAGAAATTTAAATAAATTTGGAAAACCTCGACTAGACTCACTATGAATAGAGAAGAGATTCAAATAAACAAAATCAGAAATGAAAGATAAGTTCAACAAATACCAGAAAATATAAAGGACTATACAAGAATACTATGAATGTTACATGCCACCAAATTTTACAACCTAAAAGAAATTGGTGTTTCTAAAAATATATCACCTTCCTAGGCTGAAGCATTAAGAATTGGAAAATCTAAATAGACTTATTGATTGAAACAGTCATAAGAAATCTCCAAGGAATAAAAGTCCAGGACGAGCTGGCTTCATTAATGAAATGTAACAAACATTTAAATAAGATTTAATACCTATCCTTCTCAAACTCTTTCAAAAATTTGAACATGAGGCAATACTTCCTAACACATATTATGAGGTCATCATTACCCTGATACCAAAACCTGGCAAGGAAAACATACAAAAAATGTAAAACTGCAGACCAATATCTCTGAGGAATAAAATGCAAAAATAATAAATACAATACTAGCAAATCAAATACAAGATGGGTTCATTCCAAGGATACAAAGATGGTTCAACATATGAAATAAATTAATACCATATTAACAAAAAAGGATAAAATTATTTGATCATCTCAATAGGTGCAGAAAATTATTTGACAAAACATAACATCCATTTATGATTAAAACACTCAATAAAATGGGTATAGATGGAAAGTGCCTCAACATAATTAAAAATATATAAAATACCTTCATCTATTCATCTAAGATTAGGAACAAGAAAAGTATGCCCAACCTCACCAAGAGAAAGCTGCAGAAGGAAATTATTTAAAAAGTAAGAAAACACTGTGCAGACCCCAGACCAACTAACATATAAAACAGAATAAATAGGTAAAAAACTATGGAGTGCAAGATAGCAGAGGAGTAAGTGGAAGTCCTACTAACCTCCTCCCAGGACCAATCTGGAATAACAACTCAATTGTGAAGAAATCACCCAGAACAAAGAACTGAAAAATAGTGTGAGAGAGAAGCCTTATAATTTCTGACAGACAGAAGAATCAGCTTCAGCACAACCTGGCTGGTGGAGATGTGAGAGTGTTTACTGGACTTCAACAGGCAGCAGCACTGGAGGGATACTTACGTAGCCCATTGAATCCCTCTGCAGAGTCTAAACCCTAAGCTGGGATCCCCAGCCTAGAGCACCAGAGCCAAAAAAGTATAGTGATAACATTGAGTGGTGAAAAGTGGAAGGGTTACTCTCTGCCAGAGAGAGATGGCTAGAGACATAAAAACTTGTTTAAAGGGCCAACATACAAATTTTCATTTGCAGCCATTTACCCTGGGATCCAGCAAAGGTAGGGGGAGAGTAGACCAGAGACATTTGAGAACTGACTGGGAATGAAAACTTTGGGGAGAAAACTGAGGGGGTAGATGCCAAGTTCCTAGTGGTAAGACATCCCCCAAATAGCAACAGTCATTGTTGCTCAGGCAGACCACTCCTCACTGAGTGGCATCAGCTTAAGGGGAGGCAAGAGCCCTGACCCCAGGACATATACTTCTCTGGCACTATGGGGTTTAAGCCTGACTGCTGAATGAAGACTGACTAGATTAATATCCAAAGGAATCAGCCACAAACCACAAAAACAAAAAGCTTCCCAACTAAGATCAGGAGCAAGACAAGGATGTCCGCTCTCACCACTTCTATTAAATATAGTACTGGAAGTCCTAGCCACAGTGATCAGATTAGGAAAATAAATAAAATGTATCCAAATTGGAAAAGGAAGAAGTAAAACTGTCATCATTGGTTTACAATAGCTAAGTGCTGGAAGAAACCTAAGTGTCTATCAGTAAATGAATGGATCAAAAACTACAGTACATTTACATGATGGAATACTACACAACAGAAAGAAAGAAGGAGCTCCTACCCTTTGTGATAGCATGGATAGAACTGGAGAGCACTATGCTAAGTGAAATAAGACAGGCAGTGAAAAACAAATACCATCTGATTTCACCTATAAGTGGAACCTAATCAACAAAAAAATCAAGCAAGCAAAATATAACCAGAGATATTGAAATTAAGAACAGTTTGACACTAACCAGAAGGAATTTTGGAGGGGATAATGGGGGAAAACGGGAGAAGGGTTTTCAGGAACAACTGTAAAGGACACATGAACAAAACCAAGTAATGTGGAATCAGGGAGGGAGGTGGGGATGGGTGGGATGAGGCAGAGTGATGGGGAGAAACTGGAGACGACTGTACATAAACAACAATTAAAAAAACTGGTATTGTTGGCAGAGGATATGGTAGTCCATAGAATACATTATAGATAAAACAAAAAAAATTACTTGACCTAATAAGAATATGACAAAACAGCATGATACAAAGTGAATATTCAGGAACTGAATGCACTTTCATACACCAACAATGAAATATCAGAAAAAGAAATCAGGGGTGAAATCCCATTTCTTAATGCAACAAGAAAAATAGGTACCTATGGATGAACTTAACCAAGGACATAAAAGATATGTACTCAGAAAACTAGAGAACACTGAAGGAACAAATTAAGGAAGACACAAATAAATGAAAGCATATACCGTGTTCATGGCATGAAAGAAGTAATATCATCAAAATGTCCATAATACCCAAAGCAATTTATAGATTCATTGCAATCCATACTAAAATGCCAATGACATATTTCACAGATATAAAACAAGCATTTCAAAAATTTATGTGGAACCATAAATGATCCCAAATAGCCACAGGAATTTTAAGAAAGAAGAACAAAGTAGTAGAGATCACAATACCTGATATCAAATTATTTTGCAAGGTCATGGTAATCAAAACAGTCTGGTACTGTCACAAGAACAGACATATAGATCAATGGAAGAGAAGAGAGATAAGAAATAAACCCATGTCTCTATGGTCAATTAATATTTCACAAAGGGAGTGGATATATAAAATGGAGTAAAAATAACCACTTCAATAAATGGTGTTGGGATATCTGGACAGCTATATCCAAAAAAGAAATGAAACTTGACCACCAATTTATGACACACATACACAAACACACACACGATGAATTAAACACTAAAATATAAGTCACGATACCTTAAATGTCTCCAAGGAGAATATAGGCAGGAAAATTTCAGATATCCCATGCAGCAGTATTTTTATCAATATGTCCCCTAGAGCAAGGCACATAAAAGAAGGGTGATTGTGGAATATGTACAACAAACACATGGGCAAAGCCAAAGATGATGGGGTCACAGGTGGTAGGTGGGGAAGGGTGGGGTTGGTGCACATGGTGGTGGGAAATGGGAGAAAACTGTAGTTGAGCAACAGTAAACACAAAAATAAACCAATGGACTTCATTAAAATGAAAAGCATCTACACAGCTAAAGAAAACATTAGAATAATGAAACGGAACCATCTGTATGGAAATATATATTTGCAAATGGTACCTGGGACAAGCGTTTATCCCCAAAATATATAAAAAACACACATGACTCCCCTTCAGGAAGACAAAGAACTATTTTTACCCATTAAAAAATGGATAAAGTACCTGAACAGACACTTCTCCAAGGAGGACATACAGAGGTCCCAGAAACATATGAAAAGATGCTAAGCATCACTAGCCATCAGAGAGATGCAAATTAAAACCACAATGAAATACCACTTCACACCAGTGAAAATGGCCATCGTAAACAAATCAACAAACAAGTGTTGGAGGGGATATGGAGAAAAGGGAACCTTAGTGCACAGTTGGTGGGGATGCAGACTGGTGAAGCCACTGTGGGAAACATTATGGATTTTCCTCAGAAAACTAAAAATGGGGACTTCCGGCCAAGATGGAGGCATAGGTGGACACATTGTGCCTCCTCGCACAACCAAAAATAAGGACAACAAGGAATTAGAAACAAAAAAACAACAACAGAACTGAGAGAAAATTGAACTGTATGGAGGTCCAACAACCATTCATCCAGACTGGTAAGAGAAGTGGAGTCATGGCAGGAAGAAGCAGAGGTTGGCAGACCCGGGAGCTTCAGCAGCTGCTGGAAGACCCAGGCCTGCAGGCAGCAGCTAGCGGATCCTAGGTGCAAGGTGGCTGGCTGATGAGGTGGTCCCACATTTGTGTGCAGATAATCCAGGTGAAAACAGGGAACAAGACAGAGCTTGCAAACCAGGGCCCCAGTGCCAGGAAATAAAACCTAAAAACACCAAGACCAGCCCCCACATACAGCATCACAGCCCAGCAACTAGGCTGCCCCAACCTGGGGAACACCTAAGGCTCCGCCCCTCGCTACATAACAGCTGCGACCAGAACCCCCCCAAAAATGGCTCAAATGGGAGAACAGATCAAAGATCCAGAGCCAATTCATTTAAGCCTCCAAGAGATAGCCAACCTATCAGATGCACAGTTCAAAGCACTGGTGATCAGGATGCTCACAGTATTGGCTGATTTTGGTCACAAATTAGATGAACAAATGAAGGCTACAATAAGTGAAATGAAGGAAAACGCACAGGGAACCAATAGTGATGGAAGAAAAACTGGGACTCAAATCAATGGAGTAGACCAGAGGATAAACAAACATCCAATCAGAAAAGAATGAAGAAACAAGAATTAAAAAAAAAAATGAGGAGAGGATTAGGAACCTCCAGGGAATCTTCAAAAGTCCCAACATCTGAATTATAGTGGTACCAGAAGGGGAAGAAGAAGAGCAACAAGTGGAAAACTTATTTGAACAAATGGTAATGGAGAACTTCCCCAATCTGGCAAAGGAAATAGACTTCCAGGAAGTCCAGGAAGCTCAGAGAGCCCCAAAGAAGTTGGATCCAAGGAGGAACACACCAAGGCACATCATAATTAAATTAGCCAAGATTAAAATGAAGGAGAGAGTTCTAGAAGCAGCAAGGGATAAGGGGACAGTCAACTACAAAGGAATTCCCATTCCTGTAGTTCCCAAAACTGTCAGCTGATTTCTCAAAAGAGACCCTACAAGCAAGAAGGGGCTGGAAAGAGGTATTCCAAGTCATGAATGTCAAGGACCTACATCCAAGATTGCTCTATCCAGCAAAGCTTTCACTTAAAATGGAAGAGAAGGTAAAGTGCTTCTCAGATAAGGTCAAGTTAAAGGAGTTAATCATCATTAAGCCCTTATTCTATGAAATGTTAAAGGGACATATCTAATAAAAATAAGACAAAAATATGACAGAAAATACAGCAAACTCACAGATATTAACAACCACACCTAAAACAAAAGCGTACTAAGCAAACAACTAGAACATGAATAGGAATACAGAAATGGAGACCACATGGAGGGTTACCAACAGGGGAGTGGGAGCAGGAGAGAGGGAGAAAAGATACAGAGAATAAGTAGCATAGACGGTGGGTAGAAAATAGTTTGGGGTAGGGCAATAGTGTGGGAAATGTAGAAGCTAAAGAACTTATGACACATGGACATGAACTAAAGGGGGGAATGTGGGTGGGAGGGGGTGTGCAGGGTGGAGGGGAATGATGGGGAGAAATAGGATAACTGTAATAGCATAATCAATAAAATATAAAAAAGGAAAACTAAAAGTGGTACTGCCTTTTGAGCAGACAATTCTGCTGCTGGGATTATACCCTAAGAACTCTGAAACACCAAGAACAGCAAAAGAACATATGCAGCACTGAATGTCTCTGCCCCCCAAATTCATATGTTGAAGTCCTAACCCCAATGTGGTTGTATATGCAGATAATGTATCTGAAGATATGTTAAAGGTTAAATGAGGTCATAAAAGTGGGACCTTAATCTGATAGGGTTGGTGACCTTGTAAGGAGCGGGAGTAATACGATCTCTCTCACTCTCCCACATGAGGACACAGCAAGATGGCAGCCTTCTGCAAGCTGGGAAGGCGACCCTCACCAGGAACTAAATCTTCCAGCATCTTGATGTTGGCCTCCCAACCTCTAGAAATGTGAAAAATAAATTTCTGTTTTATAAGCCAAAAAAAGTAGAGAGAGAATATATGCACCCCAATGTTTATAGCAACACAATTTACAACAGCCAAGTGGTGGAAGCAAGCTAAGTACCCATCAGTAAATTAATTGATAAAAAATAAATAAACTATGGTATATTTACATGATGGAATACTACACAGAAGAAAGAAGGAGCTCCTAACCTTCCCCACAGCATCAACGGTTCTGGAGAGCATTATGCTAAGTGAATTAAGCCAGGTGGTGAAAGAAAAATACCATATGATTTCACCTATAAGTGAAGCTCAATCAACAAAACAAACAAGCAAGAAAAAAAATAACCAGAGACAGTGAAATTAAGAACAAACTGACAGTAACCAGAGAGGAGGTGGGAGAGAATGAAGTGGGAGGGGAGGGGAATAGTTTTCAAGAACCTCTATAAAGGACACATGGACAACACCCTAGGGGGGTAGGCTCCAGGGTGTGAGCTGGGGATAGTTGGGGTGAGAAGGAGTGGTGCAGGGAAAATTGAGACAGCTTTACTTGAATAACAACAAAAAATAATGAAAATAATATAGTTAAAAATAAAGGGGGCCCACATTTAATATTGTCTATTTAAATGCAGATATTATCATTGGATTTCTATAGCATGTTCAAATAGTTCACATCATACGTAAAATCAAACATATGCTGAAAGAGTGGCTACATATTGAGAAAATATTCCCAAAGAACTCACTTATAGATACTATCTTATTAATACTGACAAATTTTGATGTTATTAAAATTAGTAAATGTTCATTTTTTGCTAATGAGTCATCTGTCAAGGTTTGCAAATATTTTGAATGATTACCTATTAGCCTGTAGTAGGAACTTGAAGCGTGGTGTGGGCCTGTGAACCAAAGGATCATGGTTTGATTCCCAGTCAGGGCACATTCCTGGATTGCAGGCCAGTTCACGGCAGGGGACGCACGAGAGGCAACCACACATTGATATTTCTCTCCCTCTCTAATTCCTTTCCCTTTAAAGATAAATAAATAAAATCTTAAAATGTTTTAAAATATATATTAAAAGAACTTGAGGCATGGTGAGATTTTATACGTATTTCATAGATAAAATAGGAAGCATTTAAGTCCAGAAAACTGTTTCCTCTATCTGAATCTTTCCCAAATAAAATATATTGTGATGGAAGTAATAATATCAAAGAACCTATGACTTTGGGAGTTACTGTTAACGAGGATTATTAGTCTTGAGGATTATTGTTAGTACCACTGCAAACAAATTCAAATATATTTGCAATGTGCAAGTCCTTCTATTAAAATACAGATTACAATACATTTATTGAAAAGTTTAATTACTCAATACTCAGTTTTGATAGCAATGTCAGATTTAACAATGGTTTCTTTTCTGAAGTTTGGCTTCTGTGCCATCCTTTGGCAGTTACTTGTGGCTTCTGGCCAGTAAATTCGTTGTCTTAGGTTCCAAGTTTATCTGACTCACTTAAAACTGTATTTTATTGGAGAATGAAACTTTTACAACCTCAGTCTTCTGTTCTACCAGACAGCTGTTGTAAAGGTACACACTAAGGATTAAATCACAATAGTTTATAATAAGAATTTTTAAATACCCAATGTGTGCTAATCATTGTTTCATATGCACTATGCATTATATAATTTATCCTTTATAACTTTCCTATAAATTTGTGAAAAGGTCACCATGAGGATATGGAATAACAGGGATAGATTGACCAAAGTCATAAAGCTAAGTGACAGACACAAGTCTTCTTTTAATATATTTTATTGATTATGCCATTATAGTTGTCCCATTCCCCAACTTTCTTCCCCTCCACCCTGCACAACCCCTTCTACCTGCATCCCTCTACTTTGTTTCATATCCATGGGTTGTACCTATAAGTTCCTTGGCTTCTACACTTCTTATACTATTCTTTACCCCCCATCTATGTTCTACCTACAATTTATGCTACTTATTCTCTGTATCTTCCCCCCTTTTTCCTTCTCTCACTCCCTCTTGATAACCCTCCATATGACCTCCATTTCTGTGGTTCTGTTACTGTTCTAGATATTTGCTTAGTTTGTTTATGCTTTTGTTTTAGGTTCAGTTGTTAATAGCTGTGAGTTTGTTGTCATTTTACTGTTCATATTTTTTATCTTCTTTTTCTTAGGTAAGTCCCTTTATCATTTTATATAATAAGGGTTGGGTAGTAATGAACTCCTTTAACTTGACCTCATCTGGGACGCACTTTATCTGCCCTTCCATTCTAAATGATAGCTTTGCTGGACGGAGTAATTGTGGATGGAGGTCCTTGCATTTCCTGACTTTGAGTACTTCTTTCTGGCCCTTTCTTTCCTGTAAGGTTTCTTTTGAGAAGTCAGCTGATAGTCTAATGGGGACTCCTTTGTAGGTAACAGTCTCCTTTTCCCTTGGTGCTTTTAACATTCTCTCCTTATCTTTAAGCTTGGGTAAGGTAATTATGATGTGCCTCAGTGTGTTCCTCCTTGGGTTCACCTTCCTTGGGACTCTCTCTGAGCTTTGTGGACTAAATTAGTCTATTTCCTTTGCCAGATTGGGGAACTTCTCCTTCATTATTTCTTCAAACAAGTGTTCAATTTCTTGCTGTTCCTTTTCTCCTTCTGGCACCCCTATGATTTGGATGCTGGAAGGTTTAAATATGTCCTGGAGGTTCCTAAGGCTCTCCTTATTTTTGAATTCTTGTTTATTCATTCTGTTCTGTCTTCCTTCTGCTCCAAACTGTTGATTTGTGTCCCAGTTTCCTTCCTGTCACTGTTGGTTCCCTGTACATTTTTCTTTATTTCACTTTTCGCAGCCTTCATTTTGTCCTCCAATTTGAGACCATGTTCAACCAATGCCTTGAGCATCCCGATTACCAGTGTTTTGAAGTGTGCATCTGATAGGTTGACTAACTCTTCATCAATTAGTTACATTTTTTTCTGGAGCTTTGATCTGTTCTTTTATTTGTGCCATTTTTTTTTATCCTGGTGTTCTTGTTAGTTAGCAGGAGGTGGAACCTTAGGTGTTCACCAGGGCAGGGCAACCCACATTGCTGCATTGTGATGATTCATGTGGGGGAGAGATCCAAGAGAGAACATTGCCACTTGCTCCGCTTTCTGCCAGTTTACAGTCACTTTCCCCACTACTCACAATCAAATTGGGCACTTTTGGTGCTGATTCCAGAGTGGGTGGGTTTGTGTACATTCTAGTACCCTGTGGGTCTCTCCAACAAACTCCCTTGTGAGGCTGGGATTTTCTCCCTCTGTCACCTCAACCCCCACAGGTATTTTCAGACAGAGTCTTTGAGGCTTTATTTCCCTGTACTGGGACCCTGGGTTGTGTGCTCTACCACATTCCCCAGTTGTTCCTCCCAGTTTATCTGCACATAAATTGGGACCACCCAGTCCACAAGCTGCTGCCTTGCCCACCCTGGTCCTCCAGCCATTGTCTTGCTATGAGTCCTCTCCACCCAACTGTCCATCTCTGCCCCTCCTACCAGTCTGGATAAATGTTTCTTCTTTAGCTCCTTGGTTGTCAGACATCCATACAGTTCGATTTTATGTCTGTTCTAGGTGGTTTTTGTTTTTGAATTTGTTGCTGTCCTTCTTTTGGTTATGTGAGGAGGCACAGTATGTTTACCTATACCTCCATCTGGGCCAGAGGTCCTCGAAACACAAGTCTTAAAATCACATCTGTTTTTTTTTTCTAAAAGCTATACCCTTAACTATCATGTAATTTTGTTTGTCTTTTAAGAAATAAACATGTTTTTTAAAAATAGACTTTATATTTTAGAGCAGGTTTAGTTGGGAAAATTGAGAGGAAGGTACAAGGATTTCACATATACCTACCTTGACACAGGCAGAGCTTCCCCATTATCAAGATCCCCCTCCAGAGTGGTCATTTATTGCTATTGATGAACCTCCATTTATACATCATAATCACTCAAAATCTATAGTTTACATTAGGATTCACTCTTAATATTGTACATTCTATCTGTTTGGACAAAAATGTAATATATAGCCATCAGAGTAAAATGCAGAATATTTTTTTTACTTCTATGTATGTATGTATGTATGCATGTATATATTGTTGTTCAAGTACAGTTATCTGCAATTTCCTCCCACCACTCTCCCACCACTGCAGCCATCCCCACCTCCCACCCATCATCCTACCCACCTCCTTTGGCTTTGTCCATGCATCCTTTATACATGTTCCTTGAAGGCCCTTTTCCATTTTTTCCCCCATTATCCCCTCCCCCCTCCCCTCTGGTTACTGTCGGTTTGTTCTTTATTTTAATGTATCTGGTTATATTTTGTTTGTTTGTTTTGCTGATTAGGCTCCTTGTGGTTCAGCTACAGTTGTTAGAATATTTCCCATGTAGCTCACCCCTGGAAACCCATAACCCACTCTCTCACTCATTCCTCATCTTGCTGTCCATTAAATGAATTTTTATATATGTTCGTTTGCTGAGATACATCAGGAAATATAATGCTGTGTGAAATATATGGCATTTTGCTACCAAAGTTTTCTTCTAGGGCTTTCATGGTGTCACAACTTATATTTAAGTTTTTACACATCCTGAGTTCATTTTGTGTATGGTGTAAGATGGTGGTTGAGTTTCATATTTTTGCATGTACTTGTCCTGATCTTCCAGTAACTTTTTATTGAAGAGGCTATTTTTACTTAATTTTATGCTCCTACCCACTTTTTCAAATGTTAATTGATCATAGAGACTTGGGTGTATTTCTAGGCACTCTGTTTTGTTCCTTTATTCTATGGGTATGTTTTTATGAGAGTACCAGACTGTTTTGGCTACATGGGACTTATAACACAATTTGTTATCAGGTGTTGTGAATCCTCCAACTTTGAAAATTTTTGTCAAAATTGCTCAGGCTATTCAGGACCATTTATGCTTCCATATAAAATTTTGGAATATTTGTTCTGTGTCTATGAAATATGTCATCGGTATTTTGATAGTGATTATATTTAATCTATAAGTTGCTTTGGGCAATATGGACATTTTAATGATATCAATTGTTCCAATCCAGGTATATGCTTCCATTTATTGATGTCTTACTTTATTTCTTTCTTCAGTGTTGTGTAGTTTTCTGTTTACAGATCTCCTTTTTTTCAGTAGTAAAAATGAATATTTTTATTGCTCTTAAACTACATTTGAAACCATTTCCTCCCTCTACTTCCAGCACTTTGACCACCCCCACTTCTGAAATTCAATCATTCTCCCATTGTCTTTGTCAATGGGACCTTTTTACATGTTCCTTGATGACCTTCCCCTTCTTTGTCCTGTTATCCCCACTCTCCTCACCACTCTGGTTAATGGCAGTCTGTTCTTTATTTCCTTTTCTCTGATTATCTGTTGCTGGCTTGTTTTTACTTTATTAAGTCCCACTTATAAGTGAGATCATACGGTCTTCATCAATCACCACCTGACTGATTTCACTTAGCATAATGCTCTCCAGTTCCATCTGTGCTGTTGTGAAGGATATGAGTTACTTTTTTCTTTCTGCTGTGTAGTATTCAATTGTGTAAATGTACCGCCATTTTGTGATACACTCATTTAATGAAGGGCCCTTAAGCTGTTTCCAGCACTTGACTATTGTGTTTTGTGCTGCTATGAACATTGGGATGCATAGGTTCTTTTGAATTGGTGTTCCGGGAGTCTTAGGGTATAATCCCAGCAGTGGAATTACTGGATGAAAAGGAAGTTCCATTTTTAGTTTTCCGAGGAAATTCCATACTGCTTTCACAGTGCCTGCATGAGTCTGCATTCTCACCAACAATGAACCAGAGTTCCCTTTTCTGAACATCCTCATGCTCACCAGCATTTGTTTGTTGATTTGTTTACGATGGCCATTCCATCCAGTTCAAAGGAGTATCTCATTGTTGATTTTAGTTTGCATCTCTCTGCTAGTGATGCTGAGCATTCTTTCATATGCCCTGGAATCTCTGTATATCCTCCTTGGAAAAGTGTCTGTTCAGGTCGTTTGCTTGATTTAAAAAAAATTAATATATTTTATTGATTATACTATTACAGTTGTCCCATTCTCCCCCATCATTGCCCTCCACCCTGCACACCCCCTCCCATCCACATTCCCCCCTTTATTTCATGTACATGTGTCATAAGTTCTTTAGCTTCTACATTTCCCACACTATTCTTGCCCTACCACTGTCTATTTTCTACCTACTGTCTAAGCTACTTATTATCTGTACCTTTTCCCCCCTCTCCTCCTCCCACTCCCCTGTTGCTAACCCTCTATGTGATCTCCATTTCTGTGTTTCTGTTTCTGTTCTCGCTATTTGCTTAGTTTGGTTTTGTTTTAGGTGTGGTTGTTAATATCTGTGAGTTTGCTGTGTTTTTACTGTCATATTTTTGTCTTCTTTTTCTTACATGTGTCCCTTTAACATTTCATATAATAAGAGCTTGGTGATGATTGACTCCTTTAACTTGATCTTATCTGAGAAGCACTTTACCTTCCCTTCCATTTTAGGTAAAAACTTTGCTGGATAGAGCAATCTTGGATGTAGGTCCTTGACTTTCATGAGTTGGAATACATCTTTCCAGCACCTTCTTGTCTGTAAGGTCACTTTTGAGAAATCAGCTAACCGTCTGATGGGAACTCCTTTGTAGGTGACTGTCCCCTTATCCCTTGCTGCTTCTAGAATTCTCTCCTTCATTTTAATCTTGGCTAATGTAATTATGATGTACCTTGGTGTGTTCCTCCTTAGGTCCAACTTCTTTGGGGCTCTTTGAGGTTCCTGGACTTCCTGGAAGTCTATTTCCTTTGCCAGATTGTGGAAGTTCTCCTTTATAATTTGTTCAAATAATTTTTCCACTTGTTGCTCTTCTTCTTCCCCTTCTGGTACCCCTATAATATGGATGTTGGGACATTTAAAGGTGTCCTGGAGGTTCCTAAGCCTCTCCTCATTTTTTTTGAATTCTTTGTTTTTCATTCTTTTCTGATTGGATGTTTGTTTATTCCTTCTGGTACACTCCATTGATCTGAGTCCCAGTTTTCCTCCCATCTCTATTGATTCCCTTCGTGTGTTCCTTCATTTCATTTATTGTAGCCTTCATCTGTTCATCTAATTTGCAACCAAAATCAATCAATACTGTGAGCATCCTGATCACCAGAGCTTTGACCTGTGCATCTGATAGGTTGACTATCTCTTGGTCACTTAGATGAATTGGCTCTGGGGCTTTGACCTGCTCTCGTGTTTGAGCCATTTTTGTTTTTTTGTTTTTTGTTGTTGTTTGTTTGTTTGTTTGTTTTTTTGGCTTTTTTGCTTTTTTGATTTTTGGTCTGCTTGCAGCTGTTATGTAGTGATGAGCTGACCTTTAGGTGTTTCCCAGGTCAGGACAGCCCAGTTACTGGGTTGTGACGTTGTACGTGGGGGTGGGGTCCAAGAGGGAACAATGGTGCTTGCTCTGCTGTCTCTCGGATTCCAGTCCCTTCCACTGCTTCCCTTTCACCTGGATTATCTGCATACGAATGTGGGACTGCCTGGTCAGCTAGCCACCTTGTGTGACCCCACTGGGTCTACCCATTGCCACCCCATGCCTGGGGTCTGCTAGTCACTGCCTGCACACCTGGGATCTGCCAGCTGCTGCTGCTTGTGTTCCCGGATCTGCCAAACTCCACTTTTTCCTGATGCGGCTCCTCCCCTCTTACTGGTCTGAATGAATGGTTGTTGGACTTCCGTACAGTTCAATTTTCTATCAGTTCTGGTTGTTTTCTTATTTCTAAATTTCTGCTGTCCTTAATTTTGGTTGTGCAAGGAGGCACAGTGCGTCCACCTGTGCCTCCATCTTGGCTAGGAGTCCCTTTGCTTGTTTTTTTTTTTTTAATTTATTTTAATTGTTGTACAGTTTTCTCCTTTGCTTGTTTTTTAATGGGATTTTTTGTCTTCCTGGAGTAGTCATGTAAGTTCTTTATATATTTTGTATATCAAACACTTGTCCGAGGTCTCATTGGCAAGTATATTTTCCCATATGGTTGGTTCCTTTTTCATTTTACTGGTGTTTTCTTTACTTGTGTACAAGCTTTTTATTTTGCTAAAGTCCCATTTTATTCTTTCTCTTATTTCTCTTGCTCTAGAGTACACAATGCTGATAATATTGCTTTGTAGAATATCTGAAATTTTCCTGCCCATATTCTCCTCTAGGACTTTTATTGTTTCACTACTTATATTTATGTTGTTTATCCATCTTCATTTTATTGTTGTACATGGTGTAAGTTGGTGTTTGAATTTCATTCTTTTTGCTTGTACCTGACCAGATTACTCAACACCATTTATTGAAAAGGCTATGCTTACTTCATTTTACACTCCCACTCCCTTTGTTGAATATTAATTGGTCATAGAGACTTGGGTTTACTTCTGGGCTCTCTATTCTGTTCCATTGATCTATGTGTCTGTTCTTATGCCAGTAACAGACTCTTGTTTCTCTTGTTTACAGTGGCTTTGTAATATATTTTGATATCAGGTATTGTGATGCCTCCTAATTTTTTTCTAGATTGCTGAGGGTATTTGGTGTTGTTTATGTTTCCATATAATTTTTTTCAAATGTTTCTTCTATAGCTGGGAAATATGTCATTGGTATTTTGATATTGATTGCATTGTATCTATAAATTCCTATGGGTAATATGGACATTCTGTTGATATTAATTTTTCTGATCCATGAACATGGTATATGCTTCCATTTATTTGTGTCTGCCTTAACTTCTTTCCTCAGTGTTGTGTAGTTTTCCAAACAGGTCTTTTATCTCCTTGGTTAGGTTAATTCCTGGATACTTTATTTTCTTGTTGCTATGGCAAATGGGATTTTTTTCCTGATTTATCTTTCTGATATTTCATTGTTGGTGTAAACAAATGCTTAGAGACACATAGACATTGCCAAAGAGGGTAGGTTAAGTGTTATGAGATGAAGATTGGTGGGGCAGGGGGTGAGTGGTGGGGTAAAAATGGAGACCACTCTATTTGAACAATAAAAATATTAAAAATAAAACATAAAATATAAATGCCTTTGGTTTCTGAATATTAACTTGGTCTCCCTGTTTTTCCAAATTCATTTACTAGTTTGAGCAGTTTTCTGGTTGAGTGTATAGGGTTGTCTATCTATACTATCATGTCATTTGTAAATAATAGCAGTTTTACTTACTACTGTCCAACTAGGTTGCCTTTTATTTCTTTTTCTTGTCTGATCTCTGTGGCTAAACTTTCCAATACTATGTTGAATAGAAGCCATGAAATTGTATAACCTTGCCCTGGCTGGTGTAGCTCAGTGGGTTGAGAGCAGGCTGTGAACCAAAGGGTTGCCAGTTCGATTCCCAATCAGGGCACATGCCTGGGTTGTGGGCCAAGACCCCAGTGGGGCCATGTGAGTGCCAACCACACATTGATATTTCTGTCTCTCTCTTTCTCCCTCTATACCCTTGTCTTGTTCCTGATCTCAGCAGGAAAGCTTTAATTTTTGCCCATTGATTATGATGATGGTTGTTGGTTTTTCATGTATGGCCTTTATTATTTTGAAGATCTTTTTTTATGAAGTGAGTCTCTTGTAGGCAAGGTATATGTGGGTCATGTTTTCTTATCTATTCATCTACCCTATGTCTTTTTATTGGATGATTTCATCCATTTTCATTTATGGCCATTACTGATAGTTATTTATCCGTTGCCATTTTTCCATTCTTGTGTTTCTCTCTTTATTGTTCTCTCTTTCTGTGTCTTCTTCCTATCTCTGTCTCTCTTTCTTTTCTCCTTTTTATAGCAGTCCCTTTAGCATCTTTTGCAGTGGACATATACACCTTTAGACTACTTTTGTCTGGGAAGTTCTTTATTTCAATGTGTGTTTTAAATGAGAACCTTACTGGATAGAGTATTTGTGGTTGTAGGTACTTGTTTTTCAATATCTGGAAGATTTCATGACAATCCTCCTGGCTTGTAGTGTTTCTGTTTTGAAATCTGCTGATTAACTTATTGGAGCTCCCTTTTATGTCACTTGCTGCATCTCTCTAGCTGCCTTTAAGATTCTCTGTCTTTAACATTTGGCTTTTTAATTATGATGTGTCTTGGAGTAGGTCTCTTTGAATTCATCTTGTTTAGAACCCTCTGGGCCTCCTAAACTTGGATGACTTTCCCCCTCACCTAGTTAGGAAAGTTCTCTGTCATTATTTTTCTCAAACAGCTTTTCTATCTTCTTCTTCTTCTTCTTCTCCTCCTCCTCCTCCTCCTCATATAATGTGAATATGGTTATATTTCATGTTGCCCTAAAGTTACCTTAAACTATTCTCACTGTTTTTAAATCTATTTTAACTTTGTTGATCTGCCAGGGTATTTATTTCTACCATGTCTTGAAGCTTGCTGATTTGTCCCTGTCCCTCATCCAGTCTGATTTCAATACCTTCTAGGATGTTCTTTTCTATCTCAGATATTATATTCTTCATTTCTTCCTGGTTCTTGTTCATAGTTTCTATTTCCTCTTTCATGCTGTTGTGGCCCACACTCAGTTCCTTGTAGTTTTCACTGAGTTCCTTGAGCTTCCTTATAAACATTTTTATAATTCTATGAGTGATAGTTTGCTTGCCCCTGTTTCCTTTAGCTCTTTTTTTGGGGATTCCTCCAGTCTTTATGATGTGAGGGGGGGTTCTTTCTTTGTCTCCACATTTCAGGTGACTTTTTTTGTTTGTCTCTACATCTCAGGATTCTCTGCTTTGCCTGAATGTCTTCATGGGGTGGACTTCTTTGGTAGGAGTTCAGTTGGCTCAGTGGTGCAATCACTTTATTCTCCTAATCTGGATAATTTAGTGTTAACATTTCTTCTGTTTGTGTGGACTCTCTTGTACTTAGTCTTTGTTTGTTTATGGTTCATTCATTGGTGTGTTCTCCCTTCCAACTGCCTGAGTGGTAGTTACAATTCCCACCATATTTTGTATGTGCACATTTTGAATTGACTTCTGTAGTCTTTGGTTTCCATATTTCATATCAGCTAAAATTTATTTTACTGGTCACTTTCTTTTCTGATTAGCTATGTGTCCAAGTTAGGTGCAATGTCTATTGGGGGGTGTGTGGCCCATTTTAAGTGAGGTTTTTTTTAGTTATAGTTAAATATTAAGAGTTTTTGAATATTTTTGTAGCAGTCTTTTAACACCTGAGACTTTCACAGATAATTTTTTGATCATGTCTGGGCATACCTTCTCATTCTCTTTCACATAGTAGGAGATTTAAAGTTTAATCAAGTCAATCATATTAGTGAAACTTACATGAACAACCATGGATTGATTTTCTATATTATTATTTACATAAACATGCATCCCTGAGATACACCATACTTATTGATAATGTAACTTTATCTCTAATTACATTTGATTCACTATTATTTGAATGAGGTGTTATTTCATGTTAATTAGAATATCTGTGCACATAGTCTCTCCAGGAAGTATCGAGACATGTAATATGAAAAATGGAGACATTTATTAAATAGAATGCAAAATGCATGAAACTTTGCACATAGAACAATGATGCATCAGTCCCCTTCCAAGTAGGCACCTTGGGACTTCACACCATTCTCTCTTCCCTTTCAAAGGTGATTTTAGTTTTGGAAAAAGCCAGAAGTGGCAGAGTGTCAAATCTGGGATGTAGGTAGACTGATTCACCTGGGTGATTTGACATTTTGCTAAGAAACTCTACACAAGAAATGATACATGAGTGGGCCTGTTGTCATGTTGAAACTGCCAGTCACCAGTTGACCAATGCTGTGGACTTCTGAACCATCCAAATAGTTTCCACAGAGGAATGTACCATCTTAATGCAAATGTTGATGCAGATTTTTGCTGTTTTTGCTCAGTGATTTTGAATGTGACACCCACACAGTACATGTTTTCACTCAACAGCATCTACTGCCCCCACTGACTAGTATAGTGAAGTCATTATTGTTCACACATGCACATTCCAGTCCACTTTCTTGGCTACCAGGTTATATTGATGTTACACAAACCATTCTCATTATATTATGAATGGCTGGATTTTTTCTGAACAGATCTCATATGTGTATACATTTCTTCTAATATGTTTGTTTTTGGTTTAGGGTGATTATAGCCTCATAAAATGAGTGAAAACATGAACTTTTTCTTCTATTTTTGAAACATTTTGCAAAACATTGATCCTCTTTCTTAAATGTTGTATAGAATTCAACAGTAATTTTTAATGGCTGTGTGTCTATTCTAAATTTCTATTTCTTGTGTCAGTTTTGATAATTTATACATTTCGATACAATTTTATCTATGTAAAACTGTCCATACTTTGCCATAAAAATATTAAAGTTATTCTGTCTTTGTCCTACCCCAATCAGTACTTTTTCCACTACTACACCAATTATTAAAGCATTTAAAAGTGTATTTACTCCTTCAAGTGAACATAACTTTTTGGATTTCAGATTATACATCTTTCTACCTTTAGTTCCCTGATTGGTCATAAAATCTCTTTATTTTGTAGTTTATCCTATTTACTGTAATTATTATAATTCTAGTGTTTTATTGTAATTGTTTATATCTACCGGAAAGAGAAGTCTTAAATTTCATGTGTTTTTATTCTTGCCAAGTCTTTCATATTTGATGTGCATATTTCCTTATTCTATTGCTTATCAACTTCACTTTCTAGGAAACCTCAATCATCATGTAGATATGGTTGCTCCTAGAAGACACTGATATTTCTCTCTTTGTACATTATGATTTTTCCTTATACTGTATTTAATCTTTATTGTATATTTTCTATTATTCTTTAGTTCCTGTATTTCTCTCTCCCCACAGCCATAACCACACTATTCAACATATCCATGAGTCCTTTTTCCTGTTTTAAAACAGATGATAAATATTTTAAAACAATCTTGAATAGAGTAATAATATTTCTACAGAGATATCTTCATTAATTGAATATCATCTAGTTCTCGTACATTCACAGAACATTTCCACATGTGAGAGGACTTGATGACTTGTATTAACACAATTTACCAAAACCTCCTATTTTGTTTATTTTTTGAAGGATAATAAATTAAACCATCCAAATGCATATATAATTTGAGAAGTTCCTTAGATTATTGTATTAATTAATATTCACCAAACTAAAAGTTCCTGATTTGAGTAATATAGTCCAAACCAATCAATGAGTCAAATAAATAAAAATCAATTCAACATTCTGAATTCCTACATACATGTACTGGCCTTATTCCTGAAAGAAGAGGCATATCATGTATTTAATCCTCAGAATCAAAGTAAAATTGTGACCTCTGGCCATTTTTATCTAGGTAACATTTAAAAAAGATAGATCAGAGTGACTCAGGTGATCCCATCCAGAGGCATGTTTCTTGTGGGTACAGTGCACCAACCACAGAGAATGAGTTTTCACGGACAAGCTAAATTGGCACTCAAGAGCAAGACTCCTGGCTTCAAGTTCAAAATGGCAGAGCAGGAAGATCTTAAGCTCACCTCCTGTCATTGACACCAAAACTGCAAGTGCATATAGAACAACTATCTCTGAGAACCACCTGAAGACTAGCAGAACAAGTTTTCTACAACTACAGATATAAAGTAAAAGTCACATTGAAATTGGTAAGGGGGTAGTAACTAAGCCTAGCTAGGATCTACCTTACTCCCCATTCCTCATGCAATGACTCATGAGTGAGATAGTTATCACAACTGTGGAGGTTGTCTCCAAAAAGCAAAGGGTCTGAGCCCTTGCCTGGTTGACTTGAACCAGGAAATGCAGTTCTCATAACATCTGACTTTGAAAACTAATGACACATTTTGGAGAGCCATAGGGCTGTAGGAAACCCAGGGTGTGCTCTTTCTGAGTTCTGCCACAAAGGCAGCAGTTTGAAAAGCACCCAGGTCATATGTGAAGGTGATACATTGACTAATTTTAGGGTGCATACTGAAGGGACAGGGATCTGCTGGAACTTGCTCATGTCAGAGGTGATGGTGGGTGCAATTTTCTCCTTTTCTTTAACTTACCTGGTCTGATATGGCCAGTTGCCATATCTGACACTGTATATTAACCTTGCTAACAATGTTTACCCCACCCTGGTGTTTCTCTGAGGACCTACTCAGTGTAGCACCCTTCCAAGGCACTTTCTGCCCTGCCACATGCAGTGGGCAGCATCACTCATCACCAGCACACAACAGTGTGTCTGCAGTAGCTAGGGTGGTCTTTTCAGCCAACCACATAAAAGCCTTGCACTGTATACCAGTGAGCCTGCATTGGTTGTAGTCATCCCTCACAGCCAGCAGGCTGGACACCAGCCTTAGGCAAGTGTTTTCATTAAAGTTGTGGCCCAGCCACAACAGGAGGCTACACTAGCCCACCATCTACAGCACCTGGCTCTGGCGACAAGAGGGGGATCTAAATAAGGCCACTACAGAAAAATAAGGCCACATTTTGAAACCAAGAGCATTAGCTTGCACACCTGATGTAATACATAGAAAGAAGCAGGCAAAATAAGGATAGAAAAGAATATGTTTTAAAAAAGGATAAAAACCCAGAAAAAATAAATGAAACTGAGGTAAGCTATCTACTAGATGAAAACTTCAATGTAATAGTCATAAAGATGCTCATTTAACTATCCAGAAAAAAAAACTCAGTCAGAATTTCAACAACTTGAACAAAGACATAAAAATTATAACAACGGACCTAGCAGAACTGAAGAATGTAACAGTTGAAATGAAAAATACACTGGAGGGAATCAACAGCATATCAGATAACACAGAAGAATGGATCAGCAATCAGGAAAACAGGACAGTGGAAATTACCCTACTGGAAGATCAAAAAGAAAAAAAAAGAATTAAAAAGAATGAAGATAGCATAAGGTAACTTTGGGAAAACATGAAGTGTAATAATATAATCATAGGGGTCTCAGAAGGAGAAGAGAGCTAGAGAAAGGGACAGAAAACCTATTTGAAGAAATAATGGCTGAAAACTTTCCTAACTTGGCAAAGGAAACAGACATCCAAGTCCAGGAAGCACAGAAAGTCCCAAACAAGAAGAACCCAAAGAGGCCCACAGTAAGACACATTATAAATAAGTTGTCAAAAAATTAAAGATAAAGAGAGGATCTTAAAAGCAGCAAGAGAAAAACAACCAGTTACATACAAGGGTGTTCCCATAAGACTGTTAGTTGACTTTTCAACAGAAACTTTGTAGGCAAGAAGGGAGTGGTATGATATATTCAACATGAAACAAATAAACAAACAAAAAACTACAACCAATACTCTACCCAGAAATGTTATCATTTTTAGAATTGAAGGAGAAATCAAGATTTTCTCAGACAAGTTAAAAGAGTTCATCATCACTAAACCAGCATTACAAGAAATGTTAAATGGAATTATTTAAGTGGAAAAGAAAAGGGCCAACATTAGAAACAAGACAATATATGGAAAAACGTCTCACAGTAAAGGCAAACATATAGTAAAGATAGTAGACCAACCATTTATAAATGCAGTATGAAAACAATTAAAATGGCAATAAGCATGTACACATCAATAATTACTCCAAATGTAAGCTAATTAAGCAATCCATTGAACAAAATACAGTATGACTGATTGTATTAAAAAAGACACCTACATATACCGCCTACATGTGCCTCCAAGTCTGAAAGAAACACAGATACTTAAAATAAAGGGATGGAAAAAATATTTCATGAAAGTACAAATAAAAAAGAGATACAATATAGGATAGCAATATTTATATTAGACAAAAATATTTTAAAACAAAGGCTGTATAACAAGAGACAAAGAAGGAACCAGCAATTCTTTTCAGATGAGCCCACATAAGTGGAACAATTCAAAAATACATAGGCAATCCTATGTTTACTGCAGCATTATTTACAATAGCCAAGTTATTGAAGCAACCTAGGTGTTTATCAGTACATGAAAGGGTAAAGAAGTGGATGTGTGTGTGCACATGCATATACACTGGTATATTACACAGCCATGAAAAAGAAATAAATCTTACCATCTGCAACAACATTGATAGACCTAGAGGGTTTATGCCAAGTGAAATTAATTCAGAGAAAGACAAATATTGTATCATTTCATTTAGGTGTGGAATCTAAAACACTAAAAATAATGAACAAAACTGATAATTGCCAGAGGGTTGGGTGGTGGGGGTATAGGCAAAAATGTTAAAGGGATTAAGAGGAACAAACTTACAAATAAATCCTGGGGATGTAAAGTACAACATAGAAAATATTAATATCAATAGTATCACAATAACTTTGTATGGTGAAAGATGGATAGTGGACTTTTTGTGGTGAGCAGTTTATAAGGTATATAAATGTGAAATCTCAGTATATTTTACACCTAAAACTGGAATGTCAACTGTACTTTAATTCAGAAGAACTTTACATTTCAGAATAAAAATTAGACATGAATCTAAAAAATAAAAGATCAATAAAAAAGATATTTTAAAATCATCTAGAATAAATGAAATATTGCAAATAAAAAGTGGTGTTAAAAGAAATAAGTGGACTGCCTTCTTTTAAAATTACAGTTTTTAGAGGCGAGAGAAGATGGCGGCGTGGTAAGAGGATGCACATCCCTCTTCCCACTTCACACAGGTGTTAAAACAGGACATTTTTCAATGCAGCACAGCAAACAGACACCAGAAACACAGCATATTTGAAAACAGATGATCAAAAATTGCAGTGGACATTGAAAAACCGAATGGTAAGGAGAGTACTCAGGCGGTGAGGAGACGGGGGCGGGGGCAGAGAAACCGGGCCAGGGCTGGCCCTAAGACTCTAGGGAGGGAGTGGGGCAACTGCTCCCTGAACAGTCAAGCAGGGTCTCCGCAGTGCTGGCATAAACCTGGATGCTTGAAATCTCACAGAGAGGAGTTAAGATCTCATAGCCCTGGGAAGACTGAGTATTGGAGCGCACACTTTTGTCTGTGCCCACGCGACATGGTAAACAGCTGCACGGGGATCGTTTGCACTATCGCACCCTGAGAGACCCGGGGTGCAGTCGCTTGGTGCCTCTATTGTCTCTCGGCCCAGCACGGGCACTCGCACCACCAGGGAACAGCAATACAGTCTCCGGGCACCATCACGCCATCACGCCATCACACCATCAGAGGCCTGAGTGGGCTGCTAGGAGATATTAGACACTGGTAAGCAAACTGTGTAGGGGTCGAGCCGTGTTCATGGGACACTTGACACCTGTACAAGGAAGACTCAGGGAACATCAGCGGCCGCGGGTGTGTGACCACAGTTGGCTCCTACGGGCGCGCGACCACAGTTGGCGCCTGGGACCCTGTACGGAGAGTCTTGGGATAACTCTGAGGACAGTAGGCCAGAGAAAACTGAGTGCTGAACAAGGAAAAAAACAATACGGTCACCCCTCGAACACTGCAGTCATCAAAGCCAGAAAAACCAGCTTGGCAAGTTTGATAACAGCAAGAATTAGCAGTTTTGGGTTTTTTTGTTTTTCGACTTTTTGTGGGTTTTTTTTCTCTTTTTCATTATTTTGATCTTTTTTACCCCTCAACTCCTTTTTGCTTCTCATTATTTCTTTCTTGTTTTACTCCTTCTTCCTTTCTTTCAAAGCTTATCTCTTCTTCCTGTCTCTCTCTCTCTCTTTTTTTTCTTGTGCATTCTACTTTTCTTTATAATTTTTTCATTTTTTTATTTCCTTTTCCTTCTTTTCTTTTTTCCCTTTCCTTCTCTTTTCTCTGTTTAAACACATACAAGTGAGCCAAAAACAAAACAAAACAAAACAAAAAACTCTGGAAATGTGGAAAGACCAGAGATGGCCCCAAAGAGGGGGCATTTCAACAGCTGAGACACTGGAAGCAGTGAACACCAGGATACACGAAGGAGATAGCACCACTGGATTTCACAGGCATTCTACCACAGAAGTTCACAACATAAACCCAGGGAACCAGAACAAATCAATTTAAGAAGCTGAGGCTAACAAGAAGAGTCTCACAAACAATGGGAAGACAAAGAAACAAACCCCAAATGAAAGAAAAGGAGGAAGCCCCAGAAAGAATGCTAGATGAAATGGAGGCATCTCAACTATCAGATTTTGAATTCAAAGCAATGGTTGTCAGGAAGCTCCAAGAGCTCTCTATGAGCTACCAAAAACTACACGGAAGTTACAATGAACTCACTGCAAACTATATCAACATGAAAAAGGAAATAGAAACTATCAACAAGGGCCAAGAGGAAATGAAATATACAATTTCTGAACTAAAGAACACAGTGGAAGGAATGAAAAGCAGAATCAATGAAGCAGAAGATTGGATCAGTGAGTTGGAGGACAAAGTAAAAAAAAAACAAAAACAGCCAGAAGGAGCAATAAAAGGAAAAGAGGCTTAGAAAGAATGAAGAGGGATTAAGAGAAATGCAAAACAGTATGAAAGGAAATAATATCCATATAATAGGGATACCAGAGGGAGAAGAAGAAAAGCAAGGGATAGAAAACCTATTTGAAAAAGAAATGATGGAAAACTTCCCTAATTTGATGAGAGAAAAAGTCACACAAATCCAGGAATCACAGAGAGTCCCAATCAAGAGGAACCCAAAGAGGACCACATCAAGACATATCATAATTAAAATGGCAACATTCCAAGACAAAGAGAGAATCTTAAAGGCAGCAAGGGGAAAAAAGGAAGTAACATACAAGGGAGCCCCGATTAGGTTTGCATCCAACTTCTCAATGGAAACACTCCAAGCCAGAAGAGAATGGCAGGAAATATTCCAAGTAATGAGAACCAAAGGCCTGCAACCAAGACTACTTTACCCAGCAAGGTTTTCAATCAAGATAGAAGGCCAAATAAAGAGCTTCCCAGACAAAAGAAGTCTAAAAGAATACACCTCTACCAAGCCAGCTCTGCAAGAGATACTAAAGGGCCTGCTTTAAGGAAAGGGAGGAAAGGAGAGAGAGAGAGGAACACAGGTACGAAAATGGCAATGAATCAGTACCTATCAATAATAACCTTAAACATAAATGGATTAAATGCTCCAATCAAAAGGCATAGGATTGCTGAATGGATAAGAAAGCATGACCCACACATATGCTGCCTACAAGAGACCCACCGCAGGACAAAGGACCAATACAGACTCAAAGTGATGGGCTGGAAACAAATTTTCCAAGCAAATGGACAGGAAAAAAAAGCCAGGGTAGCAATACTCATATCAGACAAAATAGACTTCAAAAGAAGAGCCATAAAGAGAAATCCTGAAGGTCACCTCATAATACTCAAAGGAAGAATCCACCAGGAAGACATAAACATTGTAAATATATATGCACCCCACATAAGAGCACCTAAATACATCAAGAAAATCTTGGAAGACTTCAAGAAAGATATTGACAGCAACACAATTATAGTAGGGGATTTTAACACCCGATTGTCAAAAATGGACAGATCTTCTAAACAAAATATCAACAAAGATATTGTGGCATTGAACGACACCCTAGATGAAATGGACTTAACTGATATATAGAGAGTCTTTCATCCCAAAGAAACTAAATACACTTTCTATTCAAATGTACATGGAACATTCTCAAAGATAGACCACATGATAGCTCATAAAACTGACCACATCAAATTCAAGAAAATTGAAATCATACCAAGCATCTTCACCGACCACAAGAAGGCTGACACTAGAAACCAACCGCAAGGGGAAAAACACAAAGTCCTCAAAGTCATGGAGATTTAATAGCATGCTATTAAACAATGAATGGGTCAATAATGAAATTAGGGAGGAAATGAAAAAGTTTCTGGAAACAAATGAAAAGGAATACACAACAACCCAAAACTTATGGGACACAGCAAAGGCATTCCTTAGAGGAAAGTTCATAGCAATACAGGCCTACCTAAAAAAGATGGAAACATCTCAAACAAACAACTTAACTCTACGCCTACAAGAACTCAAGGATCAACAGCAAAGACAGCCCAGAGCAAGTAGAAGGAAGGAAATAACTAAGATCAGAGCAGAATTAAATGACATGGAGACTGAAAGCACAATTCTAAAGATCAATGAATCCAGGAGCTCGTTTTTTGAAAAGATAAACAAAATTGACATGCCATTAAGCAGGCTCATCAACAAAAAAGGAGAGAGGACCCAAATAAACACAATCAGAAATGAAAGAGGAGAGATTACAACTGACACCACAGAAATACAAAGGATTGTAAGAAATTACTATGAAGAACTGTATGCCAAGAAATTTGAAAACTTAGGTGAATTGGACAAGTTTCTAGAAAAATATAATCTCCCAAAACTCAATGAAGAAGAAGCAGAAAGCCTGAACAGACCAATATCAGCAGATGAAATTGAAGCAGTAATCAAAAAACTCCCGACACACAAAAGCCCAGGACCAGATGGTTTCACAGGAGAATTTTACAAAGCATTTAAGGAAGAGCTAACCTCTATCCTTCACAAACATTTCAAAAAAAATCCAAAATGATGGAAGACTCCCAAACTCTTTTTATGAAGCCAGGATCATTCTAATCCCCAAACCAGATAAAGACATAATAAGGAAAGAAAACTTCAGGCCCATATCGCTGACGAACTTAGATGCTAAAATCCTCAACAAAATATTGGCAAACCATATCCAACAATACATTAAAAGGATCATACATCATGAAAGTGGGATTCATCCCTGGGATGCAAGGATGGTTCAACATATGGAAATCAGTAAATGTAATACATCACATAAACAAAAGCAAAGACAAAAATTACATGATCATATCAATAGATGCAGAAAAAGCATTTGATAAGGTACAGCACCCGTTTATGATAAAAACATTCAGCAAAGTGGGAATTGAGTGAGCATTCCTCAATATAATAAAGGCCATATATGAGAGACCTACAGCCAACATCATACTCAATGGGCAAAAACTAAAATCTTTTCCACTAAGATCAGGAACAAGACAAGGGTGTCCAATTTCACCACTTCCATTCAATATAGTATTGGAAGTATTGGCCACAGTGATTACACAAGAAAAGGAAGTAAAAGGCATCCAAATTGGAAAGGAGGAAACAAAACTATCGCTAGCTATCAGAGAGATGCAAATTAAAACCACAATGAGATACCACTTCACACCAGTCAGAATGGCCATCATAAACAAAACAACAAACAACAAGTGCTGTAGAGGTTGTGTAGGAAAGGGGACCCTAGTACACTGTTGGTGGGACTGCAGACTGGTACAACCACTATGAAAGCAGTATGGAATTTTCTAAGAAAACTAAAAATGGATCTACGTTTTGACCCAGCAATTCCACTGCTTGGATTATATCCTACGAACCCTGAAACACCAATGCAAAAGAACCTATGCACCCCAATGTTCATAGCAGCACAATTTACAATACCCAAGTGTTGGAAGCAACCTAGGTGCCCATCAGTGAATGAATGGACAAAGAAACTATGGTACATTTACACAATGGAATTCTATGCAGCAGAAAGAAAGAAGGAGCTCCTACCCTTCACGACAGCATGGATGGAACTGGAGAGCATTATGCTAAGTGAAATAAGCCAGGAGGTGAAAGACAAATACCATATGATCTCACCTTTAACAGGAACCTAATCAACAGAACAAACAAATAAGCATAATATAACCAAGGACACTGAAATTGAGAACAAGAGAGGAGAGGGATAGGAATATCCAGGGAAAAGTGGAAGGGATTAGATCAACAAGTATGAAAGACACATGGACAAAAGCTAGGTGGGGGGGTGGAAATGGGAGGGAGCTGGGGAGGGCTGGGGAGGTGGGATGGGATGGTAGCAGAAAAACAGAAAATTGTATAAGAACAACAATTAAAATAAAATTAAAAAATAAAACTACAGTTTTTTTACATTCTCTGTGTGTGTATTTAGTTTTTATTTTATTTATTTCTTTTTATTTTTTGTTTTACAAGTTCTCTACATTTTTACACCATCACGCTCCCTCACTCCACCCATCCCTGTCTGCCACCTTCAACTCTACCCCCTTTGGTTTTGTTCATGTGTCCTTTATCATGTTCCTTGATGACCCTTCCACCATTACCCCCTACTATCCCTCTTCCCCTTCCTCTGTGGTTACTGTAAGTTGTTCTTTATTTCAATGTCTCTGGCTGTGTTTTAAGTTTGGAGATCCTAGCAAGCTACAAGGAAGGGAATATAAAAAATTTCAGAAAATTTAGAACAGAACAGTGTACTCTTTCAATTCTACTACTTTCAACAATTAAACTTGATTAAAATTAAATCAATACAAAAACATCAATTGGAATTTTGTGAAATTTAATGGTGGTGTGTAAGTTCAATGCAGGACTATATCCTGTATACATTTCTATTAAATTAAAAATATCCCATGCATTTAAGGCTTATAGCTAACAGCCTGTGTTTTCTTCAGCAGATTTTACTTGAAATGAAAACAGCCAAATGTGCACAAGATGTAAACTTCTCAGCACTTTTGTGCCTCTTTTAATTATTAGTAACATTAGCATGAAGCAAATTTAGACTGTCAATTAGGCACTTCTGATGGTCTATTTTGGGTTAAATCATTACAGTGCTTGTAAAATAAATGTTGGAAACAAATATTACTTTGAACAATAGTCATGTATTTAAGATTTGGTTATATTTTGATGAAGCAATATTTTGAAAAAAATTTTTTTTAGATTCTTCATAGGTCCTGAAGTATTTTTATGAAGCTTCACATATCCAGAGGGTTATCAACTGAAACAAGTTTGAAAAACATAATATACCTTAGTCAGTAGCATTCATTTTCTTGAATAAATATGTATTTAACCCTGGTTGATGTGGCTCAGTGATTTGAGTGCTGGCCTGTGTCCCAATGGGCCCCTGGTTTGATTCCCAGTCAGGGCACATGTCTGGGTTGCAGGCCAGGTCCCCAGTGGGAGGTATGTGAGGGGCATCCACACATTGATGTTTCTCTCTAGCTCTTTCTCCCTCTCTAAATACAAAAAAAAATCTTTAAAAATATGTATTTAAGATTCTTGAGACAAAAGTGGGAAAATCTTTTCTACACAATATATTTTAATACAAAACATGGAAACTGCTCCGTGACCTTTTTGTTTCAAACATCTAAAAGTATACACACACACACACACACACACACACACACACACACACACACGTACACTGCAGGAGAGGAAAAATATTTCCCTTCTTTTCCTCTAGGTCTTTTGGCTCATCTAATAATTAACTTGACATAGGATAGGCTAACCAGGGAAAAATAAGTTTTGTATATAGACAAGCCCTGGAGGCAGCCATTCACTTGAGACTTATTAATCATTCCAAGCTAAAGGGCAGTGAGTAGGTGTTTGAAGCTTCAGAGGGGGAGAGATTTACAGGGAAATGACAAATTATTTTTAGTATTTGCTTTGTTGCTGGTACAAGCCCTCTATCTAAATGTTTTTGGGCAATTAAAAGTGAAAGAAAGAGGAGGAAGAGGAGGAGGAGGGGAAGGAAGAAGAGGAAGAGGAAGGAGGAGAAGGAGAAGAAAAGGGGGAAAGCCTTCCCTGGGTCTTAATTGCTTTCAGCTCAAAACAACCCACATGCCAAAAGTGTCACATTTTGGGATAAAGTATTGTGTCCCACTCAACATCAGCAGATAGTTTATGAGTTGCACCAAAGTGTCAGCTTCCATGCATTAATTTGATTTGCAAAGGAAAAGACTCTTACATTAATTCTGTTCAAATGATGCAGCGTAAATCCTTTCCATGCAATCTAGAAGGATTACCATATATGAGAAAATTTTGTACAAAGACTTGGTGAAAATCTGAAAAGACAGTCTATCTCCAAAACATTCCAGTGTGCCAAAAGTTAAAATAAATAACATTTTAGTATGACTTCAGGACAATAAAATAAAACTGAAGAGTTTGTATTTCCTAAATACACTCTAGACATGAGAGGAACATAATATCAAATTAATTTTGCAAAGTGGACTAAGTATCAGGAATCAAGGAGTCTCTTAATCACATCATAAAAATAAAACCCAGAAAATAATATGTGACTTGGTATGAAATATCCAGTATTAAATAGAATGAAAAAAAGCAACATGGTGCATAGTACAGATTAAGTGTACACAGACCTGGGGGAGAACATTATATTTGTTAATGTTATTTCTTTCTTCATTAACTTCACATGAGGAAAGAGAAGACTATAATTGAATGAGCAACTTCTAGGTCCCAGACGCAGTGCTGAGTAATTTGTTTTATTTATCTCATGAAATTATTATATTCAAATGAATTCACTGATAACATCAAATTCAGTACCTTATTCTTACTACAATTAGGAAAATTACACATGAAAAATAATCAGTAAATATTTTCATAAATGTTTATTCATGGACTGCATATTTGACTTTGTATTTTTTTTACTATTTTTCAAGTACAGTTGTCTCCATTTTCCCCCATTCCCTCCCCCTGCCCCACTCAACCCCAGCTCCCACCTCCCACCCTCAATACTACTCTCTTTGGCTTTGTCCATATGTCCTTTGTACATGTTCCTCAATGACCCTTCTCCTTCTTTACCTCATTATCTTCCTCCCCCTCCCTTCTTGTTACCATCTGTCTGTTCTTTATTTCAATGTCTCTGTTTATATATTTGCTTGCTTTTTTATTTGTTCATCAGGTTCCACTTATAGTTGAGATCAAATGGTATTTGTCTTTTACCACCTTTTTTATTTCACTTGGCATAATTCCCTACAGATCCATCCATGCTGTTGTGAAGAGTAGGAGCTCCTTCTTTCTTTCTGCTGCCTGGTATTCCATTGAGTAAATGTACCACCATTTTTTGATCCACTCAATTGCAGATGGGCAATTCTATTTATTTTTCTAAATAATTTTCAAATATTTCCCCACCAATTTGTCATGTTTCATAGAGGAAACTTTCACAAGATGCTTATATTAATTATTTTTCCTGGGCATTAGAAGCAAATGTGATTAAGGCAGTGTTTCTTGAACATTTACTATTGCACTGGTGCTCATGCAGATATAAAAGGCACATTAGGTGTAAACTTTTATCCTACATACTGAGAATAAATAAGACTAGTGTGGATTAACTGCAAGATGTTAGGTATTGCATAATATTTAAATAAGTACTAAGTTGGATGTAGTGAAATATAAAAAAGTGTTTTAGAAAAAGTTTATGGGTTGGTCAGAAAGAAAAAATATCTTCATGAAAATGTATGGAAGCTGATATGATAATCTCCAAAAATGGGAAGATATTTCTAATTATGCATATGGTAAGTGGCAAGAAACAAAAACAAGAGTAAATATAAAAGATATCAAGAAATTAGAAGATAGGGTTTCCAAGATTAAGTGGTGTAAGCTAAAGAATAGCATAAGCTAAGATGGAGTGGACCAGGGAAAACTATTTTATCAAAGTGGAATCAATACTGCATTCTAAAGTGAGGGATTTTAATTGTATTTTCAGCTATTGTATTCCACTTAAAGTAGAGTTGGAAACTGATGAGTGATACTCCAGAAAAATGACCCTGATAATCTCTATGGGTTTTGACATGGGGAAAAATAAGTAGAAAAAAAAAGATTGGTGAGGTAATCTGATGTAGACCCTAGCCTGTGGGCTCCCTGTGTTGTGGATGCAACAAACAAATTCACTCAGACTGCAGAAGTCCTGTGGAGAAATAGGGATGACATGGCCACTCTCTGAGTGAGAGAGGATCCTGATCCCTGCCTGGGCAGGCTTTTATTGCTTTTCTGGGCACATTACATCAACGATGGTCCTCATTTACAGTATACAGGTTCACTTTAGGTGGTTACCTTTTAGAGAAAACAAAGGAGGGGAAGTTGCTAAGTACTACAAAGAAAAAGGATATTTGCAAATGCAAGGGGAAAGGTGGTTGAACTGGTTACACTCCATATTGGGAGGTTTAGCCTAGATTTTAGGAAGTTACTTTAAATATATGTAGTGAACCTCTGCTGCCTCAATTTAGGGTGAGTGAGTTTTAGCAAAAAGCAAGCCTCAAAGCAGCCTAGATACAATGCAGGCCTGATTCCCCATGGGAGAATCTATTCATGGGTGTGGGTCCTGTGTGCTGATCTCACTCCCCATCAGTTTTCCAATTTAGGGGCTAGGCTACATTCCCCACTGTCACATGGAACAGTTCCCTATAGTAATCAGTTAAGAAACAACTACTTTTTGCCAGGTATAAGAAAATGAACCTACATTAGGATGATGTTAGTGGTAATTGAGAAAAGTGATGATTCAAAACTTATTTCATTAATAATTGATATGATTTTTTAATAGTTTATAACAATGGAGGTGAACAGAATGCTGAAGTCAATAAGAATTGCAGTGAGAAAAACACCAGTTAGCTTTTATTGGCAACCTTCATTATTATTAGATGTTTAAAAAAATGAACAAGTAAAGGTAATTCTTGGTTTTGTTACTCCTTCTGTAAAATAAATAGATTGTATTGTTTTTCTTAAGCATTCTCTAAATAGTGGAATGGAAAAGAAAAGTTAATTACTACTTCAAAAATTTAAAGGGACCTATAAATGACCCTGAATAGCCTCAACAACTTTGAAAAAGAAGAACAAAGTAGGTAGGATCACAATACCTGATATAAAATTATACTACAAGGACATGACAATCAGAAAATTCTGGTACTAGCAAAAGAATGAACACATGGATCAATGGATCAGAATAAAGATCCCAGAAATAAACCCATGTATCTATGGTCAATTAATATTTGAAAAAGCAGGCAGGAACATAAAGTGGAGTGAAAAAAGTCTCTTCAATAAATGGTGCTGGGACATCTGGACAGGTATATTAAAAAAATAAACAAGAATTCTGACCAAGATGGAGGCATAGGTAGTAATGTTTTGCTTCTTCTCACAACCAAAATAAGGATAACAATCAATTTTAAAACAATAACCATCACTGCCAGAAAATCAAACTGCATGGAACCCCAAAAACCAAGGAGCTAAAGAAGCATTCATCCAGACAGGTAGGAGGGATGGAGATAGGAAGCTGGCTGGAGAATACCCATGGTGGTATTCCCCAATGTGTTAAACTGTGAGGGTGAGGTGGGGCTGGCTGACTGGGAAACAAAATCTCAAAACCTCCAGCTGTAAAGCACTGTGAGGGTTGTGAAGGCAGGATAAACTCTCAGTCTCACAGGAGAGTTTGTTGCAAAGTGGGACTAGAAAAGAACAAATGAGGCTCATTGTTTTCTCTTTGAACCCTCCCCCACAGACAGTACCAAAACACAACAAAGAGGGTTGCCCCACTCTGGTGAATATGTAAGACTCCACCTCTTTGCAACATAATATGGGTGCTGAGACAAAGAAATATGGCCTAAATGAAAAAAAAAACAGATTAAAATTCCAGAAAAAGAATTAAATAATGAGGAGATAGACAGCCTATCTAATGCAGAGTTCAAAGCACTGGTATTCGGGATGCTCATAGAGTTGATTCTGTGAGCAAACTGAAGGAAGAAATGAAGGCTCTACGAAGAGAAATAAAGGAAAATACAGAGGGAACCAACAGTGAAGGGAAGGAAACCAGTACTCAAATCAACAATTTGGAACAGAAGGAAGAAATTAACATCCAATGGTAACAGAATGAAGAAAGAATAATTCAAAACATTAGTAGAGACTTAGGAACCTCTGGGGCAATGTTAAGTGCTTCAACATCTGAATCATAAGGGTTCCAGAAGGAGAAGAGGAAGAGCAAGAAATTGAAAACTTATTCAAAAATACAATGAAGAAAAACTTCCCCAATCTGACAAAGTACATATAACTCCAGGAAGTCCAGAAAGCGCAGAGAGTCCCAAGAAATTGGACCCGAAGAGCAGCACACCAAAGCGAGGTGAACTTTGGCCAACGAGGTTCCCCAGGCCTCGTTAGATGAGAATAAATAGTCATCCCAGGCACAATCTTGTTGTTCTGGCAGAAAAGAAAGTGTGATGATTCCCCTAGTGGAGAATTCCCCAATCCCTTCTCCAACACAGCTTTTATTAGGGTTGGGAAGCACAGGGAGATACAGCACACATGCATAGCTTATCAATCAATGTCCAACAAGGTTATAGTCATAAAAAACCAACACTATCTATAGGTAACAATTGAAGAAACACAGACATCTTTACAGGTTGGGGTCTGTGAGACATGCTGATGTTAGATGCCTTTAAAGATATATATCATGAAGTAGGGAGTTTCACTCTTTATGCCTTGAACTCAAACATCTGAGTTATACCAACAGAGCTTATTGCTGAGCAGAGCTGGCTTCAAAGGACAAAAATGTACATTTCAGGCCTGATTCCCATGGGACCCTCAGTGTTAGAATAGAGTCATGCCTACCACCTGTGTTATTGTAGGGAATTGATCTGCCTGGCAATGACAAATGTAGCTCAGCCCTATTGAAAAGCCCAATGGGTGCACTGTGGCACACAGGAGCCAAACCCATGGATCAGTTCTCCCATGGGAAGTCAGGCCTGCATTATAACCAGGCTGCTTTGTGACTTGCTCTTGCTAAAACTCCCTCACTCTGAGTTGAGGCAGCAAATGCTTACTGCATATCTCCTGAGTAACTTCCTGAAGTCTGGGCTAATTCTCCCAAGGATTGAAGTGTAACTGGACCTATTACCCCTTGCATTTGTAATATTTTTTTCCTTGCTAATCTGTAAGAAGTAATCAGTAACATCCCTTCTGTTGCTATCTGTAAAAAAATAATTACCTAAAGCAAAACTAAGCATAACAAATGAAAACCTTCTTTGATATACGCTATTAGAAAGCCAATAAAAGCCTCTCAAGGCAATTTAGGCATGCTCTCCTCTTGAAAGAGTGGCCAGGCTGTCCATTTTCCTCCACAGGACTCAGTAGTCCAGGTGAATTTGTCTCATATCTCATCCATAACACCGCAAACACTGCGGGCTGGTGTCTGCATCACGTTATGACCTCGTTTTCCAGGGAGACTTACTAGCCCATTTCAGAGCTTGCTCTTGAGGGGCTACAATTTCTGAAACCACACAGAGCAGACCCCAGCATCTCCCCCTTTTTTGTTTGTTAAGGTGGGCACGGTGGTAAGTCCAAGGAAGACTGCTACTTGCTTTTTGAGAATATGACCCCTGGAAAACAATTTGTATATGCATTTCAAGACACAAAAGTCCACAGTGATTAGGAAGCATCCTATAGCCCCCATAATCAACATGCAAATTCTGTCCTTCAAACCAAATTTTTGGATCGAGCCATTGTAAATTGTCATGCAGGGTATGAAAGACCTCCTGCTCAGTGAGTTGTTTAATGTCGTGAAGCTGCTGGCATAGCTCAAGCTGGAGTTGATCAATTTGTTCATTGACAATGGAGGAAAAGTCCCCTCACAAATGATGTTGGGCCTCCTCCCATGAATGCTGACTGGAGTTCCACTTCAGAGTAGTGACACATAGTTTAGAGAAGCCTAGATCACAACTGAGTTGTTGGCTAGTGACAAGAGCATCCTGTCGTTCTTCCAGCCGTATTACTGTTGACTGTATGGCTGAAAGCCTGCCAAGGATCTCCTGATCAATACGTGTTTTTGGATCACTTCTTGAGTTTTATTGGTGAGGAGGGCATCAACAGCATGAACAGTCTGGATGGATTCAGCCAGAGCAGTGGCAGCCACAGAAGCAGAGACAGCTGTAACAATAATAGAAACAATACAAATGATGAGCCTCCCTAAGAAGCACTACACTCTCACTTGAGAGATAGCATGGTTGAAGGCAGCCAGGCCTCCTGGATCTTCCCATTCATGGGTAACATTAACTGGAAGCCAGGTTTCCGTTTGTTTGCAAAGTACAAAAAACATAGTGAGAATGAGTTCAGTAACATTAGTGTGGTAAGACACCGTGCATAGATAGAGCCAGGGGAAGAATAGAGACAAAATATCTTAAAGTTATCGTTATAGGTGAAATGAGGCATTCCTGGGATGGTAAGAAGATGATAGGGGTGAGAAGTACATACAGTAACCCAGGAACTACTATCATTCTCTATAACATAAAAACCTCTTTTGAAACACAATTCTTTTGTTATATTGAAAGTGTCCTAGAAGGTGTTCTATGAATGAGAGTCTCATTTTCCAAGTATTAGTATGCCAAGGTCTAGTGCTGTTCAGGTATGTGAGTCTTATAATAGGAACTCTGGCTCCCCTACCATGTCATCCCATACTCCAGTATATAGTGTTAGGTTTGGCAGGGATAGTGGTAGAACCCACACTAGCATACACTTTTCACTTGGCACCCCAGTTTTCAGCTGTTAATAGGGTGTTAAGAATATCAATGAGTGAGGGCTGTTGATCTCTACACAATGACCAAGTGACAGGCTCAGTAGTTTTTGTCTTAATTTTACAAACAGGTACATCTGGGAGGATACTATTGTCCCCATCCTTTTCTCCTCTATAGCCTATGGCTTCTATGAGGGAGATATTAGCTTGAAATTCCTTACTGTCAATGGCATGGGCATACCATTTAAAAGTTACAGGTAAACACAGAGTGTCAGATAGTGTGGAAAAACAAGTAGGCAAATGTTTTGACACATAGACAGCATTTGTAGGGAGGGATAACCAATGTTGTTTTCCCTCTAAAGGACTGCCCAGTGGGATCCAAGTGTCTCCTGTCCCTTTGGTATCATTGCTAGATAAAGGAGGTTCTGAATTCCACCAGGTATGGAGCTTAAATATGGGTCGATCAAGGATATGGCTCCAGTAAATATGCTGAATTTCAGCAGCAAGGCCCAAGCCTCCAAAACAAACAGAACAAGTATCAACATGGCTTTGATGGAATTATAAGGCACTACTGACAAATAGGCTAGAAATTAATTTTCAGGAGTGTCTTGTACCCCTACATCCTCCATGACCTCTTCAGTCCTGCTTTTAAGGGTTTTTAAGTCTCCCCATATTATCCCCTTGGGTTCAGGTGGTGAAGTGGTCTCTGTGGCCTGCTTCCCCCAATTCTGCTGACGGGCATGGATCTGACATCAGTGTTTTGTCACAGCCATTCGAGACAGCTGGTCAGTCAGGTCATTGAGATGCCAGAACCTTTCATTCTGAGTTGTCCACAAGGGCTGGTGGGGTCGGTCTCCCATGGTAGGATTTCACTCTTTTAGCAGGTAACCACAACGGACCTATAGGGACTAAACCACAAACATACCCTCTTCCTCATGTTAACAATTCAACTGGTCCCTCCCATTTTCCTTCTCCCAAAGGATCTCTGTATAATACTGAGGGATGGGGCCCCTTATTATCTCTACCTTTTGTCGATTGAAATGTTTCTCAATTATTGGTGTATTAAAAGAATTATCCCAATTAAGAAAATTGTAAGTATATAGGGCCAGCATTATGGGATTTCTGGGAGAGGTTTCCTGGCTCCCCTGTTTTTGTTAAGAAGAGTTTTAAAAGTATGATGTGCACATTCAACAATTGCTTGGCCTGTGGGATTAAAAGGGATGTTTGTTTTATGTTGAATTCCCCATCTTTGTTGAAAATTTTGATTGGATTGGGTTGTAAACCCCTGTCCATTTTCAGTTTTAACTTGTTGTGGATGGCCCAGATGGCTGAAAGCCTCAAACCAATGGGCCTCGATGTTTTTAGCTGATTCACTCATAATGGTGGAGGCATGCAATGCTCTGGAGAAAGTATCAATAGAGACATGAGTAAATTTAAACTTCCCAAAAGGGGGGTAATGGGTGACATCAGTTTGCCATATTACTTATGGCTCTAAGACTCTGGGATTAACTCCAATAGAGGGCAATAAAACCTTACCTAAGGCTTGGAAATCTGGACATTGTCTAATAATTTGTTTGGCCTGAGAACATGGGAGTTTGAACTCCTTGTGAAGTGTGTGATTATTTTGATGGAAAAACTGATGGGAAGCAACCACCTTCTGAAATGTATCTACTATGCTCACTAGAGCGTCAGCTCAGGCATTGCTTTCAGACATAAGACCAGGGAGGCCTGTATTGGAACACATATAAGTAACAAACGGAATATGTTCCCTTTTATCTTGCAAAGTTTTCAAGGCTAAAAACAGGCTTAGTAGATGGGGGTAAATGGACCCTTTCAGAAGAGCCTGGTCTATATGAAGGAGAGTATATACAGTATGATCAGAGTCACAAACTAGATTCAAGGGCTCGTGAGGCCACTGTTGGAGAGCCATAATGGCTCCTGAGAGCTCGGCCCATTGAGTGGAAACATGACCATAAGAAATACAGTGTTTTCACTCCTCATTTTCCTGCCAGGTGATGGTGGCTTTCCCTGTTTTTTTTTTTTTTTTTTCCCTGAGCCATCGATAAAAACAGCCCTTGCTTTGGGGATAAGGGTCTTACTAATTTTCTCTTTCAGACAAATATGGAGAATTGGGAGGTTCTGTAATAATTTGTTTGAGAGCAACCTAATTTCTATTTTGCCAACAAGGTCTGTGATAGTACACTGAAATTCCAGAGACTAACTGTGTAACAGGGTGCAGCCAAGGGGGGTGGTAAATAGGGATTTGTAATGGGGTCCAGAACTCTGTGTCCAGGAAATATGAGAAAAAATATATATAATAGGATGTTCTCACACCCACAAGTCTGAACTGGGGGATGGGACGCATGGAGCAGGGCCATTGAGAGTTATTTTGAATAGCAACAGTTTTGCAGATAACCTCTAGAGCAATTATTTAACATATCTATAACCTTTAACTGGTTTCATATATATGTTAAACAGCTGTAGCCATGCTTCGAGTCAGAGGATGGAAGTGACTTCAACCCATGATGTAACTGGGAGGCAACTCTCCCTGGTTACAGCGTCTGCGTAAGAGCTTGGAGATGATTGTCTACACGCCACAGGGCCACACCTGCTGGGACTTACTATGGCAGCCCAGTAAAGCTGGAAGAATACAGGAATGCTAGAAGCTGTGGCCAAATGTGGGAGGAGTTGGAAAGGGTGTGGCAGAGGAAGATTGGTACTGGCATTTAAACCCAGGCATGGCAGCCATGCCGCATCTTTTTGGGACTATGCAGCTTGGGCAGAGAAGAAGCGGGGTTTTTTGGAGGGACCACACAGCTTGGGTAGAGAAGAACCACAGACTTCTATTTCTTTTTCTGAGATACGGTATCCCAGACTGGGCAGAGGGGGAAGATAGGACTATGCATTTGTGGGTATTCTACAGGACTTTGGGATCTCAATGAAGACATTAAGTTATTACTCTTAAATTGTATAACTCTTTAAATAAATAATCCCTTTCCTTTTCACCAATCTCTGGCATTGAGAGATGTGTTTCCCTGGTGGCAGGCAAGGCAAACCTAGTACAGGGTGGGGGACCTCCAGAGCACAAGGATGGGTCCACTCAGTAATAGTATATCATCCCCCCATGTGTGTTCTGTAACAACTGGATAGCTGTTGTAAATAGATTTGGATAAGCAGGACATGAATCATGGCTGGATCATGGCCAAGAAGTTGCTGAGTTCTCTCATGTCCTTTAATAATAAGTTAGCATTGAGTTGTAATATAAGTGGTAATAGTATGTTGAGGCTGGTGAGAGAGAAATAGTCTTTCTATTATGCCTAACAGACATAACAGTTGACCAATTATTCCTGTGAGGGTACCTAAAGTTGGAAAGCAGAATAGCCTGATAGGAAATTGGCAGTCACCTATTATGAACTGCCTTTTGTTAATGTACTGATTGACAAGATCTAATTTTTGGAGAGCCTGGTGAGACAGTTCTAGGGGAATTTAGGTCAGAGCCTCTTTTTAAGGTATTGAATAAATTAATAAGCTGATGGGTGGTCATTTCTAGGCTAGCTCAAATCTGGTTAATAACACCTAATAGTTGCTTGAGGTTATTAAGTGTTGGGCACTCTGGTGGATTAATTTGGAGTGTGTGAGGCTGAATTGTCCGGTGAAAAAGAATGGGCCCCAGGTATTTCCAAGGCTCAGAATTTTGGACCTTCTCAGGGGCTATAATTAAGCCTGCATTAAATATCACCTTTAAAAAATAACCATAAGTCTTAGTTAGCATCTCAGAAGATGGGGCAGTAATCAGGATGTCATCCATATCATGATATATTATAGAATCAAGGAACTTTTCCCAGATAGGCAGTAAGATATGATGGATGGAATACTGGCAGATAGTTGGGCTGTTTAACATTCCTTGAGGCAGAACCTTCCAATGTATTCTTTGTAATGGCTGAGAGTTGTTAAGAACTGGGACAGAGAAAGCGAATCACTCTCTGTCCTTTTCAGTTAAAAGAATTGTAAAAAAAAACAAAACAAAACAATCTTTTAAGCCAATGACTAGAAGTGGCCAATCCTTAGGGCTGCAAGCTGGACTTGGTACTACAGGTTGGAGATCTCCCATTGGCTGAAGTATCTCATTATTTTTTCTAAGATCATGTATAATATCCATTTGCCTGATTTTTTAGGAACTACAAAAATCAGTTTTTCATAGGCTTCTAGATGGCTTAGTATGTCCTGCCTCTAGTTGTTGTACTAATTCATGTTTTTATTCTTACCTCTCCCCTTTCAGTGGCCACTGATCGACCCACAAAGGCACATCTGAAAGTCATGTGAGGGGTAGAGTGGCCATTAGCAAAAGGGGTGGCCACTCAAAAAATATGAGCTCTTGCGTAGTGACCAAATCCAATCCTGCACTTCCTTTTGTGGTGGAGCAGAGGTCAGATACTCAGTATGTTCCTGAGCCCAGAAAAGTTTATTAATGCTGCAGAGATAACTCCTGTTGGGGTTCAAGGCACCAGAGTGCGTGCCCCTCCATCCATTTCATTGAGGTGGGTGTGGCTTGCCATTTTCTCATATTGAGATCTACATTCACTTGCCCAATGTTTACCCTTGCCACACTGTGGGCAGTCTTTACTGGGTGGGTTTTTTATACTATACTGTTGTCTGTTCTAACACTCCTGATGGATGTGCCCTGGTCTGCCTCAATTAAAGCATTTACTTTTTCCTTTTATGGCTGCCGCTAGCAACATGGTTTGACGTTGTTCAGTGCCTACATTTTGGCAAGCCTTGAAAAATTGACTAATATTAGTGGTGGCTAGTTTGAGAGGATTTAGTACAGCCTTACAGTCATTATTTGCATATTCGTAAGCCAATTGTAATAACAGGGTCTCAGCTGCCTCTTGATTCTCAAATTGTTTTTGAATTGCTTCTTGTAGTCTATCAATAAAGTCTAAGCTTCTGTGGCTCCCTGCTGAATACTAACAAAGGAGAGCTGCCCTCAGGCTTTAGCTTCCAGGACCATCTTTAGGGCACAGAGAGCTGCCTGGGAGCTTTGAATGAAAACTAGAGGGTCCATTTCTGCCTGCTTTTCAGAAGTTTTAAATTCATCAGTTCCAAGAAGTATATTAAGCTGGACTGGCATTTTGTTACAGTTATTTTCTGCTGCTTGGCAGCAGCAGCGATCCTATATTCTGAATGCCACACCAAAAACTGAACAGGTGTTAAGGCCTTTCAAGCTAAGGCAAGCCAATCACACGGTAACATCCCATACCCTTCAGTGATGGCTGACAAGAACACCATAGTGATACAGGGTATAGTCAAGGGGGGGAGCAAATAGGGATTTGGAATGGAGCCCAGAACTCAGGGTGTCCAGGAAATGTTGGAAAGACATATAAAATATCCTCACCCCTTTCCCTACTCACGTGTGAGTTGGGGGAAGGGACATATGGAGCAGAAACATGCAGAGTTGTTTTGTACAGCCACAGCTTTGCAGCTAATCCATGGCATAGTAATTTAACATATCTATAACCTTTAACTGGTTGCATAAATATGTTAAATAGCTGTGGCCATACTCTGAACCAGGGTGATGGAAGAGACTTCACTCCAAGATGTAACTGGGGGGAAGGTGTCCTGGGTTACAGCGCCTGTATGAGAGCTTGGAGAAGATTGGCTCCATGACATAGGGGCACACCTGCCCAGACTCCTTTTCACCTTTCCAGGTGTGATTATGTGGACAATGCCCTCAGGAGGAGTGCAGAGAAATTCTTGAGACTGGGAAAATTCCAAAGTCTCACTCTCTCGTACCTGAGGGGGTCAGTCTGCCACAGACAATTATTGCCCATCTGGGTCACCAACAATTGTTATAGAACACACACACAGGGCCAAGGGGGGTAAGATATACTATTACCAAGAGGACTCCCACTAGGTTTGATTGTCCACCACCTTAGGAAAGATGTCTCTGAATGCCAGAGATTTGTAAAAAGGAAAGGAAATGTTTATTTAATGCTATACAGACTTAAAGCAGTGACCTAATGTCTTCATTAAAATATCAAAGTCCTTTTGCATATCCACAGACACTCACAGTGCTTCTTTTTCCCCCTGCCCTAATTCGGGGTACCGTATCTCAGGGAAATAAGCACACATCCATGAATCAGACTGCAGGCATCATCCACTGTGATGCTGTCCAGGCAGGATTTCTAAATAATCCAAAGCCATGTGGTACCTTCTCATGGCCTAGTAGCAAGAGTTCTTTGTACCCATTTTCTTCCAGGCAAAGTCTCTCCTGCTTCCTAAGCCACATGGCCAAGGAGTGCCCCAAAGCCATGTGGTCCTCTTCTACCAAGGGTATAGGGGTCTGCACTCTGGCCAAACTATGTGGATCTCTCTCCACGAAAGCTGCTGGGGTCCCCACTCTGGCAGGGCTGCGTGGCTCTCTCTCATGGCTGCCATGCCTGGGTTTAAACCCCCACATCAATGTTCTTCTGTACCCTCGTTTCTGACTCCTCCTACAATCAGTTACACCTGCCAGCATTCCTGTATTATTCCAAGTTTACTGGGCTGCCATCATGAGTCTGGGCAGGTGTGTCCTCATGTCATGGAGCCAATCTTCTCCAAGCTCTCACACAGGCGCTGTAACCCAGGACACCTGCCCCCCAGTTACATCTTGGGGGGGGAGTCCCTTCCATCCCCCTGGTTCAGAACATGGCCACAGCTATTTAACATATCTATGCAACCAGTTAAAGGTTATAGATATGTTAAATGACCATGCCATGGATTAGCTGCAAAGCTGTGGCTGTACAAAATAACTCTACATGTTCCTGCTCCATGTGTTCCTTCCCCCAACTTACACATGAATGGGGAAAGGGGTGAGGACATTTTATATGTCTTTCTAACATTTCCTGGACACCCTGAGTTCTGGGCCCCATTCCAAATCCCTATCTGGGGCCACCCTCTTGACTGCACCCTGTATCAATAGTGTAGGGCCACTGAAGCCCACTGTCTTTAATGCTGTTTTTTTTTTTAATTTTTGTATATTTCAAAAGGCAAAGACTCATGTGCTGGGTTCCCCCACCAGTTAGTGACAATAGGGAAGGCAGATAATGCTTTCCAATCTCCCAATTTTACAGCTTCTCCAAAACATTGCTGCATGACAGAGGTAGTCTGCCTAGGGGTCCGGGGTGGATCTAAGGGAGGAGGAGGAGGGGTTGGGGTGGAGGTAGATTCCAGAGGTGCCCAGAGCTACTAGCTCGTGGAGAGGGATTGGCTCCTCCTGTGTCATCCCAGAGAGGGGCTGATGGAGTGATGAGGAAGGGGACTCCCTCTTCCATTTGAGGCAGCTGAAATTTTAAAAGCACAACTTTTTCCTGTGCTTGGAAAGGAAGGTCTCCTGCTGTTTCTGGACTATACTTTTCCTCCTTTTGGGGCAGCAGTGGATTTTTATTATTACATTTATCAACTATGCCCACCATTGCCCCACAGGTTCCTTCCTTTTCCTCTAAGTTTTCCTGATCATGAAGTTTGCTAGTATGAATAGGGATGAGAGCCATTCTAACTATGGCTCCAGATCAATAAATTCTGATGTCTTATTGATGCCCTGTTCTCTGGGTACCACTTCAGTTTCTGTCCTACTTTTCCCCACACTTCTAAATCTAAAGAAACTTTATCTGGAAACCATGGACAATAGCTCTTTATTGTCTTTAATAAGTTAGTTAAATTCTGCTTTTTAAGCTGACATCCCTCAGCCTGAAGGAGCTGCTGAAGCAGCCAAGAATCCATCACCTGCTCCTTAGAAAGTCTGGAACCTATGCAGGCAGCTGGGAGGGATAGTTTTACTTTCAGATTCAAACTTCCTCACTCTTGCTTCTCCTAACTTGTTCTGTAAGCCTCTTCTGACTAATTGCTGGGGCAGAAATAAATGTGGTGGGTCACAATGTAATACTTGTGGGGAGATCTCCCGAGGCTGCCATCCTTTGGTCATCCCTGCCTCTCTTATGTGACTTGGTTTCTCCTCAGACTTTCTAAAACAGCCAGGGGGACTCAGAGTGCTGGCTGACTGATCTGAATGTGCACTTCCCCGTATGAGTTGAAATTAAGTTACTGTGATTGGAGTTCCCTATGGGGCCCCTGCACATCTCAGGGAATGACCCTGACACCCCCACAGGGCCCCCACTCAAGTATGGATGCCCACAGATTTGGGCAGGGGGAAGGAAGTGTCTCTTGTCTTCAGAGTCCAGCTGGAACTGGGGCACTCATTCAAGTTACTTTCTAACTGAGGGTGATTTCCCTGAATGGCTAGAGGCAGAGAGAGGAGAGAAGGTGAACTGAATTCAAAACTGCTGCAAAGAAGGCAGCCTTGGAAGAAATCCCTTTTCCCTTATCTTACACATATCTTTGGCATAACCAGAAAGCTCCTGGTACCACTGTCCCTTTACCTGTGGGGTGAAGGCACCAAATCCTGTACAAGTAGGTGTGTGCTCTGAAGCAATGGCTCAATGGCTCGTAGCCTCTGTCCCTGTCCCAGGCACTAGATGAGGGAAATTCTGGCCAGCAAGGTTCCCCAAACCACTGCAGATGAGAATAAAGAGTTGTCCCAAACACAATCCTGTTGCTATAGCAGAAAAAAAGGGGTGGTGATTTTCTCTAGTGGAAAATGTACCAGGCCCTTCTCCAACACAGCTTTTATTAGGGTTGAGAATTACAGGGAGATACAGCACATGTGCAGAGCTTATCAATCAATGTCCAACAAGGCTATAGTCATAAAAACTAACACTATCTATAGGTAACAATTGAAGAAACACAGACATCTTTACAGGTTGGGGTCTGTGAGACATGCTGATGCCCGATGCCTTTAAAGGTGTATATCATGAAGTAGGGAGTTTCATTCCTTATGCCTTGAACTCAAACATCTGGGTTTTACCAACAGAGCTTATTGCTGAGCAGAGCTGGTTTCAAAGGCAAAAACATACACTTCAGGCCTGATTCACACAAAACCCTCAGTATTAGAATCAAGTCATGCCTGCTACCTGTGTTATGACCTGGTTTTCCAGGGAGACTTACTCGCGCCTTTCAGAGCTTGCTCTTGCAGGGCTACAATCTCCGAAACCACACAGATTGGTCCCCAAGCACATCATAATTACATTACCCAAGATTAAAGATAAGAAGAGAGTCCTGGCTGCTGTGGCTCAGTGGATTGAGTTCTAGCCTATGAACTCAAGGGTCATCAGTTCAATTCCCAATCAGGGCACGTACCTGAGTTGCATGCCAGGTCCCCAGTGGTGGATGCATGAGAGGCAACCACACATTGATGTTTCTCTTCCAATTTTGCTTCCTCCCTTTCCCTCTCTCTAAAAATAAATAATACTTCAATAAATAATAAAGGTAAGAAGAGAATCTTAAAAGTAGGAAGGGGAAAGGAGAAAGTTACCTACAATGGAGTGCCCATGAGACTTTTTAAAAGAAACCTTACAGGCAAGAAGGGGCTGGAAACAAGTGTTCAAAGTCATGAAAGGTGAGGATCTACATTCAAGATCACTCTACCCAGCAAAGATATCATCTAGAATGGAAGGGCAGATAAAGTGCTTCCCAGGTAGGGTCAAGTTAAAGGGGTTCATCATTACAAAGCCCTTATTATATGAAATGTTAAAGGAACTTATCTAAGAAATAGAAAAAGAGTCAAACTTGTGAACAGTACAATGGCAACAAACTCATAAGTACTAACAATGAAACCTAATAAAACAAAAGCTAAGCAAACAGCTAGGACAGGAACAGAATCAGAAATGGAGATCACATGGAAAGTTAACAGTTGGGAAGGGGAAGGGAGAATGATGGGGGAAGATAGAGGGAATAAGAAGCATAATTGGTAGACATAAATAGGGAGAGGTTAAGCATAGTATAGGAAATAGGGAAGCCAAATAATACATATTTAAAATCCATGGACATGAACTAAGGAGGGAGGGTAGAATGCTGGAGGGTGGGTAGTGTGCAAGGTAGAGAGGGAATAAAGGGAAAAAATGGGGCAGCTGTAATAGTACAGTGAATAAAATATACTTAAAAAGCTCTGGCTGATGTGGGTCAGTGGACTGAGCACTGGCCTGAAAATCAAAGGGTTGCCAGTTTAATTCCCTGTTAGGCCACATGCCTAGGTTGCAGGCTGGATCAGCAGTGTGGGGTGCAGAACAGGCATCCACACATTGATGTTTCTCTCCCTTTCTTTACCCCTCCCTTGCCCTGTGTCTAAAAATAAATAAATAACATCTTTAAAATATATTTAAAAATAAAACTAGACCACCATATTACACTATAGAACAAAATAAACTGCGGATGGATAAAAGACTTAAATATATGTCATGGCACCATAAAAGTCCTAGAGGAAAACATAGTTGTTAAAATGGCACTACATCAAGTTAAAAAGATTCTGCAGGACTAAAGAAAGCATCAGCAAAATGAAAGGGAGCCAAGTATATGGGGAAACATATTTGTCAACGACACCTTGGACAATGGTTTGATCTCCAAAATATATAAAGAACTCATAGGGCTCAACACAAGGAAGGCAAACAGTCCAATTAAAAAATGAGCAAAGAACCTGAACATACACTTTCCTAAGAAAGACAAACAGATGACACATAGACATATGAAAGAATATTTAACATCACTAGCCATCAGAGAGATTCAAATTAAAACCACAGTGAGATACTGCTTCACACTGGTCAGCATGGTCATCCTTTACAAATCAACAAACAAGTCCTGGCAAGGATATGAGGAAAGGGAACCCTGGTGTACTCTTGGTGGGAATGCAGACTGCTACAGCCACTGTGGCAAACTGTATGGAATTTCCTTAAGAAACTACCAATGGAACTGTCTTTTGACTCAGAAATTTCATAGTTGGGATTATACCCTAAGGATCCTGAAACACCAATTCACAAGTACCTCAATGTTCACAGCAGTGTTATTTACAATAGCCAAGTGCTGGAAACAGCCTAAGTGCCCCTCAGTAAATGAGTAGATAAAAAAAAAAAAAAAAAAAACTGTGGTACATTACCAAAATGGAATACTATGTAGCACAAAGAAAGAAGGAACTCCTATCCTTCATGACAGCATGGATGGAACTGGAGAGCATTACACTAAGTGAAATAAGCCAGGCAGTGAAATACAAATACCATATGATCTATCCTATAAGTGGAAAAAAAACAACAAAACAAACAAGAGAGCAAAATAGAACCAGAGATATGGAAATAAAGAAGAAACTGATAGTAACCAGAGGGGAAGCAGGAGAGGTGTAACAGGGCAAAGAAAGGGAAGGGTCATCAAGAAACATGTATAAAAGATCCATGGGCAAATATAATGGGGGGCATTGAATGTGGGAGGTGAGGGTGGGTGGGGCAGAGGAGAGTACTGGGGAGAAAACAGGGATAACTGTGATTGAACAATAAAAATAAAATAAATAAAAATTTTTTAAAATCACAATAAAGGAAGGTGGTATGTTTACACAATGGAAATACTATGCAGCACAAAGAAAGAACTCCTGCCCTTCGCAATAGCATGGATGGAATTGGAGAGTATTATGCTAAGTGGAATAAGCCAAGCAATAAAAAATGAATACCATGCAATCTCACCTGTAAGTGGAACTTAATAATCAAAACAAAGGAACAATAAAGAACCAGAGATATGGAAATAAGGAAGAAAGTGACAAAACAATAGAGGGGGTGGATAATGGGAGAAAGAGAGGGAACCATCTAGTCAAGGAACATATATGCAGTTACCATGGTAATGGGCAACAGGGTGGGGATTGACTGAAGGAGCAGGGGATGGGTGGGGCAGGGTAGAGCAATGGGGGAAAATTGAGACAACAGTAATTGAATGATAAAAGTAGAAACAGAAGGGTTGTCAAGGAACATGTATAAAGGACACATGGACAAAGCCAAAGGGGGTTAGGGAATAAAGTGAGAGGTGGGGATGGCTGGAGTGGAGGGGAGTGGTGGGAGGGAATGGAGATAACTACTTGAATGACAATAAAAAATAACAAAAGGAAACAGTAACAAAAGAATAATAAAGCATTTTACAATTGATGTGCAGTTGATGTAAAGATGAAATATCAAAGTTTAAAATATAAGATAAGATATTTAATACTTCAAGATAAAATTTATAGGGAGACAGAACTTGTCACTCCAAAATATATCCCTTTGACATAATAATTACTTTCAACTGGTTGATTTTAAGAAATAAGAAATTTAGGCAAAGCTCTGGAAACTGAATAGAAGTTATCTTTTGGTGGAGACATGCACAATTATATGAGAGAGCCCAATTTGTAAGGGTGTCTCCTCAGTACTACAAAAAGCTGGATGGCCTTTTCTTTAGAAAATCTTATCAATGGAGAAGGCAAGTACTTAAATTTTTATAAGATTTTTACCCTTGTTTACTGTTTTTTTTTTTTTTCCTGGTAACCCCACATGACTGATTCCTGCAATCCCATCTTCCTTTGTCTTCACCTGAAGATGGTATTTAAGGTGGTGGCTTCAGTCATTTGAGAAAGTTATTCAAATTTCTGGGCATTTCCCATGTATATAGGCAGCATACATGTGATTATGCTTTTGTTTTCCTCCTGTTAATCTGTCTTTTATTATAGGGATGTCTCAGGAATGACCTAGAAGGGTAGTGGAAACATAATTTCTCTTCTTCTATAGGTCAAAAACAACAGTGTGCACTGTGAGTCATAACAACAGTGCTCTAAATGATAAGTGACCAGAATAAACCACAAAATGCAAACATCACAGATATACCTGTGGTAAAGACCTAACAAGTCCTGGCTGGTGTGGTTCAGTGGATTGAGAGCCAGCCAGGGAGCTGAAGGTTTGCCAGTTCTATTCTCAGTCAGGGCACATACCTGCATTGCAGACCAGATCTCCAATAGAGGGTGCTTGGGAGACAACCACACACTGATATTTCTTTCCCTCTCTTCCTCCATCCCTTCCCCCCTCTAATAATAAATAAATGCAATCTAATCAACAAAACAAACAAACAAGCAAAATATAACAAAAGACACTGAAATTGAGAACAGGCTGACAGTCACCAGAAGGGAGAGGGGAGAGAATTTCAGGGGAAAAGGGGAAGGGTTTAGAGCAACAAGTATAAAGGACACATGGACAAAAACTAGGGGGGTGGAAATGGGAGGGATGTGGGGAAGGCTGGGGTGGTGGGCTGGAATGGGAGTAAAAGACAGAAAAATGTACAAGAACAGCAATTATTTTTTTTAAAAAGACCTAAACACAGGTATCATTTTTGTGTGCATGTCACCCACACATAGTATCTTCTTGGGTCAATGATTATTTTAAAATCTAATTAAATATTGTGCCCAAGGAAATCTGTAGAGATTGCCTATAATTGAAAATTTAACACATGGGACTTAATTTTTATCCTTAAAAAATAAAGCTATTGAATTATATATCCTGTAGTGCAAAAAAGGTTGGGGTTTATGGAAAGTAACCTCACAGATTGATTTGATCATAAATTCCTAACTGAACACGTCATGGTGAATAGACAGACCCTAGGCATATAACATCTTTTTAAAAATATTTTATTTATTTATTATTTGAGATGGAGAAATTTATTTTCTTTGTTAATAAATAAATTTTTATAAAAATAAAATAAAATAAAATTTATTTTATTTATTTATTATTTGAGATTGAGTAGGTAAAAAGAGAGGGAAATATCAATGTGTGACTGCCCCTTGCACAGCCCCCACTAGGGACCCTTCCCACAATCCAGGCATGCACCCTGACTGGGAATTAAACTGGCAACCCCTTGGTTTGCAGGCCTGTGCTCAATCCACTGAGCCACATCAACCAGGGCATAACTTCTTGCAAAAGACTTATTTTTACCTTAATCTGGTCCTGCCCATTATTTCTTTATCAAAGTTAACACTCCTTTTAAATGACCCCTTTCAGACCCACCTTTCTAAAGTATACCAAGAGAGCACAGGAATCTTAACTATGACATAATCTTATCTTGACATTGCTTTCTCCCACCATCATGCAACCTTTCTTGTTACCCCCCTTAATTTGAAATGAATAAAAGAAACTTCAAAATTCTTATTATTTGGAGCATTTTATAACTTGCTCCCCACCATATGTCATTAGCTTGGCTCAAATAAACTATTAGGAAAATTCTCTATAGGTTTCAATTGTTCTTATGGTGACAATTCCAATCACATTATAATCAGAGATCAACCTAATGCAGTGGAAGGAGACAACATGGAATTCCTAGCTCTACTTTCAAAGTAGAGTCTATTGGGAAGATCCAAGATGGCAAAGGAGTAATAGAAAGCTGAATGAACCTCCTCCCAGGACTAAACCAGAATCACAACTAAATTATAGAGAAATCATCCTGAATGACCAAGTAAACACTGGGTGGAGAGAAGCCTTATAACCAAGGACAGATAGAATAAATCATTTCACTAAAATGTGACTTACAGGGAGTGCAGAGGAGGTGTGAGAGGGCTGTCTGGTCTGCCTTGAGCACCAGCTGAAGTGCTCGAGGGATATTTCAGTGGCCAGGGGGTTCCGGCTCAGAAGTGTGGGGTCTAAGTCTTCAGCTTGGCTCCAAAGCCTATAGCACCGGAGCCAGAAGAAGAACAAAGATAGCATCCAGTTGTGAAAAGTGGTCGGGTTTCTGCCCACCAAAGAGAAATGGCTAGAGATTCAGAAAGCATCTTAAAGGGCCAACACAAAAATTTCTGTTTTCAGCCACTTACTCTGGACTCCAACAGAGAGAGGGCAGAGTGGACTAGAGACACATGAGCATAGTCTGGGGCTGATAGCTCTACAAAGAATACTAAAGGAACAGCCAGCAGAATACCTATGCTGAGTCAGTCTCCATACTGCAGATGCCATCTTTCTTATGCAGAACACTCCCCTCTAAGTGGCATCAGCCTCAGGGGAAGCAATAGCCCTGTCTGCAGGTATTACTCTGTTCCACCCTGTAGAGCTTAAGGCAGGCATCTGAGGAGTATAGCTAGAGGATAACTCAGGGATTATTATTATTTTTTAATGAAGACAAATCTCTGGCAATTCTGAGACTTTAGCTGACCCAGCTCTAGTCTCAGTGCTGCACAAAGCCTGCCTTGGTGCACAGCCTGGTTCTTTCCTCACACATCCAGGCCCAATAGAGGGAGACACAAGCTATGGATCACTGATAGCTCCACACAGGTTGCCCAGGACTAGTCAGAGGCAGCATCTGACATAGGTTTAAAGAAGAGTTTTCATAGATCTACCTCATACATAGAAATAAAAACAAAGAGGTAGCCAAAATGGGAAGACAAAGATACAAGCCCCAAATGAAAGAACCAGAGAATCCTCCAGGAGAATATATAAAAGGGAAACAAGCAGTATATCAGATAGAGAATTTATGCTTATGATTATAAGGATACTCAGCAGCATGAAAAAAGACAGGGAAACAATAAAAAGGGCCAGTCAGAAAAATAATGCAATATGTGAAATAATATATAGAAGAAATAAACGGTAGGCTAAACGAAGCAGTGGGTAGACTAGTGACTACCCTCAGTGACTACCCGAATCAGTGACTAGAATGAAAGGTAGAAAAAACACCCAAGCAGATCAGCAAAAAGAAAAAAAAAATTGAAAGAATGAAGAGAATTTAAGAAACTTTTGGGAGAACATGAAGCATAGCAACAACTGCATATCTTGGGAATACTGGAAGGAGAAGAGTGTGAGCAAGGGATTGAGAATGTGTTTGAAGAAATAATGACAGAAAAGGTCACTAGTCTGGTGAAAGAAAAAGACACACAAGTCCAAGAAGTGCAGAGAATCCAAAACAAGATGGAAAAGAGGTCTACACCAAGAAACAGAATAATTAAAATGCCAAAGCTTAAAGAGAAACAGAGAATCGTAAGAGCCACAAGAGAAGAGCAGTAGTTGCTTATGAGGAAGCTCCAATCAGACTTTCATCTAATTTCTTAGCACAAAAATTTTAGTCCAGAGGTGAGTGGCACAAAATATTCAAGGCTACTTTACACAGAAGTGCTTTCATTTAAAATCGAAGGAGAAATAAAGCATTTTCCAAACCCCTCTTCTCAAAAAAGTAGAGAAGTTTGGTAATACCAAACCAGTACTGCAACAGATGATAAAGGACTGGCTTTAAGAAGAAGAAAAAGAAAAACAGATGAAAATAGTTTAAAAATAAAATGGCAATACATATGTATTAATAATCACTTTAAATATAAATAGCTTAAATGCTACAACCAAAAGACATAGGGTAGCTTAACGGATAAAAAAATAAAAGGCCCTCATATGTTGTCTCCAAGACACCCAACTCAGATCTAAAGATACACAGAGCCTGAAAGAAAATATACAGAAAAAAATTATTTATGCAGTCCTGGCTAGTGTGGCTCAGCAGATTGAGTGCTGGCTTGTGAACCAAACAGTTGTTGGTTTGATAACCTCATTGGGGCACATGCCTGGGTTGTGGGCCACATCCCTAGTGGGGGATGCAAGAATGGCAATCACACATTGAAGAGTCTCTCCCTCTCTTTCCCCCTCCTTTCTCCTCTCTCTAAAAATAAATAAATAAAATATTTAAAAATATACTTATGCAAATGGAAAAATGTGCAGTAACATTTATATTCAACATAATAGACTTTAAAACCAAAGCTATAGTAAGAGACACAGAAGGACAGTACATAATGATAAAGGGAACAATCCAACAATAGGATAAACTCTAGTAAAGACTTTTGTACCCTACACAAAAGCAACTTAATATGACAAGCAAATCCTGATGGATATAGAAGAGATCAAAAGAAATACAGTCATAGTAGGAGATTTTAATACCCCATAGACTTCAACGGATAGATCCACCAGTAAGAATTTCAACAAGGAGACAGTGACCTTAAAGACACATTAAACATAATTGAATTAATTTATATCTTACCCCAGAGCATTTCACCCCAGGACAGCAGAATATATATCCTTTTCAAGTGACATGGAATGTTTTTTAGGATAGATCATGGGTTATGATATAAAGCAAGTCTCAATAAATTTAAGAAGATTGAAAACATACCAATAATTTTTCTGAGAACATTGCTATGAAACTAGAAATCAACCACAAGAAGAACACAGAAAAATACACAAAGACATGGAAGCTAGATAACATGTTATTAAACAATGAATGTGTCAATGGCAAGATCAAAGAAGGAATCAAAAGATACCTTAAAACAAATGAAAATGAGGACACAATAATCCAAAATCTATGGAACACTGGGAAAGCAATCCTAAGAGAAAAATTCATAGCATTGCAGGCCTATTTTAAAAAGAACAAAAGAAAGCTCAAATATAAAAATTACCTTTACACTTAAATGAATTTGAAAAATAACAACAAACAAAACCTAAAATGAGTATAATGAAAGAAATAATAAAGAGTAAAGCAGAGATAGACAAAATATAGTCTAAAAATGGTACAAATGATCAATGAATCCAAGAGCTGCTTCTTTGAAAAGATAAACAAGATTTAGAAAGCTTTACCTAGATTCTTCAAGAAAAAAGAAGCCAAATAAATAAAATTAGAAATGAAGAGGACAAATAAAAACTGACACCAAAGAAATACAAATGGTTGTAAGAAAATATTATGAGCAACCATATGGCAAAAAAGTGGACAACCTGGGTGAAATGCACAAGTTCCTAAAAACATACACTCTTCCAAAACTAAATCAGAAAGAATTGGAGAATCTGAATAAACAGATTACACCTAGTAAATTTGAAGCATTAATGAAAAAATTTCCAAGAAACAAAAGCTCTGAACTGGATGGCTTCACAGGTGAATTTTACCAAACATTCTGGGAAGCACTAACACCTCTCTTTCTGAAATTACTCCAAAAATTTCAAGAGGACAGAAAGCTCCCAAGCTCATTTTATAAGGCCAGAATTATTCTAATTCCAAAACCAGATGAAAACACTATGAAGAAAGAAAAATTTAGGCCATTATCCATGATTAACATAGAAGCTAAATTCCTCAACAAAATATTAACAAAATGAATACAGCAATGCATCAGAAAGAGACCATACACTATAATCAAGTGGGATTTATTGTGAGAATGCAAGGTTGGTACAACATTCAAATGTGAATAAATATAATTCACCACGTAAACAAAATGAAGGATAAAAACTTCATAATCATATTAATAGGTTAAGAAAAAGCATTTGGTAAAATCCAGGTCCAATTTGTGACAAAAACTTTCAAAAAAGTGGGAATAGATGAAACATACCTAAACATAATAAATGCCATATATGACAAACCCACTGTCAGCATCATACTTTCCAGGCAAAAATTAAAATTGTTCTTCTTAAGGTTGGGAACAAGACAAATATATCCACTTTCACATCTTATTCAACATAGTACTGGTAATCTTAGTCATTGCAACCAGACAAGAAGTAGAAATAAAAGGCATCTGAATTGGAAAGGAAAAAGTAAAACTATCATTTGTAGGTAACATGCTATTCTATATAGAGAACCCTAAAAATTCCACCAAAACTGTAAGAATTATAAACGAATTCAATAAAACAGCAGAATACAAAATTAATATCCAGAAATCAGTTGGATTTTTATATGCCAGTAATGAGCTATCACAAAGAGGAATTAAGAAAACAATCCCATTCACAACTGATACAAAAATAATAAAATACCTATGAATAAATCTAACCAAGGATGTAGAAGACTGGTACTAGGAAAATCGTAAGATACTGAAGAAAGAAATTGAAGAAAATACAAATAAGTGGAAACACATATATTTTGTTTATAGATAGAAAAAATTAACATCATTAAAATGTCCAGGCTACCCAAAGCAATCTATAGATTCAAAGCAATTCCTAACAAAATTCCAGTGTCATACTTCACAGAACTAGAACAAATATTTCAAAACTGTATATGGAACCACACAAGGCCAAGCATAGCAACCATGATCCTGAGAAAAAAGAACAAAATTGGAAGAATCATGGTACCTTATACCAATCTACAGTATAAGGCAAAAACAGCACGGAACTGGCATAAAACCGACACACAGATCATGGAAGAAAATAGAGAGTCCAGAAATAAACCTGAATCATTATAGTCAATTTATAAATGAAGAGAATGTGAGCACATAAAATGGGCTAAAAATACTTTATTCAATAAGTGATGTTGAGAAAACTGGGCAAATATGTGCATAAAATGAAACTAGATAACCTTCTTACACCACACTCAAGAATAAATTCAAAATCAATTAAAGATGTAAATATTAGATCCACAACCATAAAAATCCTAGGAGAAAACAGAAGCAGTAAAATCTCGGACAATGCTTATAGTAATATTTTATCTGATATATCTCCCTACACAAGGGAAACAAAAGAAAAAATAAACAAATTGGTCTACATCAAACTAAAAGGTATTTGAACAGCAAATGAAACTATCAACAAAGTAAAAAGACAACACATGGATGTGAGAACACATTCTTCAATACATCTGATAAGGGATTAATATCCACAATTTATAAAGCACTTATAAAACTCAACACCTAAAATTCAAAACAATAAATTTTAAGTACTGGGCAAAATACCTGAATAAACACTTCTCCAAAGAGGACATACAAATGGCAAATAAACACATGAAAAGATGTGGAATTTTACGAATTATCAGAGAAATGCAAGTTATAATCACAATCAGATACAACCTTACACATTTCAGAATGGCTATCTTCAATAAATCAACAAACAACAAGTGCTAGTGAGGACATAGAGAAAAGAGAACCTGTTTGCACTGTTGGTGGGAATGCAGACTGGTGCAACCATTGTGGACAGCAGTGTGGAGTTACCTAAAAAAATTAAAAATATATCTGCCTTTTGATCCATCAATTCCACTTCTGAGAACATACCCAGAGAAAACCAAAACATTAATTTTAAAGAATATAAACACCCTTATCTTCATTACAGCTTTTTTGTTCTTACCATTGCCAAGATATGGAAGTAGCCCAAATGTCCATCAGCATATGAATGGTTAAAAATGCTATGGAACATTCACTCAATGGAATAGTTTTCATCTGTGAAACAGAAGAAAATATTACCCTTTTCAAAAGCATGGATGGACATGGAAAATATTATGCTAAGTTATATAAGCCAACTAAACAAACACCAATGCCACATGATTTCACTGATATGTGGAATCTAATGAACAAACTGAACTATCAATCAAAATAGAAACAGACTCATAGATGTCGAACAAGATGTCAGCTATTGAGTGGGTGAGAGATTTGAGCATTGAGCAAAAATGAAAAAGGAATGTTAGACATGGACAAGAGTTTGGTGATTGCCAGGGGGTGGGTGGTATAAGGGAGTTAAATGGTAATTGAGAAAATACAATACATTTTTAATTTTTTTTAATTGGGTAGAATATGGTGTGATCAATGAAATCAGAAAAAAAGAGGCTATTGAAGACTTTAATGACAAACTGTTAAAAACATTTTTTCTGACAGTATTGTAAATATAGCTTTTGGAAAACTGAAAATGTGAAAATTTCAACTAAGGGTCAAAATTGAATCTATTTTTAAATAATTTAGCTTTCAATATAATAGTGTTATATTTCTATTCTTCATTACTAGCACCTGGACAACAATAGACGCCACCACATAGCATTCTTCTATTTCTTCCCATATGAGTAAATCTATTAGGCAGTGCAAAGTGGTGGAGCAGCACTAGCCTTTTGATAGCAATTGAAATTTGATAGTTAATCTCTCTTAGTTAGACATCATATCTCTCTGCTACTGACAACAAATTTTCCTACCTTAGAAAGGGGTTGTGTTCTAAATGTTCAATTACACATTAGTTGTTTAGAGATCAGGATATTTTAAAAATACTTTATTTATCTATTCTTAGAGAGAAGGAAAAGGATGGAGAAAGAGAGGGAAAGAAACACCAATGTGTAGTTGCCTCTTGCATGCCCCACACTGGGAACCTGGCCTGCAACCAGGCATGTGCCTTGACCTGGGAATCCAACCAGTGACTCTTTGATTAACAGGCCAGAACTCAACCCATGAAACCACACTATTCAGGGCTGTTTAATATAAACAGTCTCCTGAGTGATATGTATGTTAGACAATTATACTTAAAAATGTACTTAATCTGTATGTTCACTAAAATACCACATATCTATATTAAAAGACAGGGATGTCCACTTTCACCTCTTCTATCCAATATAGTATTAGAAGTCTTAGCCATAGCAATTAGACAAGAAAAGGAAATAAAAGGCATCCAAATTGGAAAGGAGGAAACAAAATTATCATTGTTTGCTGATGACATGATAGTATACATAGAAAATCCTACAGACTCAGCCAAAAAGCTACTCGACCTAGCAAATGAATTCGGCCAAACATTAGGATACAAAGTCAATTTCCAGAAATCAAAGACATTTTTTTGTATACCAACAATGAAACAGCAGAAGCAGAAATCAAGAAAAAAAATCCCATTTGTTATAGTGAAAAGAAAAATAAACTACCTAGGAATAAACCTAACCAAGGAGGTAAAAGACCTGTATGCAGAAAACTACACAACACTAAAGAAAGAAATCAAGGAAGACACAAATAAATGGAAACATATACCGTGTTGATGGCTTGGAAGAGTCAACATCATCAAAATGTCCATACTACCCAAAGCAATTTACAAATTCAATGCAATACCTATTAAATTACCAATGGCATATTTCACAGACATAGAACAAACACTTCAAAAATTTATATGGAACCATAAATGACCCCTAATAGCTGCAGCAATTTTGACAATGAACAGCAAAGTAGGAAGGATCACAATACCTGATACCAAACTGTATTACAAAGCCACTGTAATCAAAACAGCCTAGTACTGGCATAAAAACAGGCATATGGACCAGTGGAACAGAATAGAGAACATGGAAATAAACCCAAGTCTCTACAGTTAATTAATATTTAATAAAGGGGGCAGCAACATAAAATGGAGTAAGAGTAACCTCTTCAGCAAGTGGTGTTGGGAGAACTGGACAGCTACATGCAAAAAAATGAAACTCGAGCACCAACTTATGCCATACAGAAAAATAAATTCAAGGTGGATAAAAGATTTAAATATAAGCTATGACACCATTAAAGTACTAGAGGAGAACATAGGCAGGGGAATCTCAGATATTTCAGATAGCAACATTTTTACTGATATGTCCCCTAAAGCAACAGACATAAAGGAAAGAATAAACAAATTGGATCTTATCAAAATGAAAAGCTTTTGCATGGCTAAAGTAAACAGTATTAAAATAAAAAGAGAACCAACTGTTATGGGAAAACATATTTTCCAATGATACCTCAGACAAGGGTTTAATCTCCAAAATATATAAAGAACTTACACAACTTCACTCTAAGAAGACAAGCAACCCAATTAAAAAATGGGCAAAGGACTTGAACAGACTCTTCTCCAAGGAGGACATACAGAGGATCCAGAGACACATGAAAAGATGCTCAATATTGCTAGCTATCAGAGAGATGCAAATTAAAACCAGGAGATACCACTTCACGCCAGTCAGAATGGCCATCATAAACAAAGCAACAAACAACAAGTGTTGGAGAGTTTGTGGAGAATAGGGGACCCTAGTACACTGTTGGTGGGACTGCAGACTGGTTCATCCACTATGGAAAGCAGTATGGAATTTTCTAAGAAAACTAAAAATGGATCTGCCTTTTGAACCAGCATTTGACCCAGCACATCCTTCTCACCCAGCATTTGACCCAGCACGTCCAAGCTCACACATGTAGCCCTGGGGACAGCTTGCACAGGCCACATGGCCTATCCAGCCCCAAGAGCAAGGCCAAGTGCTCAGGCTTAGCCTACAGCCCTGGGATGGAGTGCATCTCACCCCATTTCCCAGAGGCACTTCCCACAAGGTCCCTGCACCCAAGGCCCTGAAGGGTCTACTGACTCTCTAGAGGAAGGCAGAGATGAGATGCCCCCACAGAGGAGAGCTCCAGGGATCAGGGAAACAAAAAGATTTGATTCAGTTGGGGGAGGGGCTAAACTACACTGAAGGGGCATTGAGAGTCCCTAGCATGTACAGCAGCATAGAGTGAGAAGGTGGTATGTGAGTTGCCCCAAATTGGTGTACCTCAAGGACAGTGCAGCTGGTAGACTGAAGACATAGGCTGGATGCAGAAGGGATCTGGGGGCAGGACAGAGAACTGAGGAACTGGGCTGGAGGCTGGGCAACAGCTAAGAGTGCTGATCAGGAAGCAGGAAAAGCAAAACCAGTCCCTCCTCAGCCTGCTACAGCCAGGAAAACCAGCAGAACTGGCTTGAATGGTTTAAAGCCAGCAGAAGGCTTTTTCTTTCTTTCTCTCTCTCTCTTCCTTCCTTCCTTCCTTCCTTCCTTCCTTCTTTCCTTCCTTCTTTCCTTCCTTCCTTCCTTCTTCATTCCTTCCTTTTATTTTATTCACACAAGTGAGACAATATAACCTGGAGCTGTGAAAAGACCAGAGGTAGACCCAAAGAGGGGTCATTGCAACAACTGAGACAGTGAGAAAAATTTCACTTTGCTACTCCAGAGAACTTCCAGGTTATCATATATTCGTATTATTATTATTTTTCATTATTCTTACATCATTTATGAGTATTTTTTTATTACTTTCTCTTTAGTCTTCTTTACTTGGATTCCTAAATTGCATTGTTTGACTGTTATGATTGTTGATCCATTACTATTGTAAATAATTGCTGTTCCATACAGCAAGTACTACACAGCAAGTACTACACAGTACCACTCCTGGATCTTAGCTCACATCACTGTTTCCTGAACTTTATTACTGTGGCAGTTAAGTCTGTTCTCTCACATACTACACTTATTTTCTATCATTTACTCCCACTTTACCTCATAATCTGATCCCCACAAGCTCACTGCTTTCTAGATCCAACTTACAATCCTTTCCCACCCCTAACAAGAATCTTATCTTTTTTCCACCCTTTCTAAAATGTGGCTACTGGGTAAAATATCACAGTTAACACTATACATATTGAAAAGAACTCCTATCACTTCTCAATGAGTTGCTACTTTAAATATCATAGAATACACTCCTAGTGTCTTAAACCATTTTGCCTCCCCCCTCCAACTGATCACAAAAAAAGAGTATGTGGGAGCTGTGAACACCAGTATACTTGCTAGAAGAGGAAACTCAACAACAAATAAACCACCAACACATAACAACAGAAGAAGATGAAGGAAGTAGTGGAAGCCACACTAACCTCAATTCGGGACCAACCAGGAAGTACAACTAAATGGTGAAGAAACTACCCTGAACAAACAACTGAAAAAAAATGAGAGAAAAGCCTCAAAACCTTATACACACAGAAGAATCAGCTTCAGCAAAACCTGTCCACATCTGCACAACAGTGCACAAGGCAGGGTGGATGGAGTGATGCTCAGTTATCCAGCTGGAGGAAAGGACCAATAGAAGAAAGACCCAACAACAATCAAACCCCAAAGACATAAAGAGAGGCAACATAAACAACAGCCCAAGAACAGTGAGCTCAGGAGATCAAGGAGATGACACCACTGAATATCACAGGTCTTCTGCCATAAAAGTTCACCCCAGGAACCCAGGAAGTCAGAACAGATCAATTTAAGAAGCAGGGGCTAACAAGAAGAATCTCACAAACAACAGGGAGACAAATAAACAGTCCCCAAATGAAAGGAAAGGAGGATAATTCAGAAATAATGCTGAATGAAATAGAGCCAAGTCAACTATCTAATGCTGAGTTAAAAGCAACAGTTATGAGGAAGCTCAATGAGTTCACAGAGAATTACCAACAACAGCAGGGAAGCTACAATGAACTCACTGCAAAAATATCAACATGAAAGAGGAAATAGAAACTATCAACAAGGGACAAGAGAAAATGAAGAATACAACTTCTGAAATGAAAAACACACAAAAAGGAATCAAAAGTAAGCCAGATAAATCAGAAGATCAGATCAGTGAGCTGAAGGGCAAGGTGGAAAAAAATGCCCAGAAAAAGCAATAAATGGAAAGGAGGCTCAGAAAAAATAAAGGGTTAAAGGAAATGCATGACAACATGAAACATGATAATATATGTATAATACAGATACCAGAAGAAGAAGAGCAGCAAAAAAATAGAAAACCTTTTAGAAAAAGTAATGATGGATAACTTCCTAATTTGATTAGAGAAAAAGTCACAGAAATCCAGGAAAAACAGAAAGTCACAAACAAGAGGAACCCAAGGAAGCCCACTTCAACACACATTAAAATTAAAATGGCAAAATTCCAAAACAAAGAGAATCTTGAAGGCAGCATGGGAGAAACAGGACGAAACATGTAAGAGAGCCATCTTAAGGCTAGGATTTCCATTGAGAATTTCATTTGAATTCTCAATGGAAATGCTCCTAGCCAGAAGAGAATGACAAGAAATATTCCAAGTAATGGGAACCAAAGGCCTACAAGCAAGGATACATTACCCAGCAAGGCTCTCCAATAAGATGAAAGGCCAAATAATGAGCTTCCCAGACAAAAGAAATCTAAAAGAATAAACCTGCACCAAAACAGCCCTGCAAGAGATGCTAAAGGGATTACTTTAAGAAAAAAAAATGAGACAGACAGGAGCATAGGTATGAAAAATGGCAATGAATAAGTACCTATCAATAATAACCTTAAAAGAAAATGGATTAAATATTCCAATCAAAAGACATAGAATAGCTGAATGGATACAAAAGCATGAGTCAAACATATGCTGCCTACAAGAGACCCACCTCAGGACAAAAGACCTACACAGAATGAAAGAGAATGGCTGGAAACAGATTTGCCTAGCAAACTGACAGGAAAAAAAAAAGCCAGGGTAGCAATACTCATATCAGACAAAATAGAATTCAAAGAAAGGGCAATAAAAGGAGAGCCAGAAGGTCACTTCATAATACTCAAGGGAAGAATTCACCAAGAAGACAAAAACATTGTAAATATATATGTACCCAGCATAGGAGCACCCAAATGCATACAGACAATCTTGAAGGACTTTAACAAATAAATTGACAGCAACACAATTATAGTAGGGGACTTCTAATACATATATAGAGCCTTTTATTCCAAAGAAGCAAACTACACATTCTTTTCAAATGCACATGGAACATTTTCAAAGATAGAACACATTATAGGACACAACACAAGCCTCAACTAGTTCATGAAAATTGAAATCATATCAAACATTTTCTCTGACAAAAAGAGACTGAAACTAGAAAACAACCAAAGGAAAAAAATTCAAAAACACTCAAAATTATGGAGATTGTATAGCATGGTACTAAACAATAAATGAGTCAAGAATGAGATCAAGGAAGAAATTAAAAAGTTTCTCAGTACAAAGAAAGTGAACTCAAAACAACCCAAAACTTATGGGACACTGCAAAGGCCGTCCTGAGAGGGAAGTTCATAGCAATAGAGGCCTACCTAAAAAAAATAAATAAATACATTTATTATTTTAATATATTTTATTGATTATGCTATTACTGTTGTCACTTTTCTACCCCATCAGTTCCTTACAACCTGCACACCCCCTCCCACCCACATCCCCCCTTTAGTTCATGTCCATGTGTCATAAGTTCTTTAGCTTCTACATTTCCCACATTATTCTTGCCCTCCCCCATTTATTTTCTACCCACCGTCTATGCCACTTATTCTCTGTAACTTCCCCCCTCTTTCCTCCTCCCACTCCCCTGTTGCTAACCCTCCATGTGGTCTCCATTTCTGTGTTTCTCTTCCTATTCTATTGTTTGCTTAGTATGCTTTTGTTTTAGGTGTGTTGTTAATATCTGTGAGTTTGCTATCTCTTTACTGTCCTATTTTTATCTTCTTTTTCTTAGATAATTCCCTTTAACATTTCATAGAATAAGGGCTTCGTGATGATGAAGTCCTTTAACTTGACCTTATCTGAGAAGCACTTTACCTTCCCTTTCATTTTAAGTGAAAGCTTTGCTGGATAGAGCAATCTTGGATGTAGGTTCTTGATTTTCATGACTTGGAATACTTCTTTCCAGCCCCTTCTTGCCTGTAAGGTCTCTTTTGAGAAATCAGCTGACAGTCTGATGGGAACTCCTTTGTAGGTGATAGCCCCCTTATCCCTTGCTGCTTCTAGAGTTCTCTCCTTCATTTTAATTTTGGCTAATGTAATTATGATGTGCCTTGGTGTGTTCCTCCTTGGGTCCACCTTCTTTGGGACTCTCTGAGCTTCCTGGACTTCCTGGAAGTCTATCTCCTTTGCCAGATTGGGGAAGTTCGCCATTATCATTTGTTCAAATAAGTTTTCCACTTGTTGCTCTTCCTCTTACCCTTCTGGTTCCCTTATAATTCAGATATTGGGATGTTTAAAGTTGTCCTGGATGTTTGTAAGCCTCTTCTCATTTTTTGAATTCTTTTTTCTTCATTCTCTTCTGTTTGGTTGTTTCTTTCTTCCTTCTGATCCACTCCATTGATTTGAGTCCCAGTTTTCCTCCCATCTCTATTGGTTCCTTGTGCATTTTCCTTCATTTCACTTAGTGTAACCTTCATTTGTTCATCTAATTTCTGACCAAAATCAACCAATTCTGTGAGCACCCTGTTCAACAGTGTTTTGAACTGTGCATCTGATAGGCTTGCTATCTCTTGGTCACTTAGCTGAATTGGCTCTGGGGCTTTGATCCGTTCTCCTGTTTGAGCCATTTTTTTTTTTGGTCTGGTTGTAGCTGTTATGTAGTGAGGGGTGGAACCATAGGTGTTCCCCAGGGCAGCACAGCCCAGTTACTGGGTTGTGATGCTTTATGTGGTGCAGGGTCTGAGAGGGAACAATGGTGCTTGCTCCAATCTCTCTTGGATTCCAGTCCCTTCCACTGCTTCCCCCAAACAAATTGGTCCTTCTGGTGCCGATTCCTGGGTGGGTGGGCTTGTGTATGTTCTAGGACCCTGTGCATCTCTCCAACAAAATCTCCCATGAGGCTGGGAATCTTTCCTGGCACTTCAACCCCCACAAATGTTTTCAATAGGTGGTTTTAGCTTTTACTTCTTGGTGCTGGGGCCCTGGGTTGCAAGGTCTGTCTTGCTCCCTGTTTTTGCCTGGATTATCTGCATGTGAATATGCATCTACCTGGTCAGCCAGCCAGCTTCTGTGGCCTCACTGAGTCTGTGCATTGCCACCCTGCACCCGGTGTCCACTAGCAGCCACCTGTGGGCCTGGGGTCTGACAGCCACTGCCTGCACACCCATGTCCACCAACCTCCATTTTTATCTGTGATGACTCAGCCCCTCTTACTGTTTGGATGAATGGTTGTCAGACCTCCACAGAGTTCAATTTTCTCTCAGTTCTGGTGGTTTTCTCATTTCTAAATCCTTGTTGTCCTTAATTTTGGTTCTGCAAGGAGGCACAGTGTGTCCACCTCTGCCTCCATCTTGGCCAGAAGTCTCAAATAAATACATTTCAAATGAACAATCTCTCCTACACCTACAAGAACTTGAGAAACAAAAATGAAGACAGCCCAGAACAAGTAGAAGTAAGGAAATGACCAAGATCAGAGCAGAATTAAATGACATAGATGTTAAAAGCACAATTTTAAGGATCAAGTAATCCAGGAGCTGTGTTATTCTTTTAAGATAAACAAAATAGAAAACCCTTCAAGCAGACTCATCAAAGAAAAAAGGGAGAAGAGCCAAATAAACACAATCATAAATGAAAGATGAGAAACTACAAAGGACAACACAGAAATACAAAGGATTGTAAGAAATTACTAGGAAGAACTGTAACCCAAGACATTTGTAAACCTAGGTGAAATGGTCAAATTTCTGGAAAACTATAATCTTCCAAAACTGAATGAAGAATAAGCAGAAAGCCCAAACAGACCAATAACAGCAAATGAAATTAAAGCAGTAATCAAAAAACTCCTGATACAGAAAACCCCTGGACTGGACTGTTTTACAGGAGAATTCTACAAAACATTTAAGGAAGAGTTAATGCCTATCCTTCACAGACTATTGCAAAAAAATCCAAGAAGAGGGAAGGCTCCCAAACTCTTTTTATGAAGTCATCATCATCCAAATACAAAAATCAGATAAAGATACAAAGAGGAAAGAAAACTTCACACCAATATTTCTGAATAACATAGATGATAATGTCTTCAACAAAATATTGGCACATTGCATTCCAGCAACACATTAAAAAGATCATAGAACATGATAAAATGGGATTCAATCCAGGGATACAAGGATGGTACAATATTACCAAAACAACAAACCTAACACATCACATAAACAAAAGAAAAGACAAAAGTCACATAATCATATCAATAGATTAGGAAAAAACATTTGATAAGGTACAGCACCCATTTATGATAAAAACACTCAGCATAGTGGGGATGGAGGGATCATAACTCAAAATAAAAAGAAGGCCGTATATGAGAGACCTATGCCCAACATCATACTAAATGGGCAATAACTAAAATCTTTCCCAGTAAGATCTGGAATAAGACAAGGTTGTCCACTTTCACCACTTCTATTCAGCATAGTATTGGAGGTTCTAGCCACAACAATCAGACAAGAAAAGGAAAAAAAATAGCATCCAAATTGCAAAAGAGGAAACAGACCTGTCATTGTTTGTAGATTACATGATAGTGTACACAGAAAATCCTACAGACTCCACAAAAAAACTGCTCAACCTAATAAATGCATTTGGCAAAACAGCAGAACACAAAGTTAATAGTTATAAACCCAAGGCATTTTTGTATGCCAAGAATGAAATATCAGAAACAGAAATCAGGAAAATAATCTCATTTTATATAACAAGAAAAATAAAGTATGTAGGAATAAATCTAATCAAGGAGGTAAAAGATCTGTACTCAGAAAACTATACAACACTGAAGAGAGAAATCAGAGAAGACACAAAGAAATGGAAACATATACCATGTTCATGGATCGGAAGAATTAACATCATCAAGATGTCCATACTACGCAAAGCAATTTATAGATTCAATGCAATCTTTACCAAAATACCAATGACAAATTTCAAAGATAGAGAACAAACACTTTAAAAATTTATATGGAACCACAAATGTGCCTGAATACCTGCAGCAAATTTTAGAGAGAACATCATAGTAGGAAGGATCACAATACCTGATATCAAACTGCATTACAAGGCCACTGTAATCAAAACAGTGCGCGGACCCAGAGGAGGCAGTCTCCAAATTCTGGGCCCTGAACCTTGGCTGAGCAAGGCTTTTATAGCTCTCTGGATGCCCTATCCTACGTGTCAGAAGCAGGAGGTACAGAAGCTGATGCAAAAATAACTCTAGCATTGAGGTGTCCTTGAGGTGTCCTTATTGGAAGCTGGGTGTACAGAAGGCCAAAGTGGGAGTTAGCTGCTACAATATGATATTTGTCTTTCACTGCCTGGCTTACTTCACGTAGCATACTTTCCAATTACATCCATGTTGTTGTGAAGGGTAGGAGCTCCTTCATTTTAAATGCTGTGTAGTATGCCATTATGTAAATGTATCATAGTTTATTGATCTACTTATTTACCAATGGGCACCTAGGCTGCTTCCAGCACTTGGCAGTTGTACATTGTACTGCTATGAACATTGGGGTGCATAGGTTCTTTTGAATTAGTGTTTCAGGATTCTTAGGGTACAAACCCAGCAAAGAAATTGCTGGGTCAATAGGCAATTCCATGTTTTAGTTTCTTGAGGAAATTCCATATTGTTTTGAACAGAGGCTGCACCAGTTTGCATTCCTATCAATAGTGCAGTAGGGTTCTCTTTTTTTCATAACCTCTCCAATGCTTATTGTTTGTTGATTTGTTACTGATTCCCATTCTGACATGTGTGAGGTGCTATCTCATTGTGGTTTTAATTTGCATATCACTGATAGCTAGTGATGCTGAGAATCCTTTCATATATATCTGAGATCTTCTTATGTATTCCATGGAAAAATTTCTGTTCAGGACCTTTGCCCATTTTTCAATTGGAATGTTTGTCTTCCTGGTATGGAGTCCTCTGACTACTTTATATATTTTGGAGATCAAACCTTTGTCTGAGATATCATTGGCAAATATATTTGCCCATACAGTTGCTTCACTTCTCATTTTGCTAATGTTCTCTTTAGCCATGCAGAAGCTTTTTTATTTTTATGAGACCCCATTTGTATATTTTTCCTTTATGTCCCTCACTCTAGGGGAGAGGTCAGTGAAAATATTTCTGCATGGAATATCTGAGATTTTCCTGCTTATGTTCTCCTCTAAAACTTTTATGGTTTCACAAGTTATGTTTACATCTTTTAACTATTTTGAGTTTATTTCTGGTGCAAGTTCATGATGGGGTTTCATTTTTTTTTTTTTTTAAGTAGCTCTCCAGATTGCCCAACAACATTTCTTGGAGAGATTATTTTTATTTCATTTTGTGTTTCTGACTCTTTTGTCAAGTATTAGTTGACAATAGATACTTGGGTTTATTTCTAGGCTCTGTATTCTGTTCCATTGATCTGTGTCTGTTCTTATGCCAGTACCAAGCTGTTTTGATTACCACAGCCTTGGAATATAGTTTGATGCCAAGTATGGTGATCCCACATAATTTTTTCTTCTTTCTCAGAATTACTTCAGCCATTTTGGATCATTTATGGTTTCATATAAATTTGTGAAGTATTTGTTCTATATCTGTGAAATTTGTGAATGGTATTTTAATAGGGATTGCATTGAATCTATAAATTGCATTGGATGGGATACATTCATGTACCCATTTTGATGATATTATTTCTTCCAATACATGAGCATGGTATATGTTTCCATTTGTTTGTGTCTTCCTTAATTTCTTTCTTAAGTATTGTGTTGTTTTCTGAGTACAGGTAATTTACCTCCTTGGTTAGGTTTATTTCTAGGTATTTTATTTTTCTTATTTCTATATCAAATGGGATTTTTTCCTGATTTCTAGTTCTGATATTTTTTTGTTGGTGTACAAAAATGCATTTGATTTTTGAATACTGACTTTGTATCCCACTGTTTTGCCAAATTCTCTCATTAGATTGAGTAGATTTTTGGTGCATTCTGTGGGGTTCTCTTTGTACACTGTTACATCATCTGCAAGCAATGACAGTTTTGCTTCCTCCTTTGCAATTTGCATGCCATTTATTTCTTTTCCTTGTGTGATTGTTGTGGCTAGTACTTCCAATGCTATATAGAATAGGAGTGGTCAAAGTGGATATCCTTGTCTTGTTCTTGATCTTAGTGGGAAAGGTCTAAATTTTTGCCATTTCAGTGTGATGTTGGCTGTAGATTTCTCATATATGGTCTTTATTATGTTGAGGAATTCTCCCTCTATTCCCACTTTGTTGAGTGTTTTTATCACAAATGTGTGCTGTACCTTATCCCATGCTTTTCCTATATCTACTTTTATGATCATGTGATTTTTGCCTTTCCTATTGTTTATGTAACATAATATTTTCATTGATTTGCAAACATTGTGCCATCCTTGCATCCCTGGATTGAACCCCAATTGATCATATCGTATGATCTTTTTAATGTATTGGTGGATGCAGTTTGACAATATTTTGCTGAGGTTTTTAGCCTCTATATTCATCAGCGGTATTATCCTGTAGTTTTATTTCATTGTTGTGCCTTTATCTGGTGTTGGGACTCAGATGCTGCTGGCTTCATGAAAAGAGTTTGGGAGTCTATATTCTTTTCAAATGCACATGGAACATAGTTAAAGATATACCACTGATACAACGCAAAGGAAGCCTCAAAAACATCAAGATAATTGAAATCATAGAAAACATCTTCTCAGACCACAAGGGCCTGAAACTAGAAACCAAACTCAAGGAAAAAAAAACTCAGAAACACCCAAAATCATGGAGATTGAATAGCATGCTATTTAACAACAAATGAGATAAGAATGAGATAAAATCAAGGAAGATATCAAAAGTTTTCAGGAAAAAAATGAAAATGAACTCACAATAGTCTAAAACTTATGAGACAGAGTGAATGCAGACCTGGAGGGAAGTTCATAGTGATACAAACCTACCTAAAAAGATAGAAACATTTCAAATAAACAATCTAAGTCTACACCTACAATAACTGGAGGAATAACAACAAAGCTAGAGCACAGGAAGGAAATACCCAAGATCAGAGGATAATTAATGACATAGAGAGTAAAAAAAAAAAAAAAAAAAAAAAAAAAAAAAAAAAAAAAAAAAAAAAAAAACAATTCTAAGGGTCCATAAATCCAGGAGCTGTTTTTTTGAAAAGATAAAAAAAGTGACAAGCTTATAAGCAGTCTCATAATGAAAAAGAGAGAGGACCCAAATAAATACAATCAGAAATGAAAGATGAGAAATTATAAAGGACCACACAGAAAGACAAAAGATTGTAAGAAATTACTATGAAGAACTGTATGCCAAGAAATTTGAAAACCTTGTTAAAATGGACAAATTTCTAGACAAATATAATCTTCCAGAACTGAATGAAGAAGCAGAAACCCAAACAGACCAATAACAGCTGATGAAATTAAAACAGTAATAAAAAAACTCCCAGCATTCAAAAGCCCTGGATTGGATGGTTTCATAGGAGAATTTTACAAAACATTTAAGGAAGAGCTAACCCCTATCTTTCACACACTACTCAAAAAAAAAGCTATGTTGGAATATGACTGTGACTATGTTTGACTATGTTACTTTGTGTATGTTTGACTATGCATCTTTGACTATGTTCCATGTGCATTTGAAAAGAATGTGTATTTAACTTCTTTGGGATGAAAGGTTCAATATGTATCAATTAAGTCCATTTGATGTAGGGCATTGGTCAATGCCACAATATCCTTTTTGATATTTTCTTTTGAAGATCAGTCCATTTTTCACAGTTGGGTGTTAAAATCCCCTAGTATTAGTGTGTTGCTGTCTATATCTTTCTTGAAGTCCACCAAGATTTTCCTTATGTATTTGGGTGCTCCTACTTTGGGTGCATATATGTTTATAATGTTTATGTCTTCTTGACAGATTCTCCCCTTCATTATTATGCAGTTCCCTTCTGGGTTTCTTTTAATGGCCTGTATTCTGATGTCTATTTTGTCAGATATAAGTATTGCTACCCTGGTTCTTTTTCCCCTGGGTTTTGCATGGGGTATTTTTTCCAGACCTTCACTTTCAGTCTGTGTGGGTCTTTTGTTGTGAAGTGGTTATCTTGCAGGCAGTATATATGTTGGTCATGTTTTTTTTTTTTTTTTTTGTCAATTCAGCTACCCTCTGTCTTTTGATTGGAGAATTTAATCCATTTACATTTAAGATTATTATTGATAGGTACTTATTCATTGCCATTTTAATTCCTTCATACCTTTGTTTCTTCTCTTTCACTGTTTTCCTTCCTCTTCTTAAATCACTCACTTTAGCACATCTTGCAGAGCTGGTTTGGTGGAATTGTATTCTTTTATCCTTCTATTGTCCAGGGAGCTCCTTATTTGGCCTACAGTTTTAATTGAATGCCATGCTGGATAGAGCACACTCAGTTGCAGGCCTTGTTTTTCATTACTTGGAATTATTCTTGCCATTCCTCTGGCCTATAATGTTTCTGTGAGGAGTTAGCTGCCAGCCTAATCAGGTCTCCCTTGTATGTTACTTCCTCTTTCTCCCTTGTTGCCTTTAAGATTCTCTCTTTGTCTTGGCATTTTGCCATTTTAATATGATGTGTCTTGAAGTGGGCCTCTTTGGGTTCCTGTGGATTGGGGCCCTCTCTGCTTCCTGTACTTGTGTGGCTTCTTCTCTCATCAAATTAGCGAAGTTTTCAATCATTACTTTTCAAACAGGTTTTCTATCCCTTGTTCCTGTTCTTCTCCTTCTGGTATCCCTACTATATGGATATTATTCCCCTTCATGTTGTCCTCCATTTTTCTTAACACCTCTTCATTCTTTTTTAGTCTTTTTTTTTTCTTTTTCTTACTCTTTTTGGGAATTTTTTCCTACTTTTTCCTCCAGCTCACTGATTCAATCCTTTGCTTCATTGAGCCTGCTTTTGATTCTTTCCATTGTGTTTTTTAATTAAAAAAATGTATTCTTAATTTCTTCTTGGTTCTTGTTGATTGTTTACATATCCTATTTTATGCTTATATAGTTTGCAGTAAGTTCCTCTTAATTTACCTGTAGTGTTTGGTAGTTCACACTGAGTTCATTGAACTTCCTTATAAACACTGTTTTGAACTCATATCTGATAGTCGATTTTCTTCTATTTCATTTAACATTCTTTCTGAGGATTCATACTTTTCTTTAGATTGGGGGTCATTTGTTTGTCTTCCCATGGTTTGTGGGAGTCTTCTAGTTTTCTTCCATTTTTTGAATTGATCTGTATTGACTTTCTGGCTTTGTGGTGTGAACTGTTATGGTAGGAGGCCTGTGAGATACGATGGTGCAGTCTCCTTTATCACCTGAACTAGATGTTCTTGGGATGCCCTTTATGTCTTTTATGCTTGTTTTTGGATGTAACTGGGTTTTTATTGTTGTTAGGTCATTCTTTCTTGGGTCCTTCCCTACCACTGGTTGAGTGAGGGTCATTTTGCCCACCAGTTCTCGCAGGCTGTTGTGCAGGCACTGCCTGAGCAATACCACAAAGCCCAAAAAACAAGCCCACACCCACATCTATAATTCCCCCCACAATCCCACTCTCCATAGCAAATGGACCAGTATTAATAAATGTGTAACTAGATTAAGACTATTATAAGAAAACACAGTGGATATGAGACGATGTAATGATAGAGAAATGTTTTTGAGAGGGTAGAGGGAGGAGCACAAATAATAGTTGAGATTGGGAGAAATGAAAGGAGAGAAGGTAACATTTACCTCATGAATAAAAAAAAGGAATGAAGAGTGTGGAATGAAGTATGAGAAGGTAAGCATATTAAATTAGGTTTAAGGATAAATTAAAGTAGTATATTTTAAAGTAAAATGAAAGAGGGAAAGAAAAAAGAAGGAAGAATATTAAATAATTAATAAAAATATAGGAGCCAAAATGAACAGAAAGATCCACTGAAGTATTATCTACACCAAACAATCTAAAATTAATGTAGATGGTATGGGATTAAGGGGGAAATGAGAAACAAAAAAAATTAAGAAGTGTTTAGTGGAATGCAGAGTGATTTTGTAATTATGGTGGTAGAGGGATTACTAAGAGTGTGGAACAAAAACTAGAATAAACAAAGAAAAATTAAAGTTGGGGATGTAATGGAAAAGACAAAAAGGAGAATAAAGAAAACTAAAAGGGCAAGATGAAAGAGAAATAGAAGAAAGACAGAAAAGAAGAAGAATAAAAACAGGCTATGATGGCATAATTAAAATTTGAATAAAAAAAGAGTAGGAGAGGGGTCCAGTAAAATTTGTCATGTGAAATACAGAATTAGTGAAGCTCTAGAGATAACACTGAAAAACAATGCAACAACAACTACCCTACTGACAATCAGCTAGCAAAATTTGTTACAGTTGTAGATAGAACATGAGTATTTTAATAACTGGGCAACAGAATGTGAAATGACCCATGACAACAGAATGCTTTTTCGGTGTCTGGACACCGAAGGGGAGAAATAGTAAGGGTGTGGAATGGAAACAAGTTGTAGCTAGAGGGAAGACCAAATTCAAAATGAGAATATTGCAAAGAAAGAGGAAGGTGAGATGGGCTAAGAGAAGGGAAGGGTGAAATATGTTGATTGAAATACACTATAGTATCAGATCTAATGACATATACAAATTTAGTGGACAAGAAATGAATGTTATAAACTTATGCAGGAAAGAAAATATCACAAATCATGAAGACCACAGTAGCTTTTGTATCTGTAGTCTCTTGTATTTACCACTGTTTTTCTGGATCTGTCTCTGGTGATGTCAGACGTTGACCCCATTTGACCTTAGGCAGCCTATTTGATACTTCCAGTGACCTGCTGTCACTGGTTGTCTCCTTCAATTGTTAATATGGTCACTCTTCACTCAGAAGTCAGGTTTAAGCATGCCTGTTGCTTTTTCCATTGGTTGTTATCTGTGTGCTTTTTTGGCTCTGGTGTTGTAGGCTAGGAATCTTAGCTTAGGGTTTAAACCCCAATCTTCTTTAGGGGATCCAACTGACTGCTTAATTATCTCACTGGCACTGTAATTTGTGGTCACTTAGCCAGTCCTCTCAAGCCTCCACCACACTCATCAGACCAGTTGTGCTGAACTGGTTCTGTATGTCCTAAGTTATGTGTTTCTCTCTGGCTATTGCTCAGTTGTTTGTTCCAGATGGTTTCTCCACAATTGAGTTGCAATTCCAGATTGGTCCTGGAAAGAGGTCAGTGTGACTTCCATTTACTCCTCTGCCATCTTCCCTTTCTGCCCAATTTGTACTTCTTAATTCCCTCATCTTTTTCATCCACTTGAAATCACTATTTTGAAGAGATAGATGCACCATCATGTTCAATGTACCATCATTCTCAATTGCCAAGATATAGAAACAACAGAAGGTTTCCATAGACAAAATATACAATTCTTTTCATGTTGTATCCTTATAATGGAATTAAATTAAAAATCATAAAGAAAGATATGTAGAAAAATTACTAAATATTAAAAAATGAAGAACATAATTCTAGATGGCAACGAGATAGTTAGGAGCATAGCCCACTTTTCCCTGTGTCATGATGGAACACCTAGTTTATCTTCTGAGGAACAGAGTGAAAAGCCAATGAAATCCCACTTTATATGAAGCTTGGGGGTAAAACTTGTAGAGGACATTGAAAAACAAATGGAAAGGAGATTGCTTTGGGACAGTAAGGTCCCTGATACCTGTGCAGGGACAAAGCCTGATGTGGACCCTAATTTGGCACTTGCCACCATGGTCAGTGTCAGCCACATTATCTTTGGAGGGGAGCCAGATCAGCAGCTCCTTCCCATACCAAAGCAGGGAAGACATTGTAGCACCAGGAGAGACCCGGATACTTGAAATTGCTGGAGGGAATAAAGACAAAGTGGTAGATGCATAGAAGTGGTGTTCACTGGGTGAGACTGTAGACACAGGCTAGGTCATTAAAAGAGAAATTGGGGAGCCGGGAGACACCTGGAAAAGGGAGAAGAGTTGGGCTTTGTTGGACCCTGACCCAGATAGTCTCTGGTCTTGTTAAGAGTTGGGCTGTGTGGAAAGCCAAGCACTTGTTAAGAATGGTGGACTCAAACAAAAGGATTTTACTCAAAAAAAGGCTCTCAGCCACTGTTTAAAGAACTCTCACACAGGAGCTAACTACTGAAGAGGAAGGAGAAGGCATGCCACATGGACCATTGACAGAAGGGCAACATGGCTCAGGGAGTAAGCAATCATCAGAGAGACTTAATTTAGTGGGAGAGCTGAACTGCCCTAAGGAGACTTGGAGAGTGCTCAGCACCCAGGCCAGCAAAGAGGGAGAAGGTGGTATGTGAGTTACATCTAAACAGTACACCTCAAGGGCAGCACAACTGGTAGATTAAAGGTGCCAGCCTGGCTCAGATGGACAGTGGGGGCCTGGCAGCACAGAGAGGACATGAGCTGGAGACTTGGAAACTGGGAATATTGTGCATCAGCCCTGGCCCCAATCCTCACAAAACTGCAGTAATGAAGTAAAGAGAAGCCAAACTTCCCCTGCTTGCTGCATCCAGGAAGACCAGCAGAACTTGCCTGTTGACTTTAAAGTTAGCAAGTGGCTTTTTTGGTTCTTTTTACCCCACTTTTTTTCCCCAAGTGAGACAATAAGACCTTGAGCTGTGAAAAGTCCAGAGAGAGGTACAAAGAGGGATCACAAGGCTAAACTCAACAACTGAGAAATTGAACAAATTTTACTTTGCTACCTATAGAACTTGCATTTAATTGTTTATTTGTATTATTATTTTTTCATTATTTTACTTCTTTTATTTTATTAGTATTTTTCTATTTCTCTTTTTCTGTTTAGTTTTCTTCATTTTATTTGTTTGTTTGATTGAATTGTTTAACTGGTTTTCTTTGTTATCTTTTTCATGTTGTATTTTAATTTTACTTATTTTAATCACTCCTGTTCCAATAACACAATACTCTTGGTTGTGTACTTTCAATTCTGTTATTCAGATCATATATTGATTCTCATATTATTTTTGTTCCAGTAATATTGTAAATAATTGTTGTTCCATATAATATCAAATACTACACAACACCCCTCCCTGATCTTACTACATTTCGTTATCTTCTTGAGTTTTATTACTGCTGTGGTTAACTCCATTCCCTCACAAGCCACGCCTTCTTTCTACCTTTTACTCTCACTACATCTTGTCATCTGGCATCGCAAATGCTCTCTGATTTCTGGATTCAGTTCAAAATTCCTCTCCCCTCTAACAAGTATTGTGTCTCTTTTATAAAAAAGTGGCTAGTTGAGAGAAATATCATGGTTAATGCTACACTTATCCAAAGGATCTCTTATCTCTCCTCTGCTCATTGGTACTTTAAATACCATAGAATACTTTCCCCCTGCCTTAATCCATTTTGCCTTCCCCTTACAACTGATTACATACAAGAATACGTGGGACCTGTGAACACCAGTATACCTACTGGAGGAGGGAACCCACCAACAAATGAATCAACAACAGTTAAAAACCCAAGTACAAAAAGAAAGCACACAAAATAGAAAGGGCACCCCTACAGCATCCAGACAAGGAGATCAAAAAGACCACAACACTGAATCTGATAGAATTGCTACCATGAAAGATCATCCTACAAACACAGATAGCAAAGCAGAACATCAGGAAGCACACAAACAAACAAAAAAAAAATCACCTAAAATGGAGAGACAAAAAAAGAACCTGCAATCAAAAGGAATGGAAGACTCCCCATTCAAAGAGCTAAATGAAAAGGAGGTAAGCAAACTATCAGATACAGGATTCAAAATAATGGTTATAAGGTTGCTCAAGTAGCAAAAATAGAATTATAAAGAACTTAGTGAGAAAAACAACAGTATGAAAAACAAAATAGAATATATAAACAAAACCAGGAAATAATGAAAAATACAATTTCTGAAATAAAAAAAGAGATTAGAATGAATTACAAGCAGGATGGTTGAAGCTGAGAATTGAATTAGTGAGCTCAAAGACAAGGTGGAAAGAAACAAGCAAGTAGAGCAGGTGCAAAAAAGACACAGGAAATGAAGATAGCTTAAGGAAACTCCAAGATAACATAAAACACAAAAATATTTGAATCATAGGAATACCAGAAGAAGGAAAGGAACAAGGGATAGAAACGTTGTTTCAAAAAAAATGACAAAATATTCTGAACCTGGAGAGGAAAAAAAAAAAAAAACATGCAAGTGCAGGAAACACAGAGCGTCCTAATCAAGTCAAACCCAAAGAGGCTTACTTCAGGCCATATCATAATTAAAAAGTCAAGTTTTAAACACAAAGAGAGAATCTTAAAAGCAGCAAGAGAGAAACAAGAAGTAACATACAAAGGGGCTCTGATAAGGCTAGCAGCTGATTTATTAGCAGAAAACACTCCAATCAAGGAGAGAATGGCAAGAAATATTCCAAGTAATGAAAAAAGGCCTGCAACCAAGACTACTCTACCCAGTGAGGCTCTCAATTGAAATGGAAGGTGAAATAAGGAGTTTCCATGACAAAAGAAAGCTGAAAGAATACATCTCCCAAAAACCAGTACTACAAGATAACATAAAGGGACTACTATAATAACAAGAAGGAAAAGAGTGAGAGACTAACACACCTATAAAAAGGGAAAGGTGAATAATTACCTGACAATAATAACCTTAAATGTTAATGGATTAAATTCTCCATTCATGACATAGAGTCGCTGAATGGAGAAGAAAACATGACCCACAAAAATGCTGCCTAAAAGAGACCCACCTCAGATCAAAACACCTACACAGATTGAAAATGAAGAGTTCAAAAAAATTATTCCAAGTGAATGGACAAGAAAAAATAGTCAGGATAGCAATAGTCATACCAGACAAAATAGACTCCTAAATAAGGGCCATAAAAAGAGACCCAAAAGGACATTCCATAATACTCAAGGGAAGAATCTATCAAGAAGATATAAACATTATAAACATATATGCACCCAACATAAGAGCACCCAAATACATAAGGAAAATCTTTGGGGACTTCAAGAATGATATAGAGAGCAACACAGTTATAGTAGGGGATTTTAAGACCCCAGTGTCAAAAATGGATGTATCTTCCAAACAAATGTCAAGAAAGATATTGTGGCATTGAACAATATCCTATATCAAAGGGCCTTAACTGATATATAACCTTTCATCCAAAGGAGCAAAATACATATTCTTTTACAATATACATACAATATTTTCAAAGACAGGCCACATGATAGGACACAAAACAGGCCTGAAGAAATTCAAGAAAATTAAAATCATATCAACTATTTTCTCCTACCACAGGGGATTGAAACAAGAAACCAACATTCAGGAAAAAATCAAAACACTCAAACTCATGAAGACTGATGAGCATGATATTGAAATATGAAAGGGTTAAGAATGAGATCAAGGAAGATACGTAAAAGTTTCTGGAAACAAATGAAAATGAACTCACAACATTCAAAAACTTATGGCACACAGCTAATGCAGACCTTAGAGGGGATTTCACAGTGATACAGTCCTACCTAATAAAGATAGGAGCATTTCAAATTAATAACCAAACCCTACTCCTATAAGAACTTAAGGAACAACAACATCAAAAAAAGACAACCCAGAACAAGTAGAAGGAAGGTAATAAACAAGATCAAAGCATAATTAAATGACATAGGGACTAAAATCAGAATTCTAAGGATCAATAAATCCATTAGGTGGTTCTTCAAAAAGATAAGCAAAGTCAACAAGCTTTTAAGCAGTCTCATCAAGAAAAAAAGAGAGAGTACCCAAGGTAAACACAATAAAAAATGGAACAGGAAAGATTACAAGGGGTACCACTAAAATACAAAGCATTGTAAGATATTATTATGAAGAATGACATGCCAAGGAATTTGAAAATTTAGGTGAAATGGACACATTTAAATATATATATATATATATATATATATATATATATATAATCTTTCAAAACTGAGTGAAAAAGAAGCAGTAAACCTGAAGAGACTTACAACATCTGGTGAAACTGAAGCAGTGATGGAAAACTCCCAGCACACAAAATCTCTGGACCAGATGGTGTCACAGGAAAATTTTACAAAACATAAGTAAGAGCTAAGCCCTATTCTTCCCAGACTATTCCACAAAATCCAAGAAGAAGGAAGACTCCCAAACACTGTTGAAACCAGGATCATACTGATCCCAAATGCAGATAATGACAGAACAAAGAAAAGTATATGCCAAAATCCCTGATGAATATAGATGCTAAAATATGCAACAAATTATTGGCAAACCACATAGAGCAATGCATTAAAAATATCATACCCTGTGATCAAGTGTGATTCATCTCAGGGATGAAGGGATGGCACAATATTTGCAATCAATAAAAGTCATACATCGCATAAACAAAAGGGAAGACAAAGAGTACATGATCACATCAATAGGTGTGTAAAAAGCATTTAAGAAGGTACAGAACCATTTATGATAAAAACATTCAACAAAGTGGGAATAGAGGGATCATTACTCAACATAATATAGGACATATATGAGAGACCTGTAGCCAAATGTCATACTCATTGGGCAAAAATGAAAAGCTTTCCTATTAAGATCAGGAACAAGACAAGTGTGTCTACTTTCACCACTTCTCTTCAACATAGTCTTGGAAGTCATAGCCACAGCAATCAGACAAGAAAAAGAAATAAAAGGCATCCAAATTGGAAATGAGGATGCAAAACTGTCATTGTTTATAGATGACATGATAGTGTACATAGAAAATCCTAAAGACTCCACCAAAAAAACTCCTGAACCTAGTAAGTGAATTTGGCAAAACAGCAGGATACAAAGCCAATATTCAGAAATCAAAGGCATTTTTTTTTGTACAACATCTATGAAATATCAGAAACTGAAATCAGGAAAAAATCCCAATTGATATAGCAACAAGAAAAATAAAGCACCTGGGAATAAGCCTAACCAAGGATGTAAAAGACTGTACTGTGAAAACAACACAACACTGAAGAAAGGAATTAAAAGACAAACAAATGGAAGCATGTATCATGTTCATGGATTGGAAGAATTAATGTAATCAAAATATCCATACTACCTAACAAAATTTATACATTCAACACAATCTCTATTAAAGTACTGATGCCATATTTCACAGATATAGAACAAGCATTTCAAAAATTTGTATGGAAAATTAAAAAGTCCTGCATAGCCACACCAATTATGGGAAAGAAGAATAAAGTAGGAAGATCACAATACCTGATATAAAAATGTATTAGAAGGCCACTGTAATCAAAAGAGTCTGGAACTGGCATAAGAACAGACACAGAGATCTAAGGAAGAGATTAAAGAGCCCAGAAATAAACCCAAGTCTCTATGATGAATTAATGTTGACTAATGGGACAGAAGCATAAAATGGAGTAAAAATAGCCTCTTCAAGAAATATTGTTAGGGGACCTGGATAGCTATGTGCAGAGAGAGAGAGAGAGAGAGAGAGAGAGAGAGAGAGAGAGAGAGAGAGAGAGAGAAACCTGATCACCAGTTTACACCATACATGAAAATACATTCAAGGTGGATAAATGAATTAAATATAAGTCACAAAACCATAAATGTTCTAGAGGAGAACATGGCCAGAAAAATCTCAGATATTCCATGTAGCAATATTTTCACCAATATGTCCCCTAGAAAAAGGATGCAAAGGAAAGAATAAACAAAAGGGAGTTCATCAAAATAAACAGCTTCTGCTCAGACTGTGGGGGGAATGGAGAAACTGTACTTGAACAACAATAAAAAAAAATTTTGTTTACATAATAAAATTAATCACTTATTGATGAGGACCCTGGCTGGCAGTACCTGCATGTTGTGGCTGTGAGAGACAAATTCACATGGACTACAGAAGTCCTGTGCAGAAAAAGGGATGGCATGGCCCCTCTCTGAGAGAGAGAGAAGGCCTTGACCCCTGACTGGGCAGGCTTTTATTGTTTTTCTGGGTACATTACATCAAGAATGGTCCTCATTTACTATGCACAGGTTCACTGTAGGTGAATACCTTTTACAGATAACAAAGGAAAGAATGTTGCTAATTCAGAGAAGAATGTTACAGATCAAGTGGAAAAGTGGTTGAACTAGTTAAACTCCATACTTGAGAGGTTTAGCACAGATTTTAGGAAGTTAAAGATATGCAGAAAACATTTGCTGCCTCAATCCAGGGTGAGGGAGTTTTAGCCAAAGCAAGTCTCATAGCAGGATAGGTACAATGTAGGCTTGATTCCCCATGGAAAAAAACCTATCTGTGGGTGTGGCTCCTGTGTGCCAGATCTCACTCCCCACTTGCTTTTCTGAGTGGGGGCTGGGCTACATTTCTGCACCTGATGGAATGGTTCCCTATAATTTATTGGCAAGAAAAATAAGAAAATAGTATTAAAATGAAAAGAGAACCAAATATATGTGAAAACATATTTGCCAATGATACCCTGAAGAATGGTTTGATCTCCAAAATATATAAATAACTCACTTGACTCCACTCCAGGAAGACAAACAGTCCATTTAAAAAATGATCAAATGCTTTGAATAGACTTTTCTTCAAGGAGGACATAGAGAGGGCTGAGAGACAAAGGAAAAGATGTTCAGCATCACTAGTCATCAGAGAGATGCAAACTAAACCACAATGAGATCATGAACAAATCAGCAAACAAGTGTTGGAGAGGATGCGGAGAAAAGGTAACCCTAGTGCACTGTTGGTAGGAATGCAGAATGGTGCAGCCACTGTGGAAAACAGTATGGAATTTCCTCAGAAAATTAAAAAATGGAACTGCCTTTTGACCCAAGAATGTCACTGCTGTTATTATACACTAGGGACACTGGAACACCAATTCAAAAGAACCTATGCACAGCAGCACAAATTACATTAGCCAAGTGCTGGAAGCAACCTAAATGTTCATCAGTAAATGAATGGATCATAAAACTATGGTATATTTATTCAGTGAAGTACTACTCAGCCAAAAGAAGGAAGGGGCTTAAACTCTTTGCAACAATATGGATAGAACTGAAGAGAATTATGTAAAGTGAAATAAGGCAGGCTGTGAAAAACAGGTACTATATGATCTCTCCTGTAAGTGGGACCTAATTAACAAAACAACGAAGCAAGTAAAAATAAAAACAGGGACTTTGAATTTAAGAAAAAACTGACAGTAACCAGAGTTGATGTGGGAAGGCATAATTGGGTGGAAAAGAGGGAAGGGTTTTGAGGAACATCTGTAAAATATATACATAGACAAACCCAAAGGGGGTTAGGATCAAGGGTGCAAAGTGGGGATGCCTGGGGTTGGGGGAGTGATGGGGGAATGTAAACAAGTGTACTTGAACAATAATTAAAAAGTTAAAAAATAAAATGAAATAAAAATGAATTGGAAAAGAAACATATTTTTTTCTATAAACACACAAAAATTTTCTTATTGTTATCAGACTGTTCCTGCATTCTGCTTCACCTTAACTTGTGTTTGGTAGATTTTACATTTCCATAAATTTTTCCATTTCACCGAAGTTGTACTGTTTTTTGGCATATAACTTTTGAGTAATCTCTTACCACTCGTTGTATTTTTATGGTATCAGTTTTTACTTCTCATTTTTATTTTTGTTTTCCTTCATTGTGACCTTTTTGTTTTATTCTTGATGAATGTGATCAAAGGTTTGTTCGTTTTTGTTTATATTTTCAAACAACCAGGTGCTAAATTTATTGATCCTATGAATTGATTTTTAATCTCTATATCATTGAATTCTGCTTTGATCTTGATTATTTCCTTCATTATATTCTCTATGGACTTTGCTTGTTGTTGTTCCTCTTTGCTTCTTGTTGATGTAGGGTTAGATTGTTTACTTGAAATGTTTCCATATTTTTTAGTTAGGCCTGTATTGCTATAAACTTCTCTCTCAGGACTACCTTTGCTGTATCCCATAGATTTTGGGGTGTTTTGTGTTCATTTTTTGTCTCTAGATACTTTTTTAATATATTTCTTGATCCTATTGTTAACCCATTCATCTTGCAAAAACATGTAATTCATGCTTCATGTATTGGAATATTTTTGAGTTTTATTCTTGGAGTTTGTTTCTTGTTTCAAGCTATTGTGATTCAATTGTGTCCTTGATATGATTTCAATTTTCCTAAATTTGTTGATGATTATTTTGTGTCCTACCTTGTGGTCTATCTTTGAAAATGATCCATGTGCATTTGAAACAAATGTACACTTTGCTTCTTTGGCGTGAAATGGTCTGTAAAGATCAATTAAGTGCATTTGTCTAGAGTGTTGTTCAATGCCCCAATATGTTTGCTGATTATTTCTTTGGAAATATATTTCCATTGTTGACTTCTGCATGTTAAAATTACCTACAATGAACATATTTTTGTCCTTCTCTTTCATAAGTCCTCTAGGATGTTTTTATGTATTTAGGTGCTCCTATGTTGGGTGCATATATGTTTACAAGGGTTATATCCTCTCGTTTGACCTTCTTTGTCTCTTGTTATGGCCTTTTATTGAAGCCTATTTTGTCTGATATGAGTATTGCTACCCCAGCTTCTCTAAATGTCCATTTGCTTGGCATATTTTCCAATCCCTTCATTTTTAGCCTGTTTAGAAGTTTTGTTCTGATGCAGGTCACTTACAAGTCTACAGACAGCATATACGTGTATCATGCATTTTTATCCACTCAGTCACCCTATACTTTTTGCATGAAACATTTATTCTATTTACATTTGAGATTATTACTGATAGATGCTTGTTCATTTCCATTTTTTCCCTTTGTACCCACGTGTGTCATCATCTCTCTCTCTCTCTCTCTCTCTCTCTCTCTCTGTCTCTTTTCTTTCTCTTTGTTATTTCTTCCTTTTTCAAAGTAGACCCTTTAACATTTTTTGCAATACTGGCTTGGTGGAGATATACTGTTTTAACCTCCCTTTGTCTGGGAAGCTCTTTATTTCACTTTCCTTTTTAAATAACAGTATCTGGATAGAGTAGCCTTGGTTACATGCCATTGGTTTTCATTACTGGAATATATCATGCCAATGCCTTCTGGCTTGGAGTATTTCTGTTCAGAAATCAGCAGATAGCCTTATCAGAGCTCCTTTGTATGTTATTAGCTGTTATTCCATTGCTGACCTTCAAATTATCTCTTTGTCTTAAATTTTGCCATTTGAATTATGGTTTTTTGAGTGGTCCTCTTTGAGTTGATCTTACTTTGAACTACTTGTGCTTTCTGAACACACATGACTCTTTCCCTCAACAAGTTAAGAAATTTTCTGTCATTAATTTTTCAAAAATATTTTCAATCCCCCACTCCTTTCCTTCTCCTTCTGGGATTCCTATGACATGAGTGTTTGTTACCTCTCATGTTTTCCTGAGCTCCCTTAAACTAGCCTCTTTCTTTTCAAGTCTTTTTTAATTTTGTTGCTGTGACTGTTTTTTTTTTTTACCTTGTCTTCCAGCTTGCTGATTAGGTCCTCTGATACATCTAGCCTGCTTTGATTCCTTTGAATGTATTTTTCATTTCTTCTTTGTTCTTATTCATAGTTTCTATGTTCTATTTCATGCTGCTATAGTTCTCAGTAAATTCCTTGTAGATCCCATAAAGTTCCTTGTAGGTTCCATAAAGTTCCTTGTAGTTCTCAATGATCCTAGAGCATCCTTATAACCCTATTGCTTTCCTCAATTTCATTTAGCTCTTTTTCCAGGGATTCCTTTTGATTGAATGTTGTTTCTTTGTAGCTCCATTTTAGGTAACTCTGTTTGTTTCAGCATTTCAGATCACTCTGATTTGAATGTTTGTCTTTGTGGGGGGGGGGGCTTCTGTTGTAGGAGTTCTATGCAAATCAGTGGTGCAGACTCTTCCATCCCTTTATATGGAAGCTCTAAGTATTCCCTTTATTCAGTTCCTCTTGGTTCTCTTGTTGTACTTGGGTTTTCATTATTGATGGTTCATTCATTGGTAGGGTCTGCCATCTCTGGCTTACTGAGAGTCACAACCCCTACCACCTTTTTATGCTGTTGCACAGGTGCTGGCAAACAGAGCAAAATTACCCAGAAAAGTAAGCCAATGCCAGCTAAATGCTCCTTTCCACATAAGCAATATCAACAGCAACTGAGCAAAGACTAATAAAGATGGAAAGAGAAGAATATTATATGATAGGAAAAAAGAATATGAGATGACTAAAGGAGGAAAAATGACTTTGAGAGGGAAGAAGGAGGATAAATAATAAGAATAGGCAATAAAAGCAAGTTAAAGAAAAGAGAAATAGAATTTAAAAAATAAGCTAAAAATGGAAGGGCAATGGCAAAACACAGTAAGAAAACAGAAGAATATGATACCAAGTTTGAAATAAAATTAAAAATAGTGAACCAATAGGAGTAAAATTTAAGAAAAACCACAACAGGTTTTATGATAATGACAGATGAGCAAAGACTTACAAAGGTAAAAAGAGAATGGGAACATTATCAGAAAGATGAAAGTGAATATGAGATGTCTACAGTAAGAAATATGATTTTGAGAGAATAGAGGGAGGAGAAATAATAAGAGTAAGGAATAGAACCCAGGGTTAGAAAGGAAAACAAAATCCAAACTTACATAAGCAAGGACAAGAGGAAGGCAAAATGGATAAAACAGAAGAAGGATAATCTTTGAGATTTTAATTTTAAAAAGGATTGAACAAACAGTAATGAAATTGAAGAAAAACACCAACAACCCCAGTATCTATGCCAAACAAGCAATGATTAATATAGATGAAAGACAATAAGAATATTGTAAGAAAAGGAAAAAGAATGTGAGCTGACTAAAGGAAAGAAAAATAATTTTGAAAAAAGAAAAGAAAGAAAAATAATTTTGAGATCCTAGAGGGAGGAGAAGTAGTAAGAGTAAGAAATAGGAAAAAGTCATAGAAAGGCAAAAATAAAATATAGAAAATAAGAAAGGGCAGGAAGAAGTCAAAATGTAGTTAGACAAAGGAAAGGAAAACTACAATGTGAGATTTGGAAAATAAAATAAATTATAAAATATTTTAGATAAATTCTTTATATATCTATTTTTTATTTGAAGATATTTACACTACACTGCAGCTCATTTATAGTTTGGTATATTGTGGAAGGGCTCTGCCTGTAGTGCCTCATCCATCCGCCTCAGATAAAAATAAGTCTACCAAGACATGATCTGCTTGGGGAGGAGAGGTGGCCAATTTCTCAAAAGAGAAGGGCAAAAGCCCCTTGCTCAATGGTTTTTATTAGGTTCATAATACACTGGAATACAGGTAAAGCTCATCAGTCAATGTCAGGTGGCAAGGATCAAACAATAGATGACATTTCAAAGAACTCTGAGGGTTTAAATGAGTCAGGATCTGTCAGCTAAGGAGTTACAAAACTTTGGGAGACAATCTCATTTCCTCCTCAGACTTTTATTATTTAAATGAGAGCACTCTTAGCAAAGCGGGTTTCACAGGACTTTACAAATTCTTTCTTATGCCCAGTCATCCAGGGAGCCACTCTAGCCAGCACAGGGCTGCACCACCCTCCATCATAGTTTCATGTTTAAGTGGATTAAGACCAGGAAGACAGAGATAAGGAAAACTTCTCCCAGACAGATTGGGGACTCAGGCTATGTCAGAATAGCTGGGGGGTGAGGGTCCATCACCCCCTCTTTGCTGCAGCCTGCCCGAGTCCTTCCCTGAGGGCCTTCCAAGTGGTCATGCCTGGCTTAGGCCATCCTTCCTTTAAGGGAATCTTACCAGTTGTTGGCTAACCGACCAAGCATTGGGGGCCAGTTATGGATGAAGCAGAAGTGGCACTCCTTCCAGGGAGGTAAGCTTTGTCTCCTTAGTAGCTTATAGTCTGAAGGTCACTCACTCAGCCTGAGTCATGGGGGGATTACAACTCCTGAAACTAGGCAGAACGGTTCCCAACAGTATATATCTATTTATTTTTCCTTTTCAAATGTTATATGTCTTCTTTTATTATTGTTGTTCAAGTACAGTTTCCTCCACCTTCGATGCACCAATCATCCCCACTCCACCCACCCACACATCTACATAAAAATAATAAAAAATAAAAGACAAAAACAGTGAGTTAGTCATTACAGGTGTAGTTCAGTGGATTCAATGCTGGCCTGTGAACCAAAGAGTCACCAGTTCAATTCCCAGTCAGGGCACATGGCTGGGTTGCAGGGCAGGTCCCCGTGGGGGGCGAGCAAGAGACAACCACACACTGATGTTTCTATCCCTCTCATTCTCCCTCTCTACTCTTCTCTCTAAAAGTAAATCAATAAAATATTTTTAAAAAATATTAAAAAATAGTGAATTGGTTGGAAAAACCATTGAAGAAAAAGAAGAAATGTTAAGACTATTCAAGAGGAAAATAATGGAAATTCTGAAGAACAAAAAGGAAGAATTTTTCTCAACAGAGTTTGGTGTATGCCTTCTGTCTTCTTCTGTACCTGCCTCCAGCTTTTCATCAGCTCAGCGTCCAGGTGTGGGTCATTCAACTCCTGGTGGCACTTCTAGTACCACATTCACCTGCCACTAGAGGGGACTTTGATTGTGATTTGGAGGGTGGGACTCCTGGGTTTCCCCTAGTATGTGCTGTTCAGTCTTCTGTGGAAAATTGTGGGTGTGTTCCCCTGCTCTTGTGGCACACATCTTGGTCTGTCCAAGCTTATTTCCAATAATGTATACTCATAGTTTCTCCCTTCAGTTGTCCGTTTGAAGGGAGGGTTCAATCTGTGTAAGAGGGTCAGCAATTTCCTGTTTAGTGCTGATGGCAGCTCTGCATGCAAGCTGAGGCTAGGAAGTGCCTTGATTCTCCCTTACTGCATTGATTTTTAATCCCTCTAGTTTGCTGGTCTTAGTGAAATAGGGCCCTTGGACCAATGTATTTTGTTTCCTTGAGAGAGGTGCAAAATAGGTCCTTTTAGTACTCTTTTCCTGTCTTCTTCCTGTGGATATGCACCCTGCAGGAGTTCTTGAGCCTGTCCTGCCTGTTCTTCAGTGCTTCCCCAATGGATGCAGTGCTTGCAGTCTTACTGGAGGTGGGGGGCTAGGTATGTCCTTCCCTTCCCAGAGGTTTGAACTCTTCTGGGGAAGGGAGTTCCACCTCACTGTAAATAATCTCTGGCACTTAACTTTTGCCTATCTCATTCCCAGCCCACTAATAAGCACAATCTCAAGCTCTCCATTTTGCATAGTCCCTGGCTTTCTAATTTCAATGGGCTGGTGCCTAAAAATCCCTTTGCTATGAAACTTTCTGATCTTCCTGCCCAGATGTATTCAGTGGAAGCTAACTGCATGTTTAATCTTCTTCTTTTTCTTTTCTTTTACTTTAAAACTTTTTCCAAATTTTTTATTGTTGTTCAATCTTCTTCCTTTGCTGGCAGAGCAGCTTTTCATAGGGTGCCTTCCCAGCATGCTTCAGCTCCCCTTGTAAAAAACTCTATGTGGCACATCCACTGGAGTACCACGTCAATGTCTTTTTTCATTAGTTAGTTAGTTTGTTTATTTATTTATTTATGCAAGATACCTCTCCAAAGAGCCAAAAGTCTCTCACATTCACAGTCAGCTGTATATTGACTCTGCCCAACACAGGCGCAGCTCCTGATCCTTTTGGGAGACAGAGCCTCTCTCTCTCTCTCTCTCTCTCTCTCTCTCTCTCTCTCTCTCTCTCGGCTCCTTGGCTCTCTCTCTCAGCACTCGCCCAGTTGGAATATGGCATTGCAGCTATGGATGTCTGGGGGCTCCGCCCACAGGGACCCCCAGCTGCCACAGATGACAATAAGTCTACCAAGAAATGATCTGCTTGGGGAGGAAAGGTGGCCAATCTCTTAGAGGAGAAGGGCCTAGAGCCTTTTCCTCAATGGGCTTTTATTGGGTTCAATTTGCATAGGAATACAGGCTCATTAATCATTATCAGGCAGTAAGGATCAAATAATAGATAGCATACAAAGAACTCTGAGGCCCTATTTTGAATCATGGTCAGATAGCTAAAGAGCTATAAAACTTTGAGGGGCAAACTCACTTCTTGCTTGGGCCCTTATTTAATTGAGAGCATTCTAAACAAAGCAGGTTTCACAGGATTTTACATATTCTTTCTTAGGCCTGATCACCCTAGGGGACCCGCCCTTTCCAGCACAGGGTTACACCCACCATCAGCATTGTTTCAGGCTTAAGTCAGGCAGGGTAAGCAAGACAGCCAAGAGATTATGAGATTTCTTGCAGACAGAATGAGGACTCAGGCTATGTCAGGATAGCTGAGGGGCCAGGGTCCATCACCCCCTTTTTCTGTAGCCTCCCAAGTCTTTCCTTAGGGCCTCCATTTGATCATGCCTGTCTTAGGGCACTCCCCCCTTGGGGAATCTTACCAATCATTGGCTAACCAATCAAGCATTGGGGGCCAGTTATGGATGAAGTAAAATGAGCATAAGCAGCACTCCTGCCAGGGAGATAAGCCTTGTCTCCTTAGTGGCTTATGGTCCAAAGATCGCTCACTCAGCCATAGCCATGCAGGGAAGGGGGGCGGTTATAGCTCCTGAAACCAGGCAGGGTGGTTCCTAACAGATGCACTGCTTTGTTGTGTGTGTGTAGCCTAGATATCCGTGACTTTTTATATTTTCCCAAGCCACTCCCATCCTGGGTCTGGGAGTTCCCTATTCTGGAGTTGAGTTAGCTACAAAGATCTGATTTCTAACTAGTTTTGCCATGGCTGCAGGTGCCACACATGTGGTATTTCCCCTTCCACTTATAAAATCTCCTTACTGCCCATTGCGAAGCATCTTCTGTACTCCTTGGATTCCAAACTTCATATTAGCCAAGATTCCATTGAGTCTTCATGTTATTTGTCAAAATCTGAGTTGGTGGTAAGAGCAAGTGGACTCAGCTCTCACCTACTTGGCTGCCCTTCTCCTTCCTGATATGAAAAAGTTTCATAGAATATATTCCCTTATGCTACTATGATTATTCCACATTATCTCCATTGATATTGTAACCAAATAACAAACAAACAAACAAACAAAAAGATTGGAGGCTTGGCTATCTGCCACCACCAAAGACACATTTGTGAAGCAGATGCCGATACAAGAAAAAAGAGGTTTTATTCATGTGCTGTGCAATCTGGGAGAATGCTGAACTCCCCTCTCAAAGCCCATCTTTTCAGCAAGACCTAGACAAAAGGCAGTGTCCAGAGTCCATGCTCTATTTTCAAGTACAGTCCATTGGAGTCTGCGGGCAGCAGGTACTCAGTTATGGTCCCCATCCAGGTAGCTTACCTTGTTCTCAGCTTCTGTTCATTTTAGTCTCCCTCCTAAAACCTGTGTGTGGAGCTTACATAGCCATGGGCCATTGTGGCAGGCTCTGGCTAGAAGAGCCCACCTGTTGTGACTGAAGATGAGAACAAATGCACAGGCTACAGCAATCCTGTGGAGAAAAAGGGGATGGCACAGCCACTTTTTCTTTTCTTTTTTTTTTTCCCCCTCAGGAAATCACTATAGTGTTGTCTTTGTCTATGAGATTTTTTTTCTTTTCTTTTTTTTTAAATTAAATTTTATTTTAATTGTTGTTTTTATACAGTCTTCTGTTTTCTACTCCCATCCCGTCCCTCCGCCCCAGCCCTCCCCAGCTCCCTTCCATTTCTACCCCCCCCTAGCTTTTGTCCATATGTCTTTCATACTTGTTGCTCTAATCCCTTCCCCTTTTCCCTGGATATTCCTATCCCTCTACTCTCTTGTTCTCAATTTCAGTGTCTTTGGTTATATTATGCTTGTTTGTTT
>PVKU01002824.1:33335-207166 GCA_004027475.1 Anoura caudifer | reverse complement strand
TTTCACTTATTGTAGCCTTCATTTTTTCATCTAATTTGTGAGCAAAATCAACCAATTCTGTAAGCATCCTGATCACCAGGGTTTTGAATTGTGCATCTGATAGGTTGGCAATCTCTTCATCGCTTAGATAAATTGGCTCTGGGGCTTTGATTTGTTCTCCGGTTTGAGCCATTTTCATTTCTGGGTTTTTTTTTTTGTTGTTGTTGTTTGTTTGTTTGTTTGTTTTATCTAGTCGCGGCTGTTACGTAGTGAGGGGTGGAGCCTCAGGTGTTCCCCAGGGTGGGACAGCCCAGTTGCTGGGTAGTGACGCTGTATGTGGGGGCGGGGTCCGAGAGGAGACAATGGCGCTTGCTTTACTCACTCTCAGATTCCAGTTCCTTTCACCGCTTCCCCTTTGCCTGGATTATCCGCACGTGAATGTGGGACCACCCGGTCAGCCAGCTGCCTTGTGCAGCCTCACTGGTTCTGCACAGTTGCTGCCCCGTGTCCGGGGTCTGCTAGTCGCCGCCTGTGCACCTGGGGGCTGCCAGCCGCTGCTGCCTGCGTGCCTGGTCCTCACTTCCGCTTTTTCCTGCCGCGACTCCGCCCCTCTTACCGGTCTGGATGAATCGTTGTTGGACTTCCAAACAGTTTGATTTTCTGAGTTCTGGTTGTTTGCTTGTTTCTAAATCTTTGTTGTCCTTAATTTTGGTTGTGAGAAGAGACACAGTGCGTCTGTCTACGCCTCCATCTTGGCCGGAAGTCCAAAAATAGTTTTCTAAATTAATATTACACAAAACTGGAATAACTATCTTTTCTTTGCATGTTGGAGGATATGTTACTATTCATGACACACTTGTAATTCACAGATAAGAAAGTATTCCGGAGCAAAGACAAGTAAAGTAAAGTAAGAGACTCATAAAACTAGTAACAGAGCAACATATCAACCATGGGTTCACGTCAGTCAATATGCGGAGGAAACAGTAAGAATGGACAGTAAAGTCTAGACACAGAATGATGTTGTAGAAAGCATAAAGGTTTTGCTGACTAATAGACCTAAGTTGGAGCTTTACATTAATACAGTTGGGCTAATTATTATTATTATTAAATGGTTCTCACATTATTTGATCCCGATCTTTCAGGAAGAAATCTCTTATGACTAGAAGTTCATCAACACTTTTTACGAAGAATTAATCAAAAACTGTAGTTCTCAACTGGGACAAATCTTCCCCCTCCCCCTCCCCACCAAGGAGACATTGGCAATGTCTGGGAACATTTTGTATTGCCACCAATGGGGAAAGGACAGTGCTTCAGCATCTAGCACATAGAGGACTGGATCAGGCTGCTAAACATCCTACAATGCTCCCAGTAGCCACCCACAACAAAGAATTATCTACCAAAACCTCAATCATGTTGAGATTGAGAAACCAGGAACTAAGGAATCAAGCTATATCTTTTCTTTTTACATGCTAAAATTAGTAAGCCATAAAACACATTTGCATAGCACCAAGTAAAGAGTCTCAAAAATATTCCATAAATAATTTTTGGAGTAGATTATCATGATTTTGATGCACACTTAATGAGAGCTTAAGCCAAGTGTATTGCTAAGCATTTTATATCTATGAATTCATGCAAGTCTCACAATTTAGGACTAAGGCAATCTACCCCCGAGCAAACAGCCATGGACATGGCTGACATGCCTTCCAGGATCACACAGCTAGTCAGGGGCAGATTTAGCAGAGATTCGTACCTAACTGCCTTGAAAACCTCTCTTCTTTCAATCACACTGGGCTTTCTTCTCTTAAGACAGCATCAGACCACTACTGTTGTGGCAGCATACATGGAAACAAAACCTTGCAGATATCGCAAGTATTTATTTCTATTTTGAATGAAGGTATCTAGGTTTTATATGGTACCTACCATTATAGAAGTGGTGGCTGCAAATGTATAATACAACAATTTTGAAAACAACAAATTCCTCACTCAAAATGAAAGTGAAATAGCATTTTAATCCTCAGTTATGCTTATAATATACTAAGATTAAGTGAAACAATCCCAATATTATTGTCAATCTTTTTGTTGTTGTTGTTCAATAAAATAGTAGATTCTGATTCATTGACTTTCAAAAATGGGCTGAAGAGGACATGGTCTGATTCTAGAGTCAAGTGAAATGATGGAGATATCAATTTTATTTCTATTAGTTGTGTCACCTCATGAAAGTTTCTTATCCTCTCAATTCCTAAGGGATAAAATGTATCTTTGACTATCTTACTCTTCAAGAATAATTGTAAAAGTATTTGTGAAATTTTAAAGAAAGTTGCTATGGAAATCTAAAGTATCTTACCAGATACCCTGAGAGAGTTCTTAAAGGGAAAACAAAAAATGGCTATATGCACTTCAAGGAGGGGCAGTGGGGCCCAGGTCTCCAGAATACCTGGGTGCCCAAACTTCTGGCAAACTTCAACGGTAGCATTTTGAAGCACAGTCCACTGCTTAAGATGGGTTTAATTCCTGGTGAGAGTCAAACACCTGACAGAAACTCTACTAGAGTTTTACCTCACATTTCTGTGTCAGTGATTTCCTAACCTTGAGTGATTATCACAGATTCAATAGCATTTTGCATATTTAGAAAATATTTGAAGCTCTTAAAAATTTATAAATACCGATTAATTTACTAGAGGCAATAGAATTGCAGTGAGCTGGTTCAGCAGATTCATTTATTCATTTGTTCTGCTAATATTCTAGTAAGGATGTTTGGTACTTGGATCAAAATTTGAAAGAAAAAAAAATTAATGGTTAGCTCTAAAACCCTGAATTAATATTAATGTTCATTATAGAAGATGTCAATTTTCTTTAAGGATTAATTTCAATTTTACTTTTTATATTCAAAAGCATATAGGCTTGTTTTGCTGGATGGAAATTTTATTACTGAGAAAATAAACAGTAATGAAATAAAAGCTTCACTTTAACTTCAATTTATTTACCAAGTTTACAACAGAATCCCCATTTAGATAGAGTTTAAGACAAACAGCTGAAATTCTAGCACAAAAGGAGTTTTGCTTTTGAGATTTTATTTATACACATATATGCAGACTCTGTAGACAATGCCACAATATAACTTTACACTGAATCACTCTTGTTTTTAAAAACCCTGATTGCTACAAATAAGTTGGTAAGGCATGAGTAGCTTATCCTGGATTCCTCTTCCACCTGACCTTAAGTGACTTACTATCTGGGCATCTTACTTTTCTGCTATGTGAAGCCCTACCTTCAAGAAGTAGTCAAAGAAGATAAAATATGTAGCCCCATAAGCTCTAACCTATTATTCTTATAATAGCTACTACATTTCTATTATTACTTTTATATCCATGACTAAGATACAATTGGAATGATGCCTTTAGAATTTAGCTGTTTGACCAGGAAAGTATGGAAAAAAAAACCTTGAGTTCAAAACTAGATTTTGATTGTTATGTCTCAGTTTTATTACCTTTCATTTTTTGATGTTATTTAAAAATTGCTGTGTGACCCAGACACTAGGTGGGCCCACCTAACCCAACCCTCTCCGCTGAGCATTGTCTGGCCCTATGACCCTGTTCTGTCCAATGAGAATTCAATTGGAAGTGCCACAGGCTTCTGGAAAAGTGTTGCTCTCTTGGTAAACATTCTGTTCTTCCCCCTTTTCTACTTCTCATCCTAAGTGTGGATATAATGAAATCTGCAAGCAGCTGCCTTTCTCTCAACTTGTTACAAGGAAAAACAGTCCTATTTGTTTAAGCCACTGAAATTGTATTTTTTGTTACTTTCAGCCAAGAGAATTCCTGATTGTTAGATTATTCAAAAGTAAATGTTACACAGAACCATGCTATATTTAAAGCTGGTTATTTTCTAGCCCCAAATTCCAAAATTTATATTGTAATTTTTTCATCAGGAATTTGTATAAATTTATTAACACGAGGGCTTAGAAACTGAAAGAGGATACATTAAAACTGTAGTTTAAAAAAGGGTGGGGCAGGAGACTGAGTCCTTGGAAAACACTGTTAAGAAAATGAAAAGACAAGTTGATTGAAAGAAAGTAATTGCAAAACACATATATGATAAAGGCCTCATATCTAGAACACATAAAGAACTCTCAAAAGTCAATAATAATAAGAAAATTACCCAATTAAAAATCAGGTAAAGTATTTGAACAAACAGGTCATCAAAAATGATATCTGGATGGCAAATACAAAAAGATTCTCAATTTGCTCACTAGGGGACAATTAAAATTAAAACCATGATTATGTACATCGACATACTTATGAAATTGTCTGGATTTAAACAAATACTAACAATACCTAATAAGGGCAAGAATGTCAAACAACTATACCTCTCATGTATTGCTGGTTGGAATGGAAAATGGCACAGCCACTTGAGAAAACAAGATAACAGTTTTCTACAAAGTCATACCTGCACTGAATATAAAATTCACTAATCTATATCTAGCTATTATCCAAGAGAAATACAAATGTATATTCATACAAAAATGAGATGCAAACACTTCCAGTAGCTTTGTTTATAATTGCTACAAACTGGAAACAACTCAAATAGCTTTCAATTGTGAATGAATTATCAAGTGGAAGTAAACCCATACAATGAAATAATGCAATAAAAAGTAACAAACTACTCATATTGCAACAGTGTGGATAAATGGCAAATGCATGTATGCTAAGTGAAAAAAATCATACTCGATGATGATTTCATTTATGTGACACCCTGAAAAACGCAAATAATAGGGCCAGCAAAAGATCAAAGGTTACCAGAAGCTAGGGGCAGGGATGAGTTGACTACCAGGAATGGGGAACTTTTGGGAAGTGTTGGAACTGTTCTACATCTTAATAATGGTGATGACTATAAGATTACATGTGATTATTAAAGCTCTGAGGAGTAAACACTGAAAAGGGGAAATATTACACTATGTAAATTATACTTCAATAAACCTGACTTTTAAAAAAGCAGAAAATATTTTTAAGAGATGAAACTATTTATATATTTTAATCTTGATTTTTAGAAACTAAAAATAAAGCCTTTGAAACACAAAGACTTACATATATTTAAGAAAGTGTTTAATATAATAAAAAGATAACATTATCTCTCATCCCTCAAAGCATGTAAATGTGCAAAATAGTTTAGTGATGGTAACATCTCTTTCAAACATAGGATTCTCCAGAGATTTCGTAGTGCCTCATCATGAACAGGCTGGTTGCTACACTGTCAATAGCATTACAATTAGGGTTAAATAAACCCTTCTGTATTAGTGACTAGCAAAAAGAAATAAACCCTTCAGCAACATTGCAAAAAATGAAAATGACATTAGACCAAGTTACTTCAAGAGAGAAAAAAGAGGAAAGACATATCATCAGAATTGTTAGAGACAAGGAATGAAAAACAAAGTCCAACTGGAAAATGACATGGTCCAAATGCTGCCACATTATTGTGTTTATTAACACTTATTAAATAGATGGATTTTACTAAAAAGCATTCAAGAATGTACTTTTTGTTAATAAAAACTATGTATTAAAACTGATATTTATATCCATATTTATCTATAATTTTAATAGGTTTCTTATTTGTCAGATTTGCAAACTCAGAAGAGTAAAGGAAAAGTTATTTGAAATGGTATTTTACTTTAAAATATTTAAATATTTTCATAACAAAAGTAAAGACTGAGTTCCTCCCATCCTTTTATAATTATAGTCAACCTGAATGGTTGGACAAGATTCACAATATTATGCCACAATAATTTTTGTCATAATATAATAAATACATGGCAGGTTTTATGAAAGCAGGTTTTAGGACAAGGGAATAATCTAAAATGAATTTGTGGCTCTAAATTTCATTGCATTTAGTGGAGTGAAGACTGGTCATGCAAAAATTGAGTGCTCTGATATAAATGTGCACAGTGCAATTGATATGATTAGAATAAAATAAAAATAGAGCTTAAGTTGTGGAATATATGGTCTACTTATATTAAGAGGTTTTGCAGAAAATTCCAGATCAATTAAAAATTGGTTCACCTATTAAGGAAGATATATTACAAAAACCTCTAATTTTTGTCTTGAGTTTTTCTGCCATTTTGGAAAAATAGCAGTCATAAATTTTTTTATATATTTAAAACTATAAATATCTGTTCATTTATCATATACAGTTTGCATATGCTTTTGTGACTATGTAAACATACTGTTCAAAATTGCAGTGTTAGAATTCCTATGAACTAAGGAATTTAGCATATGAAATTTAATGTCTAGAACCAACTAATATTTGCAAAAAAAAATGGCACAGTAGTTACAAGTCATGTTTGCTACAGTAAGACCATCAAGGATCAAACCAATCCTGTGAAAATCAAAGAAGGTAAAATTTCCAGAGTAATGTCTTTTTCTACATCTCTTTATATGGCTATCAACTTTGATGACAACATGCCACCCAGTGGATAAGGAAAATATTGATGGGAATCCCAGGGATTCCAACCTGCAGCAGTGGGGATACCAAATTCTGACCTCACTCCCCATGGCCTTATCCTCAGCACTGGCCTGTGGGACCTGCAAACAGAATCTTTGTTGGCCACCAGAGCCAGGCAATCAAGGGGCATCCTCTAGGTGGCAGATGCAAAACCCATTGTGTCAGACATGTGCACAAATTCCATTTGCTCTTTAAGCTGAAACTTTTAAGGAGAGGATATTGTGATGGCATTAAAATATATCCACAGATTCCTTGATGCTCTTCCATTTAGGAAGTATTCCCTCAAGGCTTCCAGTCAAGATGGCTATATAGGCATACATGGCTTGCCTCTTTGCATAACCACAGCAAAATTACAACTAAAATATACCACAACCATCACTCAGAATGGTCAATAATCAAGTTGAATTGAAGTCTGACAACTATGGAATTAAAGAAACCACATCCAACCAGACTGGTAGGAGGGGTGCAGACACAGAATAGGCAGGTCTCCCACCCATGTGTGGTAGATAAAAATTCAGGAGGAATATCTTAGGAATGAGTAGATTGAGCCCCACATCAAGCCTCCCAGCCTAGGGTTCCAGTACCAGGAAGGTAAGTCCCCACAACTTCTGGCTGCAAAAACCAGTGGGGATTGAGTCACTGGAAGAAACTTCTGGAGTCCCAAGTAGTTCCTCTTAAAGAATCCACACATGTACTTACCTACTCAGGCTCACTCCCTCTGAGCTCCAGTGCTGGAGTGGCAGCTAGAAGGGCAACAGTAGCATACTGGCAAAGGCTGAAGTATCTAGAACTGGAGCAAGAAGATACCCTTGTCCCTTTTCTGAGTACTCCCCCTATAGAGCCATGGAGTCGGCAGGCTGGTACCATATTTGAGACTCCATGAACCTGGCTAACATGGTTGACCCACCTTGGAGATCCCCAGAGACTCCACCCCACCCAACTTACAGACCCACCCAAGCTGCTTTTCCATATGAATGGCTGGTCTTGGCTTATGCTTCACAGCTTCCTAAATCCTATCAAATAAACAGCTGGCATCAGTGAGCTCCAGGTTGGGCACTAGCAGCAGCCACATTAGTTTTACAGCATGGCTTCACCTGGGAATTTCCAAGCCCAACACAAGTAGCAGCCTTCTCAGATTGTTTTATAGCTCAGGAAGGGTGGCCCCAGGCATAAAAGGGATAGGGGCTGACCTCAGCCAGCACCACCCAGGACACCCCAGGGCCAGTGCACCCAATGGATATATACAGATCACCTCAGAGCACTTTCACCGTGCCCATGCACAGCTGTTCCTCCAAATAGGATGGAGGTTAGTGATAAGTAGTCCCAGCCTATCCTTATAGTTGACTGGCCTCCCATTGATCTGCCAAAAGCAACCAAAGCTCAACTGCAAGAGGAGGGTGTACTCAGCGCACACGAAGGATATACCTTGAAAACCTAGCTTGAGCGATAGGGGAGACTGTGCCACCAGATCCTGCAGCACACCTACTACATTAGGTCACACTACCAAGACACACAGTCAAAGAAGTACTACCTAATACATGGAGAAAAACATAGGGAGGCTGCCAAAACAAGGCAACAAGAAACATGGCCCAAATGAAAGTACAGAACAAAACTCCAGAAAAAGAGCTAAACAAAATGGAGATAAGCAATCTATCAGATGCAGAGTTCCAAACAATGGTTATGAGCTCAACTTCCTTGAGCAACTTAGGGAGGACCTCAGCAGCATTAGAAAGATCCAGTTAGAAATGAAGGATACACTAATTGAAATAAAGAACAATTTACAGGGAAACAACAGTAGAGTTGATGAAGCTGAGAATCAAATCAATGACTTGGAACATAAGAAAGCAGAAAGCAGAAAAGCAGAACAGAAAGAAAAAAGAATCCAAAAAAATGAGGACAGTGTAAACAGCCTCTGGGACAACTTCAAGAGGTCCAACATTAGCCTCATAGGGGTGCCAGAAGGAAAAGAGAAAGAGCAAGAAATTGGAAATCTATTTGAAAAATAATGAAAGAAAACTCCCCATATTTGGTGAAGGAAACAGACATGCAAGTCCATTAAACACTGAGAGTCCCAATCAAGCTGGACCCAAAGAGGCCAAGACCAAGGCACATCATAATTAAAATGCCAAAGGTTAAAGATAAAGAGAGAATCCTACAAACAGCAAGAGGACAGTAGAGAGTTACTTACAAAGGAGTTCCCATAAGACTGTCAGCTGATTTCTCAAAAGAAACTGCAGGCAAGACAGGGCTGGAAAGAAGTACTCCATGTGATTAAAAGCAGGGACCTATATCCAAGATTACTCTGTCCAACAAAGCTATCATTTAGAATCAAAGGGCAGATACAGTCAGTGCTTCCCAAACAAGGTAAAAGCTAAGGAACTCATCATCACCAAGCCCTTATTACATGAAATGTTAAAGGGACTTATTTAAGAAAAAGATAAAAACTATGAACATTAAAATGACAACAAAGTCACAACTATCAACACCTGAATCTAAAAAATAAAAAAAATAAAAAAACTAAGCAAACAATTAGAACAGGAACAGAATGATAGAAATAGAGATCACATGGAGGGTTATCAGCAGGAAGCGGGAGAGGGAAGAAAGGGGACAATGGTGCAGGGTTCAAGAAGCATAGCTGGTAGGGACAAAATAGACAGGGGGATGTTAAGAATAGCACAGAAAAAGGAAAAGCCAAAGGGAGAAGCCAATTCCCCTGTACCATGTACATGAACTAAGGGCATGCAGGGCAATTGCTGGAGGGAATGAGGGTACCAATCAGAAGAGGGTAAAGGGAAAAAAAAACTGGAAAAACTGTAATAACATAATCAATAAAATATACTTAAAAAAAGAAAACTATTGACTCTGCAATTTTTAGTCACAAAGGACCCAAAATGCCTTCTTTTCCAGAGGTGTCCAACCCATGGCCCATGGGCCGGCCACATGCAGCCCAGGATGCCTATGAATGTGGTCCAAGACAAATTTTTTAATTTACTTAAAACATTTTTATCAGTTTATGTTAGTGTTTGTGTATTTAATGTGTGGCCCAAGACAACTCTTCTTCCAGTGTGGGCCAGAGACACCAAAAGTTTGGACAGCCTTATTTAGGCAGTTTGCCTCATTGCTTCATTACTATCATTTCAACCATGCTGTTGCAGAATGTAGTACATACCTTAGACCAGATACCGATTCCTTTTAGCAATGAAGAGCAAACTTCACTGAACACTTGTTGATACAACTATTGTCTTCAAGAAATAAAATTAAGCCTTACTATAGTCTCCTATTTCAGCTGTACCCAGATAGAATATATCTGACAACCAAGTCATCACAGTAAAATAGCATTACTTATTTTTTGTTCTTTTATTTTTTAATTTATTTTTTACTTTAAATATTTTTTTATTTTTCAATTATGGTTCACATACAATATTATATTAGTCTCAGGTGTACAATTCTGTGATTAGACATTATGTAACTTACTAAGTAATCACCCTGATGAATCAAGGAGCCATGTGATACCATATGTAGTTATTACAATATTATTGACTACATTCTGTATCTATACTTTACATCCCCATGATTATTCTGTAACTATGAATTTGTACCTCTTAAGCCCTTCACCTTTCTTACCCATCCCTCCAAGTCCCTTTCCATTTGGCAACTGTCAAAATGTTCTCTGTATCTGAGTTTTGTTTTTTTAGATTCCACATATAAGTGAAATCATATGACATTTGTATTCCTCTGTCTGACTTATGTCACTCAGCATAATGTCCTCTAGATCCATCCATGTTGTTGCAGATGACAAGATTTCACTCTTTTTTATGCCTGAGTCATATTCCATTGAACATATGCATCATTTCCTCTTTATCCACTCATCTATTGATGGACTCTTAGGTTGCTTCCATATCTTGGCTATTGTAAATAATGCTGCAATGAACATGTGAATGTATATGTGTTTTCAATTTAGTGTTTTGGATTTCATGAAATCAACACCCAGAAGTGGAATTGCTAGGTCCTTCTTTGTCTCTTGTTATACAGCCTTTGTTTTAAAGTCTATTTTGTCTGGTATAAGTATTGCTACCCCAGCTTGTTTGTTGGTTTCCATTTTCATGAAATATCTTTTTCCACCCCTTTACTTTCAGTTTGTGTGTGCTTTTGATCTGAAGTGAGTCTCTTGTAGACAGCATATGTAAGGGGTTTGTATTGTTGTCCAGTCAGAGGATGACATTATTCATAATTAAAAACAAACAAACAAACAAACAATAAAACCACCACTGATTTAGAAGACTAAAAACAAATGTGTCATGCTGGGCTAGAAGTTTCTAGCTCTCCCTCTCGAATGTTAGCCTCTGTACACTTTCTTACTTATTGCTCTGATACCTCCATGGTCAGCAGCCAGGAGCTGTGTTAAGCTGTAGTTTACTAGTGATACTAATAGTGTCTTTTCAAGGTTAGCAGCCATGAGATGGCTGCATCTTGTGACACCTTCTCTTTCCGCATCATGTCACAACGACTCAAGTAGAGGTTACCTGCTTTGAAGCAGAAAGAGCTGGTCCTCTCATTTTATATTTTACTTTTTTAGGCCAAATAAACATCTCAGGTCAAACTGGAGGAAAGGTGGTAGGGGAGGGTATCCATGTAGGTATATGGGCCCAAATTTCATTCTCTAATCTATACTAGATTTGGATGCTTCCCATACTAATATCATAGTAGTCATTTGTTTCCTATTTGGTTATGGTCCTTTCACCTAGTGTCCTTGGTTGGTAACTCCCTGAGAAGGAAGGAAAGAATGAAAAAGAGGATTTGAGCACTTCTGGACCTCTTGCTATCTATGATATCATCTTTGTTGTTCTTGTAATTTTATTATTTTTTCTTTTTATTACATTTACTGGGGTGACAATGGTTAAAAGATTAACCTATAGGTTTCAAGTGTATATTTCCATGATACATGATCTTCAAACTGCATTTCATGCCCACTACCAAAAGTCAACTCATCTCCTGTCACCATATATTTGACCGCTTACCCTTTACTAACACACAACCCCCACAACCCCCACCTCCCTTTGGCAAGCACCATACTATTGTCTTCATCTACGAGTTTTTGTTTGTTTTCTCCTTTGTTCATTTGTTGCTTGCAGTTTTATATCCCACATATGGGTGGAATCATATGGTTCTTAACTTTTTCTGTCCGACTTATTTTGCTTAGCATGGTATTCTCAAGATTCATCCATGTTTTCACCAATGACACTATTTTGTCTCTTTTTATGGCTGAGTAGTATTTCATTATATATTTGTACCACATCTTCCTTATCCACTTATCTAAATTCCAATGACATTCTTTACAGAAATAGAACAAAAAATTATCAGATTTGTATGGAAACACAAAAGACTCTGAGTAGCAAAAGCAATCCTGAGAAAAAAGAACAAAGCTGGAGGTATCACACTCCCTGACTTCAACTTATACTATAAAGTGACAATAATCACAACAGCATGGCATTGGCCGAAACACACACACACACACACACACACACACACACACACACACACACACAACAGTGGAACAAAATTGAGAGCCCAGAAATATAACTACATGTATATCGGCAAATAACTTTTGATAATGGAGCCAAAACATACAATGGAGAAAAGATAGCCTCTTCAATGAATGGTGCTGGGAAAATTAGAAAGTTACATGCAAAATAATGAAACTTGACTACTGTTTGTCCTAAAATACAAAAATAAACTCAAAGTGAAGCAAAGTCCTAAATATAAGAACTGAAACAATAAATTATATAGAAAAATACAGGTACTAAACTTATGGACCTTCATCTTAGAGAAGATTTTATGAATTTGACCCCAAAGGCAGGGGAAGTAAAGGCAAAAATAAATAAATGGGACTATCTCAAACTAATAAGCTTCTGCACAGCAAAAGAAACAGACAACAAAACAAAAAAGCAACCAACTGAATGAGAGAAGATATTTGCAAATAACAGCTCCGATTAGAAGCTAATATCCAAAATACATAAAGATCTCATACAACTCACCGCTAAGCAAACAATCCATTTAAAAAAAAATGAGCAAAGGACCTGAACAAACACTTCTTCCAAGAAGACATACAACTATCCAACAAAGTTATGAAAGGATGTTCAACTTTCCTATTAGAGAAATGTAGATCAAAACTACAACCAGACACCACCTCATACCTGTTGGAATGCCCATGATCAACAAAACAAGAATTGAAGAGGGTGTGGAGAAAAAGAAACTGGTACAGCCAGTATGAAAAACAGTATGGAAACTCCTCAAAAAATTAAGAATACAGCTACCATCAACATCTCTTGTGGATATCTACTTGGAAAATTTGAAAGTATTTGTTCACAAAGACATATGTGCCCCTATGTTCACTGCAGCTTATTCAGTGGCCAAGACATGGAAACAACCGAGGGTGTCCTTTGATACCATCTTAATAGCACTGAAACTTCAATCTACTTCTCGCAGCTCATGTGTATTTTCAAGATCAACTACATGAATCAGACTTTCTGCTGCAATGTGATAAATGCCATTTATGATTTGCTTTAAAAGATATTAAGTAGATGATAGCAGTAGAAAAGATGAATTGAAACTGTCTATAATTTTGGACTAATCTCACATCTTAAAGTGAATTTATGTGAAAATGCTATTACTAGACAGAAGAAAAGCATAGTTTCAAATTGCAAATGATCTTTGATGCTTAGATAAAGATCAAGATGAACATTTTGAGCAAAGTGATGCCTTTAAATGTCTACACATCTGCTTAAGCCAACTTACAAAGGAAGTGGGACTTTTCCTGAAATGCTGTTTATAGGTAAATTTTAATAAAAAAGGGCATGTTAGGAAAGTTCTGTATTACTCTACTTCCTAAATGATGTGGGAGGGATGAAAGGACCCTCAAGGAATTTATTCTGGAGTCACGTGACAAAGTGGATTTAATGCCCCACCTGAATGACAGTAAATTGCACTTCCTTTCACTTGTTTTCGGTTCTGTAGGATCTCAGTAGGGAAGTATCAGGACTATTGGTATGTTACATTAACTGTCCTCCAAATTTTGATTAATTTGGAAACTTCCAGAAGTTATTTTTTCATCACTTGTTTTAAATGAATTAAAATGACTATACCATATACTTAATTTTCTAAAGGGAACAGAAAATGTTTTGTTCAGTTTTATAGTTTCACAATTATTCTACTATATAAAAGCAGAATAATTAGTTGTGAAGCTATAAAACTGAAGAATGACTATAATTTTTTAAACCCTGCCATTAAGCAATTTCTCTGCTTATTTTAATTGATTTCTATTAGGGGTTTACATATATAACTTAAATTAAATATTTTGTGCAAATCATTTAATAACTGCAAGGAAAAAGTGAGATCACAAATAAAAGAGCATTTCCACAGGGTCCATCTGGCAGGAGGTCAAGCTACCAGGGAGAAATCTCTTTCCATATGATTTTCTGGAAAGAATTCCCTTAAGGCAGCTCTTCCAGTCCTGTCCTTGTTACACAGCCAGAGTCCCCTGTGACAGGAAATCCCCAAGCAAAATTTTTGGAAGATGTCATTTCCAACTAGTTTTTCACCATTCAAAGGGACTGGATTATCTGTCTTTGCTTACTTTGTGTGAAGCTCAAAGTATGGGACCTAAATCTGACTCTTTTTACTGATTAGATTAAGACGATATGAAATCTCATGAAGGATTCCAATGTGCTAGGATATTGGCTCAGTGGAATGAAATTACTAATGTAGTTAAAAGTTTGTAAGAGTTGTAAAATCAGTTTCTATTTCTTAAAATAAGTCTTTACCTGGAAAATAAATTAATAGTTTTAGATCAATTAGGTATATAATGTCATTGGCATATGAATCATATCAGTCACATGACTCAACAATGAACACTACAGAAAAATTTTAGCTCACTTATTAAGAACCAACCTGAATATTACACACTGAATTAAAATTACTATAGCTAATGATAAGGTTGCCAAAGTAGCAGTAAAAATATGGGATGCATAATTAAATTTGAACTGCAGAGAAAAAATGATAAATTTTTAGTTTTAGCATGTCCCACACAGTATTTGGTACATCATGAATGAAATATGGCTGAATGAACTATTACAGTTTGGTAGGCAGGAGAGGCTAGATACAATTCAGAGCAGAATAGTGAATTTGATTAAGGAGTAAACTGAACAGAACTTGGTGATGGTAATCTTTGGGTGAGAATAGATGGGAAGAGGTTCAGTTTAGTGTCATGGGCAGAGATGAAGGATGATAAGTTTGACTTTAGATGATGTTGTTTGAGGTTGTCTTGTGAGAGACGTTCAGTGTTTGGCTAGATACATAGGTCTGAAGATCAGAAGAACATAGTCTGGAGGATATAATTTGTGAGTTATCTATCTAGTTGGCAAACAAAGCCTATTGTGTATATGTTATCCTCTAGGAGAAATTTAGAGTGAGAATAGAGAGATTCTTGATGGGTTCCATCATCTATTTATGTAACTTATAAGCCAAACCTTAGTTTTATATTTAACCTACAGAGTTAGGGCATATTTTTTTAGTATACTATTTTTTAAATAAAATATATTCAGGAGAAAGGGCATACAAAGAAGTAATGTTTAGCAAGTAATTTGACAGTAAGAGTAATTCATATACACTACAGAAAATTTGTATGATATAGAACTGTTCAAGCAAGAAATTTTAAAAATTAGTAAGTCCATATCAGGACACAGCCACTGTTAACGTTCTAGGGGATTTATCTCTAGTCTGTTTTATTTATTGGTTTTTAAAAATCAGTATCAGGTCAGCCATTATATACTCTTTATAATCTAATTTTCACTTAAATATTGGGAATATTTCCCCCATATATTAAAAAGTCTTCTACATTATTTTAATGTGCTACCATATTTAATCTTATTAATATGCCATAATATAGTTATGAAAAGATGATTGAAAATTGACTCAAATTTTTCACAACTCTGAACATGTTAAATAAAGAATGACAACAAAATAAATTTTAGCAAGTGGGTGGATTCAAAAATACAGAACCCACAAATAATGAGGATTGATAGTATAAGGATAATTCATTTAGGAAGCTGTAGAATAAAGAGTATCAGAATGTGCTAGTCATTCTTGACACTGTGTTGGCTCATTATTACAAAAACACCAGAGAATGCTCTTTATGGAGAGGAGTTCTCCCTTTCATCTTTTCTCAGATGTTCTGTAAATTCAACTTATGTTCAAGGCATCAGGCTTGGCTCTGTATAATTAATCTCATAAAGTGCTTATTATGACTATAAAACAACCACTAAATTCTAACTTGTGATCAAAGATGACCCTTAGCTTTTAAAATGTGCAGAATTAATAAAAAGAAAGAGGGATAAAAGGAAGAGGGTTTTAAAACTGCTGCATAAGGCAGACTTCTGTTAGGGCTGTATTTCAAGTTCATTCACTCAGGGGCTAAAGAGACACCCAGAACTAATGACTTTGTTCTCCATTTTCTTGAAGACTGAAAAGGTAATTATGATAGAGAAAGTAAATAAACACAATTAAACATACTTTGTTTATCAAGGTAAAGCCTAAAAATGTTCTAAGGTTGGTCATACAAAAGGGCAATGTGTTCTCTCAAAGACAAGAGAAAGAACAAAATCACCTACCCATAAGTGTACACAAACTTAACCACACTGCTAGTAATGATGGATTTTCGTTGGCTTGAATTATCCATGTTGCTCTGGGCCCTTCCCCTTCTATTTTGATGAGCTGCTTACCTATGATGACACAATCAATTAAGAAGGAGAGAACAGAGGCTCATAATAAGCCCCCTGGTGGTAAATAAGTTTTGAAAATGAGAATATTTCGATGTGGCCTATCTGATGTGGCATTTGACTTAGTCCTCTTAACACAGACAAGTAAATTTAAAATACTATTGTTTTACAACCAGGCACTGGGTACAACAAATATCTCTTATCCTCACCCCATTTTATACCCTATCTGTGGGTCAGGCTTATGTTGAGAGTCAGGAATAAGGCTGCCATGACATTTAGGATATGCATGATGCTTAAGAATAGGGTAACAGGGATGCCAAGTACAGCATAGGGAACGCGGTCAATAATATTGTGAGAAATATGTATCATGCTAGGTGGGTACTGGAATATTTTGTAAAATATATAACTGTCTAATGACTATGCTGTTCATCTGAAACCAACACTAAATAATATTGGAAGTTAAAAAGGAAAAAGGATAAGGTAGCCTTGGCTGATGTAGCTCAGTAAATTGAAGGCCAGCCAGTCTGCGAACTGGAAGAGTGCAAGTTCGATTCCCAGTGAGGGCACATGCCTGGGTTATGGGCCAGGTTCCCAGTTGGGGGTGTGTGAGAGGCAACTATTTGATTTCACACACGTTTCTCTCCCTCTCTTTCTCCTTCCCTTCCCCTCTCTCTAAAAATAAATAAATAAAATCTTAAAAAACAAATAGGGTAAATGCTAATATCTCTTCAAGATCCTGATTTCAATTCTTTTGGATAAATACCCAGAAGTTTCCTCAAATTTTGGAAACTCCACACTGTTTTGCATAAGAGCTGCACCATTTTGCATTCCCACCAGCAGTGGGCAAGGGTTCCAATTTCTCCACATCCTCACTGACATTTGCCTTTTGCTTATGCTAAGTGAAATAAGCCAGTAAGACAAATACTGCATGACTGCACTTACATGAGGTATCTAATATAATCAAACTTATGGAATCAGAGTGGAATGGTGGTTGCTTGGAGTTGGGGGAATGGGGAATGGGCATAAAGTTTCATTTAAGCAAGGTGAATAAGTTCTAGAGTTCTGCTGTACAACACTGTACCTCTATTCAACAATATTGTATTGCACACTTAAAATTTTATTAAAAAATTGTATCTCATGTTAAGTGTTCTTATAACAACATATTAAAGACTGGGGTAGGTACATCTCTTGTCCATATCAACTGGGAATTCTTTTTTAAAGCTAACTGATAAAATGCTTGTTTTTGGAGTATACTAAAACAAACATTTTCTTAACCCCCAAATATATTTAGAATTTAGTTTTACAAAAGTCTCAATTGCATTTTTGCAAAATTTCACATTAATAAAATAATTTGTTAAATATATATCAATTATACCACAATTAAAAAATAGTTGTTAAATATTATTTACACAGATGTTTTATTATTTCCATCTATGTAAATCTCAAAAGAAAAAATTACATTCATAAGTTTAAAGGCATAATACTTATAGCAACACATTTATTCCTTTGTTGAAAGCAATTTGGCTTACCTAGACATAGAATTCCAGATGACATGGCAAACCAATTTCAAGAGTCACTTCACAAGGCTGGATCCTTCTGCTCTAATTATAACCCTACTGCTCTGAGTATCCCAACTGCACTTAGACCTGCTTAAGATTTTGTGAAAGGTGCTCTTACTTCAAGATTAGAAAGAAAAAGTAAAAGAAAAGGATCACTTTACTGCTGCAATAGAACACAGCAAAAATAATGTGGAGAAAATAATGGGCTGTTTTCTCTTGCCATTTTAGGGTAAAAGCATTTGAATTTTTTGTTTTCAAAAATGATTTATTTTATTTGCCTGGAAACAGGCATGTGTTTTAATTAGTGATATTGTGGGAAGATCCCTGCAAAGAAAAACATATGCATTATTATCACAACTGTCAGAAAAATTACGTGGCATGCAAAGCAGTCAACGCCACTTGTGTCAGGCAGCAGAGATGCTAACTCACTAAAAAGCCCAGACCTAAGAATGAAGTAAACTCCATTTAACTTTTGAAAGTGATATGCCGGGTTTAATTATAGAATGAAAGAAGACATAGAAATTGCAACATTTTTGTATGAAAATATTTCTTAGGACATTTTCTTTCTGGAAGAAAAAGTAGGTCAGTTTTATCCACATGAAAGATAATATGAACCTGGATGCATTATCAACCTGTCCTTAGGCACAACAAAAATCTGCCTTTGTATTTCCATATCATTCAAATTCAATCCTGTAAGAACCTCAGTTTTGGGGTTGGGGGAGCTCAGAAAGTTTTAATTAGGTAGAAGTGCTTCATTACTATCTACCCTCAGTGAGGCAAATGCTATCAATTCAGATGGATGCAAAGAATCTCTCTCAGCCAAGGATTATTCCTGTCACAATGCCCATTCATTTTTATCAAAGGTAATTGTCAGCATAACTCAGCATAACAGAAAAGCAATCTTCTGATTTCGTGCCTATAACTCTATAGTGTGCTCTTTATGTTCTTACTGCCTATGTAGATGCGTATTTTAAAAAGTCTTTTAATTAAAAAAACAGGATTGGATAGTCACTTTTCTCATCTGTTAAGCAAATTACCTCTCTGTATTATAATATTAAGGAAATTCTACACTGATATAACCAATGAAATGCAAAACCCATTCCTCTGTCAATTTCCCAGGCTCATTTTTTAAACTCAGAGGCCTATCCTGCTGTCTATGAGACTAGGGATGGCTGCTTATGCTGTATCTGTCCAGTTTTTATGATCTCACCTGAAGACAAGTAGGGAATCAAAGTCCCAGTCCAGTGACTGAGCAGTGGAGAAGAGGGATGGGATCAACAAGTATGGTGCAATACCAGGAACATTTCCCCCCAAACTGGAAGTCTTCTCTGGCAGCTGTCAGAGAAGATGCAGTGTGATCACAAACAGCATCAGGACTGAGGGGACCAAAAATAGCCCCTCTTGGACTTCAAGGTGACCCTGAGATTCTCAGCAAGATCCAGAGTCCACAGCATTGTATTTTTGTGAAAGTGTGACAAGAGAAACAGGCCCCTGCCCTCTAGCTCTTAGAGAGACTGGTGAGTCACTGCTCTGTGACCACTACCCTTAAGAGATAGGTGACGAGAAGGTCCCCTTCTCAAAATGAGAGTAGAAAATGCTTCTTCTGTAAACTGGTTGAGTGTTAGAAATGTTGCCAGGATCCACAGTGAGCTCTTAGGGTTGTTGCCCGTATCTCCACAAGTGAAGTATAAAATCACTGCGCACCATTTCGTAGACTGTTTCTTAAATTCAAATTACAATAACCACGGACCAGGCAAAATATAAGGTATCAGAGGGTCTGAATCTAGGATTCACCTGTGATTAAGAAAATATGTGTCTGTGTGTGTGTGTTTGGGGGATTTTGCAACAGCTGACGAGGATAACAAATCTTCCTTTCTTAATATTATGCCTAAGAGAAACCAATATTTGTTTCTATTATGTCAACACATTCTTCAAGGAACAAATGTAATAATGATGGAAAGATTCTCTCACTTTTAATTATTTTACATAAATTAAAATGTAGGTTATTAAATAGATGCAAAGCTTTGTAGAAGGAAAAAATTGGTAAGACTTCGAAGAGCAGCAGGTCCTACTTGGCTGCATCAGAATATGGTTCAGTTCAATGGCTAAGGACTGACTGAGAGTTCCTCTGAAAATCGTGAAAGCATTTTTTCTGACTCTTCATCATTTCTGTTTTTTTTTAATCCAGTGTAGATACTCAAACAAATAATGTTTTTAGTTCTTCTTCTTTTTTTTCTTTAAATTGTTTTTTTCTGTTAGGAAACACTCAGATGGAAATAACAAAAAACAAAATTCAAAATGGCTCTTACTAGATGGTTCACAAATGTTGCTGCATAATGGAATCACCTGGGGATCCTCAAAATATACTGATGGCTGGCTCCCACCCAACATTCTGATCAAATTGCAATACAGTGAGAGTTGGGCATCAGGATTTTTCAAAGCACTCCAGGTGACTCTCAGGTGCAATAAAGTCTGGAAACCATTGACTCATGCACTGAGAATAGCTAACAACAAGAAAATTAAAGGTAAGCTGAATCTAGAGAATTAGTTTAGGGACTTAATCTTGTCATCAAGGACCTAGGTCTTTCCTTCTCTGGAATGCTCAGAAAGTGAGCGCTCTCTGTGGGGGCTTGTTCTCCTTGTGGTACTCAAAGACCATCATACTTCAAAATCACATCCAGACAAGACAACATCCAGTAGAAATACAGGAACTATCTGTTTCCATGTCTCTTTCAAAAACTATCTGTATTTCTCAGAAACCTGTCATTGGACATTCACTCTCGGTACATTAGCAAGATCAGAGTCATTTCCCCCCACCCTGCCGAACTAATCACTCACAAGGGCCTCAATACTGGGGCACCTGCCTTGCATTAAGCCCATCAGATTTAGCTGAGATTAGGGTCACCCTTTCCTAAGTCACATGGAATGTACGGATGAAGAGGTTAGGGGTGTAGACACCTGAATAAAATCATATTTCTTCTGGTTAGAAAGTAAAAGATGCTGTTTGGTAGGAAATCTAGAGTATTTATCTGCTCTATCCTTCTCTGCATATTCTTCCCCATCCCATAGCTTGCTATCTATTTGGAACTTTTATGTAAGACTTCCATGAACTTTCTTCTTACACTCCTCTCTTCATATGAACATTATGCTCCATAAAAGAATCATGATGATGTCAGGACTCAGAGGAACATCAACAGGAAACAACCCCACTCTTGAAATATGTCTCCTTCGCCTAAGGGCTTCTAGTAAATTTCAATAGTTTTTAATTTACGGTTTGCTAGTATTTGCAATCCACCCCCCTCAGGCTCAGAAGTATGTAAAAAAATTTCTTTTGCAAGTATTTTGTATTACCAATTTATCAGATAAACAGTATTTGGATTTACATTTAAGTATACCTTAGATTTATAGTCCACACAAAAATACTTATCCCTGAAGTGTTACTACACTGATAGCAAAAACAAAGAGAAAGTTGGAAGCAGCTATTGTAAACCTCTGGTAGTGAAATGATGGATGGTTACCAAGATGACTACACCTTGGTCAAGTTTCTTCTCTCTGATAGCAGAGCTGCCTCCTCCATGGGAGTGCAACGGGAATCGCAGGAGGCCATCTGCCTAGCATCAGGGTAAGCATTCACAGTGTTCTAGCTTGTCAGTGTTTGCCCCCTCAAGGATAAAGGGACATCGACCATGCTGGTAAGAGAGGAAAGAAACTGACAGGAGTTAGACCTCTCTTCATAGCTATGTGTTATTTGTCTTCTGGTATAATTTAGGTCAAAGTTCCTGGGCACTAATTAATTCAGAAACCAGGAAGTGGATGGAATCTCATTTATCTGTCCCCTGACAGAAAGATCTGAAATGCTGCCTGCCAAACTGCTCAGCAGACCCATTGCTCATCTTTCACTGACTAAGGTGAGCACATAGAACCTGTTGGATAAGATCACTGGAGGCCAGTACTTGCCTCTGGGCTGGTTTCACAAAGGGTTCCCATAAGCCATAATCACTACCAGGTAGCAGGACAGGCTTACCCTTGAGGAAATCCTAAGCAGAGACTGTTCTTCAGTGTCAAAAACCACACCCACTGCATCTCGATTGCTCTTCACTGGACACTTGAGAAAGGTGGAAAACAACATGATACCCAGTCTAAACAATGAAACCATTGCCAGCAAGAAGATGCAAGGTAAAGCACAACATGAAGTTAAGGTGGCCCTAGTTTTGGTTTAGATGGAGAAAAGTCAATGGTATTTAGCAATTAAAACCAAGGTATATTAAACTTTACAAAGAAAAAAATCTCACGTGGTTCATGAGACAAATGAGCAGAAGCTCACAAAGCTAAAGTGAAAGTTTCATGGGAACTGAATTTGGTATTTAACATGCATATGTTTTCTAGTCACATAAATATGATGGGGAACCCCCCAACACCTGGAATTATCTTCTGCAGGGTGGGCCTCTTGTCATACAGCCTTCCCCAGCTAGGTGAGTGTCCTAGGAAGCCATCCGTATCAGTGTACCAGCTGGCATTGTTGTGAGAGGCTATGTGCGGCTTTAGCGAATTTTTTTGAAGACTCTTTCAATACATTTGCCCATTTCATGCTGGGTGATTTATGAGTGCACCTGCCCACACCAGGCTAAGTGTTCAGCAGTTTTTGACCAAAAATGGCATGACCCCTGTCCCCTACTCTCCTTATTCACCCAATCTTGCCCTAAGCCAATTTTTGTTTGTTTATTTCTCTGGATGAAAAAAGTCCTCAAAGGGAAACATTTCACCAATGTGGAAGAGGTGAAACAAAAATGGCAGAAGCACTAAAACCAATGAGTTCAAAAACTGTTTTTAGCCCTGGCTGGTGTGGCTCAGTGGGTTGAGCGCAGGTATGGGAACCAAAGGGTCACAGGTTCAATTCCCAGTCAGGGCATATGCCTGGGTTGCGGGCCAGGTCCCCCATAGGGAGTACACGAGAGGCAGCCACATATTGATGTTTCTCTTCCTCTCTTTCTCCCTCCCTTCCCCTCTCTCTAAAACTAAATCAATAAATAAAATTTTTAAAAAACTGTTTTTAGCAGTGGAAAAAAAACAGCTTGATTGGTGTATTACATCAAAGGGAGAGTACTTTGAAGGTGACTGAAGTTTAAACATATATGAATAAATACACAATTTTAAATAAATAAATTCTGGGTTTTGGGCCCCCCCCCCCTTTGTAGAACATCTCAATCTGAATTAGAGAATTCCTTGCAGAAGGGGAGCCTTCTGTGGACTCCCAGACAAGTCTGTCCCTTCTGCCCAATTCAATTCCCAGAGGTTTGGGCTGAAAACACTGTCTGTTGGCACCCTCAGATTTTTTTAAATCACATTACAGGGTATCCTTAGAGTAGACATATCCTTAATTTTAAAAGTGTTGGAAGTCATTTCACTAAATAACATATTTTTGAAAATTCTAAGGAGTAGATGGCCATATAATCATATATACTTGTATAGTCAGAAACTTAAATGACTACACAACTACTAAAAGCATAACTTAACTGAATTATGTCTAAGGTAATATATTTTTGCAAACTGTCTTCAGTCTAAGAGAAAGCTACACTTTAATGCTCTCAAATCTGGTCCATGGGGTACTGAGAGAAAGTGGGCCTGAATTATAGAACAGGGTTGCATGTAAATCAATCTTCTAAAGTAGAAAATTATAGAATCAAATGTTTCCAGTAAGCATTTCTCACAAACTCTGGAATTTGTAAAGAGGTAAACAGGTAATTTAAAGAATGGGAAACCATGCTGTATGAAGAAAATGAAAGGACTTGAGAATGATTAAGTTAGAGAGAGGAAACTTGATAAATTGTAAGGCTCCAGGAACTTTTGCTAACTCCTAATAGAATTGAGGTCTCTCTTAGAATTTCAGCATATAAAGTATTGCCCATCAGTTATAAATGTACAAATGACAAAGAATACATTATGGAAATCCTGTCCTTTACTTGAGATAACTAGTACCTCTCTGCATGTTAGAAAAAGCTACCCCTTCCTCAAAATAGGATCATCTGTCAGGAAATTATAATAAACATTCAAATCCAGATAACCATGAAAAAAAAATGGTGGCCCTAAAGTGTGCAGTGCACGATCTTGCTTGGTGCCCTTGAAAAGCTCCAGAGGAATTACTGAAGTAACCACAGTCTCCTCTTCAATAAGAAGAGAGGTAAAATAAATCTTGCCAGTCCAGGTGATCCAAACTGATGCTATGTACATATCCTGAACAAGACCTGGGCTGGGGCTGGAGGACAAGCAGTGCTTGAAATGAGCAGAAGTGGGGAGCAAAGCAGAAATGAAGGACTCAGGAAACGTCCCAAAGATGCACTAAATCACAACTGCCATCACAAACATCTACTAAGTGTTCAGAACCATCAGCTATGGCCTACTGGGAGATCATAGAGGGACATGAAGTCTCTTGTAACTAGACATGATGAGGAGAATAGTTGTTGAGCCAAGACTAGGGCCAGGCTATATATATCAGAGTCATGCACTTCCCTGAGAACTCTTCCAGGTGCTAGATGCCAACTGAAAATTAGTATTTCTTTGCATAGGGAAATATATTTTTGTTGCACTATCATAGGCACATTCAGATTCACTAATTACACACACAATGGATCTTTGTGCATAACGACTATAAATACGATACGTTTGTATTACTTTCAGCAGCAAACAGGATTCTAAAATATTATTCATATACCTTACGAAAGGTCAATGGAAAATTCTGCTATGGGAAAAGCATTCACATAGAAATAATCTAAGCCCCAAGGTCATTTAACTAGTAACTGCAACATTTTAAAAATAAACAACATCATAGAATTAAAGAATCTTAGGCTAAAAAGGGGGGGAGAGTGTACCCATCTAATTCAGCTTCTTTCCTGCTTCCGGACAGTACAAACATAAGGCAGTGGGATGAGAAAATGTAAAGAGAATATATCAGTGGTTACTTGCTTTTTAAGGGCCACATGAAAGAGAAGGGGAGGGGAGGAGTGGGAAACAGGAGATGTCTCTCACAGTTAGCACACAACATAGAATGAATTTATTTCCTAAATAACTTACTACATTAAAGTAAAATTATATATATTGAATTGCAGTATCTGAATGATATCTCTGAAAGTTCATATCTCTGTTAGCAGAGAAAGTCAGCAAGCTTAATTACAATGCAATGTCTTTTAAATTCAATAAAAGTTTTATATATTAAAACTAGCTATTGTATTGAGGAAAAACTCTCTTTTCACTTTTTTTTAAAGCTGACAGTATGTACATAAATACAAAATACACTGAAATATAGCCCAATAAGCATATGTTTTTCTAACAATTATATATACTGCTTTTCTAAAAGGAAATCAGTATTTGTAAATACCTAAACATTGCAGTAAATAAACAAAATTGCCAGATAAATAATTAACTTATAAATATTTTGTTTATAAGCTCATGTTTAACTAAGCACCCACTGTAAAAGATTTTCCAACATTAAATGTAAATATGTGATAGTCAAAGCTTTCTGGAATCTTATTATAAATGAAGAAATATAAATTTTTTATCATTGGGAATTGAATGAAAGCAAATTATAATTTTATCTTCTACCAAATGAAAATGTTTTAAAAAATTATTCCATACTTTTCTGATCATTCTAACTATTTAGCTAACTAAACTAAAAATAGAATAAATGTTCTAAGAGTTTTCTTTTACTAAGCCATAACTTAACAGGATCCAAGTTTTATTATATAGAAATTCAATTTAGATTTCTTGTCAAGATGGTGCCAAAGGCAGACATGGTTTGCCTATTTGCACAACCACATCAAAATTACAACTAAAATATAGAACAATGACATTCAGAACTATCAGAAATCAAGTTCAGTGGAAGTCTGACAACTACACAATTAAAGAAACCATATCCATTCAGACTGGTAGGAGCGGCACAGATGTGAAACAAGTTGGTCCCTCACCCACATGTGGTAGATAAAAATTCAGGAGGGATATGTCAGGAGCAAGGAGTCCCAGCCCCACACCAGGCCTCCTAGCCCAGGGTTCCAGTGTCAGGGAGATAAGTACCTACAACTTCTGGCTGTAAAAACCAGCGGGGATTGAGTTGGTGGAAGAAACTGCTGGAACCCCAAGCAGTTTTCCTTAAAGAACCCACATGGCCTCACCTATTCAAACTCACTCCCTCTAAGCCCCAGCACTGGAGTAGCAGCTTGAAAGGCACCAGTGGCATACAGGGGGACACTGAAGTGTCTGGTATCAAGGCTAGCAGAGGCCATTGTACCTTTTCTAAATCCTACACCATGGGGCCTACTGGCTGGTGTAATAGTTGAGACTCCATCAACCTGGCTAATACTGTTTGACTCACCTTGGAGATCCCCAGAGTCTCTGCCCCACCCAACTTACAGGCCCACCCAAGCTGCTTTTCCATGTGAATGGCTGGTCTTAGCTCAAGCTTCACAACTTCCTAAATCCTCTCAAACAAGCAACAGCTGTCCTCAGTGAGACTGAGGCCTTGCCTGGGAATCTCCAAGTCCAGCACAAATGTCAGCCAGCTGCAGATATCTTTGTAGCTCTGGCAGGGTGGCTCCAGGCAAAACACAGGTGGAACCTGATCTTGACCTGTTCCATCGAGGAAACCCCAGGGCCAGCACAACCAGTGGAGAGCTACAGACCACTTTGGAGCACCACCACCCTTCCTCTGTATGCTTGATCCTTCACGGAGGGTGGAGGTTGGTGGTGACATGGTCACAGCCAGTTCTTGATGCTGACTGGCCTGGGTAAATCCATCCCATTGACCTGCCAATAGTAATCAAGGCTCAACTACAAGCAGAGGGTATACTCTGCTCACAGGAAGGGCATACCTTGAGTACCCAGCTTGGACGGTAAGGGAGGCTATGCCACTGGACCTTTCAGGACACTTACTACATTAGGTCACACTACTGAGATGTGGAGTCAAAGCAGTTCTATCTAATATGTAGAAATAAACATGAGGCTGTCAAAACAAGGAGACAAAGTAATATGGCCCCAGTGAAAAGAACAGATCAATATTCCAGAAAAAGAGCTAAAGAAAATGGAGATAAGCAATCTATTAGAGGCAGAGTTCCAAACAATGGTTATGAGGATGCTCAAGGAACTTAGTGAGGACCTCAACAGCATAAAAAAAATCCAGTTGGAAAGAAAGGATACACTAATTGAAATAAAGAACAATTTACAGGGAAACAATGGTAGAGTGGATGAAGCTGAGAATCATTTCAATGATTTGGAACATAAAGAAAAAAAAAAAACAATCAGATCAACAAGAAGAAAAAAGAATCCAAAAATATGAGGATAGTATAAGCAGCCTGTGGGACAACTTCAAGAGATGCAACACTTGCATCATAGGTGTGCCAGAGGAGAAGAGAAAGCAAGAAATTTGAAAATTTGAAAAATCTATTTGAAAAAATAATTAAAGAAAATACCCCTGATTTGGTGAAGGAAATAGATATGCAAGTCCAGGAAGCACAGAATCCCAAGAAAGATGGATGCAAAGAGGCCCACACCAAGACAGATCATAATTAAAATACCAAATGTTAAAGACAAAGAGAGAATCTTAAAAGCAGCAAGAGAAAAGCAGGTAGTTACCTACAGGGGAGTTTCCATAAGACTGTCAGCTGACTTCTCAAAAGAAACTTGCAGGCTAGACGGGATTGTCAATAAATATTCAATGTCATGAAAAGCAGGGGCCTACATCCAAGATTCCTCTCTACCCAGCAAAGCTATCTTTCAGAATTGGAGGGCAAATAAAGAGCTTCCCAGATAAGACAAAACTAAAGGAGTTCATCATCAGCAAGCCATTATTATACAAAATGTTAAAGAGACTTATTTAAGAAAAAGAAGATCAAAACTATGAAGAATAAAATGGCAAAAAATACATATATATCAACAATTTAATCTAAAAAAATAAACTAAGCAAATAAGAAGAACAGAGACAGAATCATGGATACACAGAGCATATTGCCAGATGGAAGGTGAGTGTGGGGGAAAGGGTGAAGAAGTTAGGGGATTAAGAAATACAAATAGGTAGTTACAGAATAGCCATGGAGAGGTAAAATACAGCATAGGAAATGGAGAAGCCAAAGAACTTACACACATGACCCATCGATATGAACAATGGTAGGGGGTGGCCTCAGAGTAGGGGGTGGCCTGAGGGAGTGGGGATATTGTGGGTGGAGGGAGCAAAGGGGGAATAATCAAGACAACTATAATAGCATAATTAATAAAAATAATTTAAAAAGTTACTAAGGACAAAAATATGAAATGAAATAAAATATACATAGAAAAATAAAATTCAAATTGGGAAAATTCATTTGCATAGTCACATTTTCTAATGTGCATATACTTCAATTTGTCTTTGAACTTGGCAATTCAAATATTATAAAGCCACAATGATCATGATAGTCAATTCCTTTTGTCTTTATTTTTATACTGTGAAGATTAAATCAATATTTAAAATGGACTCTTTACTCCCCAAGTTCATCTTTTCTAAAATGAAAATCTAAGTATTAAGTATAATTCAGTGGTTCTATTACTTTCAGTCCATAAATCATGGGGATCTCGAACATTTCTGCCTCAGCTGTAATAGTGTGCCAAAATTAATTAAGGCAAATGCACATTCTAAATGATTCTCTTCTTCTGAATCATTGTTTGAGTAATTGCCTATGCTTGACAAGGTATTTTGTATGAAATTCAGAATGTGATTTGAATCACACTCATTATAAAATCTTCAAGCATAATAATTAATAAATTATTGTTCTCTCATGGAACTATCTTCAAACATTGAAAATATTTATTACTAGTGAAAGCAGGAAAAAAAAGATGGCAGCAGAGAAGGAGGATATATGCATACATCCTCCCAGAACCAAATTGGAAATAAAAATTAAAGAAAAGACTGAACACCTGAAATAAACTGACAACTACCTAAAAAAGAGGCTTTTAACCAAGGACAAGGAAAAAAAACAAACAAAACACAAAGACCTGTAGGCAGGGTGAGGTCCTTAAAGAGGCCTGCTCACGAGGGCAGTGGGCTGAGGTGGTGGTGTGGTTGTGGGAGTTTCCCCTCAAAGGAGAGAGGCAGGGACAACAAACCGGGCTCTCAAGCACAGAGTGCCAGTGCTGGGATCAACAGACCACATAGCACCCAGAGGTGAAAGGCTACAGTGTTTGTCTCTGCTGAGGGAAGACGACCTGCTGGACACAAATCTAGTATTCTTTTTTTTTTTTTTTTAATTCTTAAAGGGGCCAAAGCACAGGTCTTATGTTCACAACCGCTCATCTTGGGTCCCAGCAAAAGGAAGGCGGTGTGGACTGCAATCTGGAGTGGGAGGCACTGGGTGGTGACGTAGGGGACTGACTGTGGGGCTTTCTGTGCCACAATATACCTGGATTCTGCAGCAGCCGTTTTATTGAGAAGAGCAAGCCCCTCCTAGGGAGAAAGCAATTTCCTTTCCCTGTGGGATATTGCTCATCCCACTCACCCTCTCTGAAATCCCGCTGCCTCCATCCTGATCTTTTTTTCTTACTTTTATGTAGTTTGTTCAGTTTTTGTTTTGTTGTGTGTGTGTGTGTTTTTCCCTTTCTTTCTTTTCTCCCAGCCTGCATCTTAGCCCCTGCTGAGAAAACAGCAACATATGCTGACTCAGAGGGTATCACAAGCTGCATCGAGCTGCCATACCACATACTCTCCTAGGAAAGCCAAAGAAAACAACCTCCAGGTTTCCAGCAGGCCCCAAAACCAGGACTCTGCAGGCCCCACCTAATAGTCTACAAAGGGGCCCCACCCTACTGAGTATAGGGAAATAATCCAGAACAGACTCAGACTAGTGGTGTGGGGGCAGGAGACACAATAACCACCTTCCCTGAAGGCTGAAAGGCACCTTCCTTCCTTCCTCCTGGGAGATCCAGGAGTTCTATCCTCCCCAATTCCAACAGAAGCCCTCTCAGAAACAGTTGGGTCTACGACTAGTGTAAGACAATGACATACAAAGGTGGATCTGGTGTCACCAAGGATATAGCAGCATTAAACAAAAAACTAAATAAAATGGATTTAATTGATATGTACATAACATTTTACCACAAAGAAGCAAAATATACATTCTTCTCAAATGCACATGGATCATTCTCAAAGATAGACCACATGGCAGGACACAAAATAAGCCCTACCATATTCAAGAAAATTGAAATTATATCAAGAATTTTCTTAGACCACAATGGCCTAAAATCAGAAATCAACTTGTAGGGAAAAAAAAAGACAACCCAAAACATTCAAATACATGAAGACAGAATAACATGTTCTTAAATAATGAATGGGTTAATCATGAGAATAAGGAATAAATTTAAAAAAAAAGTGCCTGGAAACAAATGAAAATGAACACACACTACCCCAAATCTATGGGACACAGCAAAGGCAGTCCTGAGAGGGAAGTTCATAGCACTACAAGCCTACCTAAAGAAAATAGAAAAATATCAAATAAACAACCTAACCCTATACCTAAAAGAACTAGAAAAACAACAACAAACAAAGACCAGAGGGAGTAAAAGGAAGGAAATGATCAAGATTAGAGCAGAAATAAATGACATAGAGACTAAAAGAAACAATTCGAAAGATCAACAAATCCAGAAGCTGGTTCTTTGAAAAGATAAACAAAATTGACAAACCTTTAACCAGACTCATCAAGAAAAAAAGAGAGAGGTTGCAAATAAATAAATCAGACATGAAATGAGAGAAATAACAACTGATAGCACAGAAATACAAAGGACTAGAAGAAACTACTATGAACAACTATATGCCAAGAAATTGGACATCCTGGGAGAAACTGATAAATTTTAGAAACATACAATCTTCCAAAACTGAATCAGAAAGAAGTAGAAGAAAACCTGAACAGACCAATAACAACTAGTGGAAATGAAGCAGTAATAAAACAATTCCCAGCACACAAAAACCCTGGACCAGATGGCTTCACAGGCAAATTTTACCAATCAAAGAACTAACACCTATCTTTTTCAAACTATTCCAAAAATTTCAAAGAGGGAAGACTTCCAAACTATCTTTATAAGGCCAGTATTATCTTAGTACCAAAACCAGGTAAAGAAAACAAAGAATGAAAATTATAGGCCAATACCTCTGATGAACACACATGCTAAAACCCTGAACAAAACATTCGCAAATCAGAATCAGCAATACATCAAAAATATCATACACTATGATCAAGTGGGTTTTATTCTAGGGATGCAAGAATGGCACAATATCTGCAAATCAACAAGCATGATACATAATAGAAACAAAAGACAAAAATCATATGACTATATCAATAGATGTAAAAGAAAGCATTTGATAAAATCCAGTGTCCATTTATGATAAAAACACTCAGCAAAATTGGAATAGAGAGCACGTAACTCAGCATAATAAAGGCCATATATGAAAAATCTACTGCCAACGTCATACTCAATGAGCAAAAACTAAAAGCATTTCCCTTAAGGTCAGGAAAAAGGCAGAGGTGTCTGCTATCACCACTCTTATTCAATATGGTACTGTAAGTCCTAGACACAGCTATCAGACAATAAAAAATAAAAGGCATACAAGCACAAAAAGAGAAGTAAAGCTGTTGTTGTTTGCAGATGACAAGATATTCTACATAGAAAACCCTACAGAGTCCATCAAAAAACTTCACCTAATAAATGAATTCAGCAAAGTAGTTGAATACAAACTCAATATTCAGAAATCGGTGGCATTTGTATACAGCAATAATGAACTATCAGAACAAAAAAACAGGAAAACAATCCCATTTACTATTTCAACAAAATGATTAAAGTACCTAAGAATAAATTTAACCAAGGAGGTAAAAGACCTGTACTCAGAAAACTATAGGACACTGAGAAAGAAACTATGGAAGAATCAAATAAGTGGAAGTTTCTGTGTTCGTGGATTAGAAGAATCAACATCATTAAAAAGTCCATACTACCCAAAGCAATATATAGGTTCAATGCAATTTATATTAGAATATCAATGGCATAATTCACCGATATAGAACAATATTTTTAAAAAATTATATGGAACACAAAAAGACCCCAAATAGCCTCCCAAATCCTAAGAAAAGAGTTGATACACAATACCTGATATGCAAACCATACTACAAGTCCACTGTAATCAAAAACAATCTGGTACTGGCATAAAAAGAGACACACAAATGAATGGAACAGAATAGAGTCCAGAAATAAACACAGGTCTTATGGCCAATTAATATTTGACAAAGGAAGCCAGAGCATAAAATGATAAAATGAAGTAAAGAAAGTCTCCTTAATAAATACTGTTGAGGGAACTTAACTTGTACATGCAAAAAAAAAAAAAAAAAAAAAAAAAAAAAAAAAAAAAAAAAAAAAAAAAAAAAAAAAAAAAAAAAAAAACAAAAACAAAAACAAAAAAAACAAATAAAACCCAACAACAAAACCAACCAAACAAACAAAAAACAACCAAAACTAGGTGCCCATCTTACACCATACACCAACAAATTCAAAATGGATAAAAGACTTAAATATAAGTTTTGATACCATAAAAATCCTGGAGGAAAAGATAGGCAGTAAAATTTTGGAGATCTTGCATAGCAATACTTTTGCTAATATATCTCCTATGACAAGGGAAGTAGAGGAAAATATATAAACAAATGGGACTACATCAAATCCAAAAGCTTCTGAACAGCAAAGCAACCATCATCAAAATGAAAAAGAACCAATTGTATTGGAGAACATATTTGCCAATGATACATTGGACAAGGGTTCAATCTAAAAATATATAAAGAACTTATAAGACTCAAACCAGGAATACAAATAATCCAATCAAAAATAGCCAAAGAACCTGAATAGTTTTCCAAGGAGGACATACAGATGGCCCACAGACATAATAAAAATGCTCAACATCACTAACCATCAAAGAGATGCAAATTAAAACCACCATGAGATATCATCACATACCTGTCAGAATGGCCATCATTAATAAATCAACAAACAACAAGTGCTGGAGAGGATATGGAGTAAAGTGAACCCTTGTGCACTATTGCTCAGAAGGCACACTGGTGCAGCCACTGTGGAAAACAGTATGCAATTGCCTCAAAAAACTAAAAATGGAATTTTTTTTTTAACCCAGCAATACCACTGCTGGATATATAACTGAAGAATCCTGAAACACCAGTTTTAAAAAAATGTATATATCTCTATGTTCATAGCAGCATTATTTACAATAGCCTAGATTTGGAAACAGCCTAGTACCCATCAGTAGATGAGTGGATTAAAAAAATCTGTGGTACATATATGCAGTGCTATACTATGCAGCAGAAAGAAGGAATTCCTCCCTTTTGCAATAGCATGGATGAAACAAAAGACTATTATCCTAAGTGAAATAAGCCAGTTGGTGAAATACAATATCCTATAATCTCATTCATAAAATGAATCTACTGAACAAAACAAGCTAATGAGCAAAATATGATGACAGGCATAGAATCATGGAACAGACTGACACTTGCAAGAGGGGAGGGAGGAGGTGAGGACATTGAAAAAAGATGAAGGGATTAGTCAAAGAACATATATGAGGGGACACGTGGACATGGACAAAGGTGAGGGGACTGATTATGGAGTTAGGAAGCATGAGCGTGGAGGTGAGTGAAGGGGAAAATGTTGGACAACTGTAATAGCAAAAACAATAAAATAATTGTTTTAGAAAAGCGAAGTGACTTCTGGTCAAGATGGAGGCATAGGTAGATACACTTTGCCTCCTTGCACAATCAAAATAAGGACAACAACAAATTTAAAAACAACAACAAAAAAAAAACAGACAAAACTGCCAGAAAATCAAACTGTATGGAAGTCCGACAACCAAGGAGTTAAATAAGAAACATTCATTCTGACCAGTAGGAAGAGTGGAGAGGATTCACAGCAAGCCTTTGGCTGGCAGACTGGGCAGTCCCACATTTGTGCAGGTAAACCAGGAGGAACAACTGGGGAGCAAGACAGACCACGCAACCCAGGGTTCTAGTGCAGGAAAAGAAAGCCTCAAAACCTCTGCCTGTAAAAACCTGTGGGGGTCACAGTGGCAGGAGAAACTCCAAGCCTCACAGTAGAGTTCATTGGAAAGACTCACAGGGCCCTAGAATGTACACAAACCTACTCACCCAGGAATCAGCAGCAGAAAGGCTCAATTTGCTTGTGGGTAGCAGGGGAAGTGACTGAAAGCCAGTCAAGAGCTGAGAAGCTGGCATTGTTCCCACTCTGACCCCTCCCCTACATACAGCAACACAACCCAGCATTGTGGGTTGCACTATTCTGGCAAATACCTAAAGCTCTGCCCCTTACAATGTAACATGCCTGCTGAGACAAAAAAAAAAATATATATATCACCCATATGAAAGAACAGATCAAAGCTCCAAAAACAGAACTAAGCGATTAACAGCTAGCCAACCTATCAGATGCAGAGTTCAAAACACTGGTAATCAGGATGCTCACAGAAAAGGTTGAGTATAGTCGCAAAACAGAGGAAAAAGTGAAGGCTATCCAAAATGAAATAAAGAAAAATATTCCGGGAACCAATAGTGAAGGGAAGGAAACCTGGACTCAAATCAATGATTTGGAGCAGAAGGAAGAAATAAACATTTGGTCAGAACAGAATGAAGAAGCAAGAAATTAGGAGAGGCTTAGGAACCTCTGGGACAACTTTAAGTGTTCCAACATCCGAACCATAGGTGTGCCAGAAGGGGAAGAGGAAGAGCAAGAAACTGAAAACTTATTTGAAAAAATAATGAAGAAGAACTTCCCCAATCTAGCAAAGGAAATTGACTTTCAGGAAGTCTAGGAAGCTCAAATAGTCTCAAAGAAGTTCGACAAAGGAAGCATCCACCAAGACACATCATAATTAAGTTATCAAGATTAAAGAGACGGAGAGAATCATAAAAGCATCAAGAGAAAAACAGACAGTTACCTACAAAGAATTCCCATCAAAATGTCAGCTGATTTCTCAAAAGAAACTTTGCAAGCAAGAAGGGGATGGAAAGAAGTATTTGAGGTCATGAAAGGCAAGGACCTATAACCAAGACTACTCTATCCAGCAAAGCTATCACTTAGAAAGGAAGGGCAGATAAAGTGCTTCCCAGATAAGGTCAAGTTAAAGGAGTTCATCATCACCATGCCCTTATTATATGAAATGTTTATCTAAGAAAAAGAAGATGATCAAAATACAAACAATAAAAATGACAACTCACAGCTATCAACAACTGAAACCAAAAAAAAAACAAAAAAACACCTGATAATAACAAAAACAAACTAAGCAAACAATAGAACAGGAACAGAATCACAGAAATGGAAATCACATGGAGAGTATCAGCAGGGAGAGTGAGGGGAGAGAAGGCGGGGAAAGGTACAGGGAATAAGAAGCATAAATGGTAGGCACAAAATTGACAGCGGGAGGTTAAGCATAGTACAGCAAATGGAAAATCCAAAGAACTTATATGTATGACCCATAGACATGACCTAAGGTGGGAAAGAAGGCTAGTGGGAAGAGTGGAGTGCAGGGCAGAGGGGAATAAAGGGGAGAAATAAATGGGTAACTGTAATAGCATAATCAATAAAATAGATTTTAAAAAATAAAAAAGTGAAATAAAACTTAGGCAAGTAAAAGGTTATTGTAAAAGTGAAAAAATATTTAATATTTTATCTTAATTGTTTATTTTTCCATTACCATACATCCTTGTTATACACCATCCCCCGCAATCACTACATGGTTGTCCATGTCTGTTGAGAACTGCCCTGCCTAGTTTCAGAAGCTGTAACCACCACGGCTAAGGCTGAGCAAAAAGACCTTGGGACCATAAGTCACTAAGGAGACAAAACTTATCCTCCCAGCAGGGGCACAGCCTCAGCTCCCTTTACTTCACCCTGCTTGGCCCCAGGCGAATGACAGGTTAACCAATGACAGGTAAGATTCCTCAAGGGAGGGACAACCTAAGACAGGCACAGTCTTGAAAGGGCCATCAGGGAAGGACTTAGTGGACTATAGAAAAGGGGTGATGGACCCTCACCCCTCTGTGTTGTCAAAGCCTGAGTCTTCATTCTATCTGTAAAAAGTCTCCTAATCTCTTGGCTGCCCACATCCCCTGCCGGACTTAAGCCTAAAACAATGCCTGAGGCATGTGAGGCCCTGTGCTAGAACCACCAGTTCCCCAGGGTGTTGAGGCCTAAGAAAGAATGCATAAAATCCTGTGAAACCCGCTTTGCTAAGAATACCCTCAATTTAAATGATAAGGATCCAAGCATAAAATGAGTTTTTTTCCCAAAGTTTTATGGCCCTTCGGGGTCACTCTATCTATCTGACCCTGACTCAGAATAAGCCCTCATAGTTCTTTGAATGCCACCTATTGTTTGATCATTACTGCCTGACAATGATTGATGAGCTTTACATATACGCCCTGTATTCCTATGCAAATTAAACCGAATAAAAGCCCATTGAGGAACAGGTTCAAGGCACTTCTCCTCTGAGATTGGCCACCTCTTTGCACCAAGCAGATCATGTCTTGGTAGATTTATTCTCATCTGTGGTAGGGGGAGCTCTGCAGGTGGAGCCCTGCCACCCCACATGTCCTTGAGTGCTTTTTCCTTTTTGCTCAATTCCCCTCCCCCCAAATTCCGCATCAGAGCTGTGAGCCTCCTCTCTATGAGTCTGTCTTGATTTAGCTGTTAGTTCAGTTTGTTCATTTGCTTCCATACATTAAGTGAAATTGTATGGCATTTTTCTTTCTCTGACTGGCTTATTTCACTTAGCATAATGTTCTCCTGGTCCATCTATTCTGTAGCAAAGAATAAAATTTTCTTCTTTTTTATAACCAAATAGTGGTCCACTGTGTATATGTCCCATAGTTGCTTTACCCACTTATCAACTGATAGACACTTAGGTTGCTTCCAGATCTTGGTGATTGTAAATAACACTGCACTGAATATAGGGGCACTTATATTTTTTCAAATTAGTGTTTCTGGTTTCTTCAAACAAATTCCCAGTAGTGGATCACTGCTTCATAAGGCAGTTCCATTTTTAATTCTTTGAGGAATCTCCATACTGCTTTCCACAATGGCTGAACTAATCTGAATTCCCACCAACAGTGCAAAAGGGTTCCTCTATCTCCACATCCTCACCACCACTTGTTTGTTGATTTATAGATGATAGCCATTTTGACAGGTATGAGGTGATACTGTGATTTTAATTTGCATATCTTTGATGGTTAGTGATGTTGAGTATCTTTTCATATATCTATTGGCCATTGGTATATCCTATTTGGAGAAGTGCCTATTCAGCTCCTTAGCCCAATTTTTAGTTGGATTTTTTGGGGGGTTTTGAGTTTTATATGTTGTTTATAAATTTTGGATATTAAGCCTTATCAGATGTATTAGCAAACATATTCTCCCATTCAGTGAGTGTCTTTTAAATTTGGTGATGATTTCCTTTGCTGTGAAAAACTTTTTAGTTTAATATAGTCCCATTTGTTTATTTTTTCCTTTGTTTCCCTTGCCTGAGGAGATATATCAGAAAAAAAATGTTGCTAAGAGTGAGATCTGAGATTTTATTATCTATATTTCCTTCTAGGATGTATATGGTTTCAGGTCTAACATTTAAGTCTGTAATACAGTTTGAATTTATTGTTGTGTGTGTTATAAGAAGGTGGTCTAGTTTAATTTTTCTGCACATATCTGTACAATTTTCCCAACACCATTTATTGAATAAACTATCTTTAGCCCACTGTATGTGCTTGCTTCCTCTTGCAAATATTAATGGACTAGAAAAGTGTGGGTTTACTTCTGGGCTCTTTATTATGTTCCATTGGTCTATATGTCTGATTTTATGCCAGTACCACCCTGTTTTTATGACTATGCCGTTATAGTATAGTTTGATATTATGTAGCATGATTTCTCCAACTTTGTTCTTTCTCAAGATCAGTGTTACAATTCAGGGCTTTGGGGGTTTCATATAAATATCTGAAATATTTGTTCTAGTTCTGTGAAATACGTTATTGGTATCTTGATAGGAATTGTGTTTAATCTATAGATTGCCTTGGGTAATATGAACATTTTAATGTTGTTAATTCTTCCCATCCACATACACAGTATGTGTTCCCTTTTATTTGTATCTTCTTTATTTCTTTCTTCAGTGTCTTAAAATTTTCGGAGGACAGGTCTTTTACATCCTTGGTTAGATTTATTCCTAGGTATTTCATTCTTTTTGAAGCAATTGTAAATGGGATTGTTTTCTTAATTCCCCTTTCTGATAGTTCATTATTGCCATATAAAAATGCAACTGATTTCTGGATATTAACTTTTTATCTTGCTACTTTACTGAATCAATTTATCAATTCTACTAGTTTCTTGGTTGAATTTTTAGGGTTCTCTACGTACCACATAATGTCATCTGCAAAAATTGACAATTTCACTTCTTTCTTTTCAATTTGGATGCCTTTTATTTCATTTCCTTGTCTGACTGCTATGGCTAGAGTGCCAGTACTATGTTGAATAAGAGCGGTGAAAGTGGACATCCCTGTCTTGTTCCTGATCTTAAGGGGAACACTTGTAGTTTTTCCCCATTGAATATGAGGCTGGCAGTGTGTTTGTCATATATGGTCTTTGATCATGGTGTATGATCTTTTAGATGTATTGTTGTATACAGTTTGCTAGTATTTTGTTGGCAATTTTAGCATCTACATTTATCAGGGATATTGCTTGTAATTTTCTTTCTTTGTAGTGCTTTTATCTGGTTTTGGAATTAGGATTCATAAAATTAGTTTGGGAGTCTTCCTTCATCTTGAATATTTTGGAATAGTTTAAGAAGGAGAGGTGTAAGTTCTTCTTTAAATGATTGGTAAAATTCACGTTTGAAGACATTCAGTCCACGGTTTTTGTTTCTTGGTAGTTATTTTTATTACTGCTTCAATTTTACTAGGTGTAATCTGTCTGTTCAGAGTCTCTGATTCTTCCTGATTTAGTTTTGGAAGGTTGTATGTTTCTAGGAAGTTTTCCATTTCATCTAGGTTGTCCAATTTGTTGTCATATTATTGTTCATGCATTTTCTTACAATCTTTTGTATTTCTTTGGTGTCAGTTATTATTTCTCCTCTTTCATTTCTGATTTTATTTCTTTGGGTCCTCTCTCTCTTTGGTTCTTGATGAGTCTGGTTAAAAGTCTGTTAATCTCATTTATCTTTCCAAAGTACCAGCTCTTAGATTCATTGTTATTTCATATCATTTTTAAAACTCTATTTTTTGTTTATTTTTGCTCTGATCTTTATTATTTCCTTCCTTCCACTCACTAGGGGCTCTTTTCTTTTTCACGTTCCATTAAGTATAAAGTTAGATAATTTTTTTTTTTTTAGTTTTTTCTTGTTTCTAGAGATAGGCCTGTAATGCTCTGAATTTCCCCTCTTAGGATTGCTTTCCCAGTGTCCCACAGATTTTCGATTGTTGTGTCCTCATTTTCATTTGCTTCAAGTTATATCTTTCGATTTCTTCCTTAACCTTGTTGTTGACTCATTCATTGTTTAACAACATGTTATTTAGCTTCCATGTCTTTGTGTATTTTTCAGTTTTCTTTTTTGACCGATTTCTAGTTTCATAGCATTATGGTCAGAGAAGATGCTTGATATGATTTCCATTTTCATAAACTTATTAAGATTTGTTTTGTGTCCTAACATGTAGTCTATCTTAGAAAATATTGCATGTGCACTTGAAAAGAACACATATTCTACTGCTTTGGGATAAAAAGCTCTGAAGATATCAATTAAATACGTTTGATCTAGTTTGCATTTAAGGTTATTGTCTCCTTGTTGATTTTCTGTCTGCAAGATTTATCCACTGAACTCAGTGGGGTGTTAAAAATCCCCTACTATGTATTTCTGTTGATCTCTCCCTTTATGTCCATCACAATTTGTTTAATATGTTTAGGTGCTCCTCTGTTGGCTGCATAAATGTTTACTAGGGTTATAACCTCTTGTTGTAGTCTTCTATCATTATGTAGTGTGCTTCTTTGTAGATTCAAGTATTGCCATCCAGCTTTTTATCCCTTCTATTTTCATGAAATATCATTTCCCATCTCTTTACTTTTAGTCTGTGTGTCTTTTAATCTCAGGTGGGTACCTTGAAGACAGCATATATATGGGTCTGGTTGTCTTATCCATTCAACTACTCTATGTTTTTTGATTGGACCATTTAAGCCATGTATATTTGATAGATACGTATTTATTGCCATTTTTTAAACTATTTTCCTCTGTTTTTTTCTTCTTTTATTCTTAAAGCCAGCCCTTTAACATTTGTTGCAATACTAGTTTGGTGTTAACAAACTCCCTTAGCTTTTTCTTGTCCGAGAGGCTTTTTATTTCTCCTTCAATTTTAATTGATAGCCTTTCTGGGTAAAGTAGCCTTGGTTGTAGGTGCTTGCTGTTCATCACCTTAAATATTTCAAGCCAATCCCTTCTGGCATGAAATGTTTTTTGCTGAGGAATCAGCTACAGTCTATTGGAAGTTCCCTTTTAGGTAACTAACTGCTTTTGTCTTGTGACTTTTAATTATGATGTGTCTTGGTGTAGACATCTTTAGGCCCATCTTGTTTGGGACTCTCTGCACTTCTGGAGCTTGTGTGTCTTTTTCCTTCACCAGGTTAGGGAAGATTTCTATCATTATTTCTGCAAATAGGTTTTCAATCCTTTACTCACTCTCTTCTCCTTATTGTATTCCCATGCTGCAGAAGTTGTTAAACTACATGTTGTTCATAGGTTTCTTAAACACTCCTAATTATTGAAAATTGTTCCATTTATGCTGCTCTGCTTGGGTGTTTTTTTCTACCTTTTCTACCTGATTCGTCCAAATCACTGATTCACTTCTCTGCTTCATCTGACCTACTATTTATTCCTTGCAGTGTACTGTTTATTTTAGATATTGCATGCTTCATTTCTGACTGGTCCTTTTTTATGGTTCTTATGTCTTTTTCATGCTCTGAATTTCCTTATAATCGTTACTCTAAACTCTATATCTAATAAAGTACTTGCTTCCATTTTGTTTAGTTCTTCTTCTGGAGAATTCTCTTGTTCTTTTATTTGGGTCCTGTTTCTTTCTTTTTCCATTTTGGCTCCTTATTTGTGTTTGTTTCTATGTTTTAGGTAGATAAGCAAAGAGTCTGGTTCAGATCTATGTTGAACTCTGCCTGTAACCAGCCCTGGGCAACTTGTTTGTAGCTATCAGCAATCCACAGCTTGTGGCTCCCCCTGCAGGGCCAGTCTCATTGTGGTGATGTTGTTTCTTCTGTCTGTCATCAGTTACAGTGCTTCTCTCTAGCTAATGTTCAGTTGGTTATTCAGGATGATTTTTCTATGATATAATTGTAATCCCAGTTTGGTCCTGAAAGGATGTTAGTATAGCTTCCACCTACTCCTCTACCATCTTGGCAAAATATTTATTATTGAAAAGTTTTTGACTACTATGAGATCTTTATAATTTTCTATGACATTGAATTTCTTCCACCATTATTTGGCTATTTTAATTTTTATTGAAATAAAGTTGATGCTCTTTGTCATATCTGTAAAAAGGACATATTTTATAGCTTGTTTAGGAATGTCTCATTTACTTAGTGATCTCAATTCCCTCAATATATAGTAGTAGTTGGTTATTCTCTATCCTGGACACTGAAGTAACTAGTGCCCCATCTGTGAGAAAATTGAATTATTTTTCATGAAATTTTAGTAGACTTTTCTCACAGTTCACTTTCTGAAATAAATGTCACAAATATCTGTCATTCAAGCAGGTGCCATTAATCAAGTTGAAGGGAATACAGTTTCAATCAGAAACTATCCTAGAGGTAGGATTCTTTAATATTGTCACGTGGTCACTACCCGTCCCCACATTGACTTCATATAGGTTTATATTCCTCGGGAGGGTCAGCCCTGAAAATTCTTTATGTGTGTGACACTGTCCTTCTTGTATGGTTGTATGCCTGCTGGTATTCAGGGTGGGACCTGAAATATGTTTAGAAAAGTATGTGAAGAAAATGATGTTAAGGAAATCAGTAAAAGAGAAATTAGCTATTCAACTGGGCCTTTCAGAAAGACTAATATCTTTCTCCTTTCCTAACCTTAAAGAAAGAGGAACATTATTGCAGTTAACATGGAAAATGCACATCTGCAACTATCATCAATGTGATGCTCCTGTGGACTATCCAGTCCACCATGTTATTCTTCTCAATGGTGTCCCTGGTCACTGGTCACTGGCCCCATCTTTCCGGAAGCAAGACTGAGGAGAGAAGGAGTATGTATCTCTCTTGGCCCCTAACCCCTCGGTTGTTGACTCTAAGGTGAATTAATGGTTTGTTGTGTTGTTTTTATTGTTGCTTGGTCAGTTCTTTATCTGATTTTTCTATTTGCTTATTTCCTTGCATAGTCCTTTGCAAAGTCCTTTGAAAGATCCCTTTCAAAATGACCTGCTGTCTCTTGCCTATCAACTGGCAGGTCTAAGTGCTCTGACTGTACCTCCAGGTGCTAGCAAATGAGGAATGGACAGCAATATGATTTAGGGCTGAACTTGAGGAAGTACAACAAGTCTGAGATCAACCAGTGCTGACTTGTGAGAAACAAAAGCATGGATAAAAGGCAGTCAAAAAGTTTCCAATTGTCAGGCTTAATAAATATTTGGGATCCCTTATATGATCAATAACTAGACACAGAAGGACAGGTAGTTTAAGAAGACAAGGTTACTTGTAACCTTTATCTTGATCTACCAGTGTAGGCCTTCTCCCTAATGTCATGGTTGTTTGCTTAAAAAAGTTTCTTCCTGTGTAAAACATGATAGAAGAGGATAGGATTTGAACCCGTGTGTGCAAAGCACAATGGATTAGCAGTCCATTGCCTTAAGACTCAGCCATCTCATGCAGCCGCTGTGGAAAACATTATGGAATTTCCTCAAAAATCTAAAAATAGAACTACCTTTTGACCAGGCAATTCCACTGCTGGGATTATGCCCTAAGAATCCTGAAATACCAATTCAAAAAAACCTGTCCACCTCAATGCTCATAGCAGTGCAATTTACAATTGTCAAGTGCCCATCAATAAATGAGTGGATAAAAAAAACTATGGTACATTTACACAGTGGAATACTATGCAGCAGAAAGAAGGAGCTCCTACCCTTCATAACAGCATGGATGGAACTGGAGAGCATTATGTTTAGTGAAATAGGCCAGGTGGTGAAAGACAAAGGCCACATGATCTCACTTATAAGTGGAACCTAATCAACAATACAACCAAGCAAGCAAAATATACCCAGAGACGCTGAAACAAAGAACAAACTGACAATAACCAGGAGGGAGTGGAGAGGGGGATAATGGGGGAAAGATGGGGAAGGGTCATCAAGGAACACGTAAAAAGGATCCATGGACAAAGTCAAGGAGGAGTAGGATTGCAGGTGGGGATGGGTGGGGCAGGGGAGAGTGGTAGGGAGAAAACGGAGACAACTGTACTTGAACAACAATTTTAACAAAGTTTCCTTGGCTCTAGTGCTAACTTACTAAGGAAAGTACTAAGGGTACTTTTGAACAGACATGCATATTTGTAATAGATTCTGAAACAGACTTGCTAAAGTTTGGTCTTAAAAATACTAGATATTTCAGAAGGGAGGCTGAAATTTTCTGTAACTGTCATAACTTATTTTGATAATATAATGACAGTTATACAAAATTAGTAACTAATTTTTTTACTTGCCTCCTGGAAATCCGAGTAACACACATATGAGGTAATATATTACTAAAACACAATATGTTGTTGTATGTTAAATGAGACAAAAAACAAACTAGAGGCCAAAAATTCAAAAAATGTTGTTGGTACACACAGAACATGATATGAATAGGACTTATGAAAATGGGGATTATGATGCAATTTTTCAGATTATTTTAGTTCATTACTGGTAAGTAGTGAAATAATGTTTCATTGTCTCCACATTTCAGAATGTCCTGTTTTTGCCCCTGTCCACAGCAAGTGGAACTAGAACTAGGATCAGAACTCAGGAGCCTTTGTTCTGGTCCTAACTCAGTCACTCACTAGCTAGATGGACAACTTATATTTTCCAGATCTTATTTTCTCATCTATAAATTTAAGAGGTTATAGGTCAAGATGCCAAATGGATCAGTTTCAGAGGATTTACCAACCCCCTAAATTAAAAAAATATATAGGCACATGTATATATTCCAGGAAAATAGGCCATAATTTAACCTGATTTGTTATCATCAGATTCACAAAGAAGTTTATGACTCCTTAAAGTCAAAGAACTACAGAACTAGGTGCTTTCTAAGGTTCTTTTTTCACCTTTACATATTACTAATTTTATGTCAAGTACAATTTTTACACATTTACTACCCGAAAACCCATGTGTTAACATATTTGCACATTCATACAAATGTATACAAATACATAAAATCTTAACATTTTAATTCTAATTACAGATCAGTTGTCAGAGTTAGAAACAACTTTTTAAATGTAAAAAAATGACAATATGTACATATTACCTTTCAATGTTGGGAGACATTTTAATGTAAGTAAAATCTTATTCTAAACTAGAGATGTCGTCATGTTTTGACTGGGATTTGTAAGAGCTCAGAATCCCATTAAAAATTCAAGGCTTATAAAAAAGTATATGTTTATCTGCTAATGAAGATGGGCCATCTTAATGAATTTCTTCCTACATCCAACACATTTATTGAATGCTCATTATTTAACAGACACTATGCTAGGTGCTAATTTTGCTGTGATGATTGAAACACTCTCTATCTTCAGTCAAGTAAGACAGATGACTCTGCTTGAAACATTATTTAACTTTCACGAAAGAAACTGAAAAAGACCCACAAATCATGAATGAAAAACTATTCTGTACTTGAGAACATCAGACTATGTTCTTTTTTTTTTTTCCCTTCTTTTCCTGATTGGAAAAAACAGAATTGGAGTTACCGTAACCTTTAGCTTATAGCACATATTCATCACTGTCCATGAATTCATGGATGCTTGCTTTTATTAATTTACTTTTGTGCACACAATAAACATTCACAAACCTCCTAATGAGAGAAAGCTAACATCATAGCTTAGCTAGGATTAAAATCATGCCACTACCCCTCTGCCCCAACTCAACACTCATTGCCTTGGCTCTCCCAAAAGGTACAAGTAGGGCAATAATAAAGGAATACATAAATTGACCACATTAATCAGAAAACTCAGAACAGACCCATGTGTACAGTCTTTGGTATATAATAATGTAACAGATCAGGGAGAAAGTTATGGATTAACCAATTAATAGAAATAGATTAATTCTATTTCTATAATAGATTAATATTAATTCTATAATAGATTAATTCTATAAGGGAAATAGTTTACCCTTATAGACAAAAGCCAAAACTGAATCCCTACTTCACACTATGTATAAAATTCACTCTTGGTGGATTAAGAACAAAACTATCCAAAATAAAGTTTTTACATGTAGTAGAAAACATAAGTGAATATCTTATAGGCATTGGGTTGGAAAAACATTTAAGTATAGACTGAAAAACCCTGATTATTTAAAAAACAATGTGAATATTTAAAATTAAGAATTATATTCATAAAAGACATCTTAAAGATAAATCACAAAGTAGAATATATTAACTACATCACCAGTAAAGAATTGGTAACAAGAATATATAAAAGAAATATAAAAGTATATAAAAGCATAAACCAGCAGAAAAATACAACAGATGTTTCACAGAAAAATAAACATATATGACATATATGAACAATAATTACAAGATATTCAACAATTTAATCAATTAAATGCAAACAATGATTACAATTAGAAACTCTTTTAGTGTATTCCATTGGTAAAAGATTAAATGTCTCATACTCCAAGTGTCAGCGTTAATGTGGATGCACAACTTCTGTACTACTTGTTGGAGTATAAAATGGAATGATTGAGTTTGTTTGAAAACTGTTTGACAGTATCTGTTAAAGTTGAACATCTTTACACTTAATGATCCAGAAATTCCACATCTAGATATATACCAAAGAGAAGTCTTTGCCACCTAACAGGAAATGAATGTATCTTAATAGCAGCTGTGATGATCATAGGGAAAACCTGGAAATGACTCAAACACTTATCAGTGGCAGAGTGAATTAATATTGTGATATATTTAGGCAATGGAATGTCACCCTACAATCTAAACAAATGAACTACAACAATACAAAAAATATAATGGAATAAGCATATCTACAAAGATTTCATCAGCATGATATATCTTTTTATAACATTCTAAACAAATTAAAATAGTATATTTGAGTAAAATAAGCACATAGGCCATATAAAAAGCAAGGAAATGATGAATACATATGTAGTGGTCAGTTTTCAGCTCTAAGTCTTGTATTAAAAAAGGAAGAAAGGAAGGGAAGAAGGTAGAAAGTTAATAATTGCCTTTGATACACTTGATTATGGGTAACACTAATTTCATGTCCTTTTCTATGTGCACATCACACTGAGGGACGATAGCAAGCTTGTTAGAAATGCCTATCTGCAACTTAAGATTCATTTTAAATGGCTTGTATAAGTGGATTTGTTTCCATATATGTTGGCAATACTGAAGCAAGAAAAGGTTAAATGACTTGTTCACTGGGGAAAAAAACAGCTGTCATGCATGTGCCGAAAATAGAAGTTCTGATTTCCAGTTCTATGATGTCAACAGAAAACAGAGTGTTCACTTTATTTGACTGATATAAAATTCAACTTCTCTGAGAACTCTATTATTTTAAACTACTGTATAAATACATGTAATTACAAACTTCTGGAAAGATGTACTGTTTATTTTATCACTTGTAATAGCAAATAGAAAAGATCAAGTGGAGGATTTACCCAACAGCAATGCTAACAGCCTTCAGAGTCATTGTGACTATTTGTGAAGCTTTGTCTAGATATCTTTAAGATCAATGACCCATTGGTGCAATTACAGTCTAAGATGGTTTGTGCCACCAGACCCTGTTCTTGCTACCAGAAAGTGACATGTTGATGATATAAACATGCCTCACATTATAAAAATGCATCTTTTCTCTGAAAAAGCTGCTGAAATAGAACCATATAGTATAAAAATTCTGTTTTCAGTGAATGATATAGTCATTTTGTTTTTGTGATTTCCTGCCATACAATTATATTCTCCAAAAGCTCAATGAAATGACCATATTTATTTTTTGTTATTATTTTTATCAGTTTAAAAATATTCATAGTCTCTGTCTTCCCTTCCCATTCTACACAGTCTCACACAGTCTCATATTCCTACCACCCATACATGCTCAGTCATACATAATGCCATGTAATCTACACACCCGAACCCCTACATAGATTACTTGCTATGTAACTACAGATTCAGAGACTTGAAAGAACCTTACAGATAGAAACCAACTATTAAAGTAATCCCAACTAATACTAGAATCCCTTATTAGGGAGTAGTCTTCATTTTGGGGGTGGGAGGTGGGGATGGGAAAAGATATCACAGACTCTCTTGAGAATCTAATGAAGTCATAGTGTTATTTCAAGAAAAACACACTTATGTGTAATTATTCATGGCATTTTTTGCCTTGGACATTGAGTTACTCCACATATTATAAAGGATTATATGACTTTTTTTGTAAAAATTAATGGCTGCTTCCTGGAAAAAAATAATTCCAAATTAACTAAATCATATACAAAAAAAAAAACAAAAACAAACAAACAAAAAAACCTCTGTGTCTGCTTAAAACATTTTTCAATAAAAAGGTTGCTTTATTTGGTTTGGAAGAAATTAAAATTTGGAGTTACCTTTTACATGGAAATGTTGATGTCATTTTTAGTGCTTCAATCAATTTTGAGTGTATTTTAATAACAGCCAGTGTTGAAAGTTGTAGCTCATACTGTTTCAGTAGCAAACGGAATTAAATTCCCTATCAAAGCAGGGTATACTTGTGTCAAGAAGCCTGAGTTTTCCGCAAGATACTTCAAGTTGAATTCAGATTCTACTAAAAGTCAAATGAAGTTATTTTTGGAAAGGTTAGTATCAACAATACAACCTGTGTCAGCAAGGAAAGACGTTTGAATCCTGTTTCAATTTTAAATCATTTAAGCAGAAGTAACATTTAAAAGAGGTTTATAGTCTTTCCCATTGTAGATACTTCCCATGGATAAATTGACAAGGCTTTCTCCTTTCCAACCCCCTTTCCCTCACAGATATCCATCTTTCAGCACTGGAACAACACTGTGAGTTCTAAGGTCTCCCTCCAAAATGGCAGTTGTTTCCAGCAGCAACCGTACAAGATCAGTGAATCTGGAATCTACCCACTAGTCTTCTAACATCTGCAAGAAAGTGAAGCCACTGATAAACTTCTTTTGTCAAATTGTTCAAAGATACAGCAATCCTTCATTTAAAAAATAAATAATTAGAGTAAAATTTCCTACCCAAGTTCACATAAGTACATTAGCACATGCTCTTGGAAAACCAAGAAACATTTGACAGTAAAAAGAACACATTTTGCTCCATTTCTAAATAAAAATTTGAAAATAAAGGTTCCAGGCTCTGGCTGTAAAATTACCAGACCATTTTTCACAGAGCAGGCAAGGCATCTTTTAACATAATTTTCAGAGTCTTTGCCACTAATGCATGCTGGAAGTTTTAAGTATCTATGAAAAGCAGAACCTCTGTCTTCACCAGAGTAATCAAGATGGATGTTGGATCCAGAAACTCCATATGTACTTCACATGCACATATAGTATCAAAATTATTCTTCCACTTGGAGTTTTACCTGACAAAACTACTTTTCACTGTTAGAACAACTCGGCCCTTAAAGTGTCCATGGGGTGTGCATGCTTGCTCTCTCTCTGTCTCGCTCTCCCTCTCTCTCTGTCTCTCTCTCTCTCAGATGCACATAATAGGACACAAGCATTCATATGACAGATAAAAATCAGAGTTTTACTGCAACAATCATATTTTTCACCAAATTTCATACTGAGTGGGAATAGCACAGCTGTTATTTTGACTATAACTGGCTTCAAAACATGAGCAAAATGTCAGAGTTCAGAAGTAGGTTATATCAAGTGAACAGAGCCGCTCTTTTATTTTTCTGTCGCTGTTGTTCTGAGACATGAACCAGTTCAAACATTTCTACGGTATATTATTTAATCAGGTTTTCTCCATGGTACCTTTGCTGGAAAATGTCTCAAAACATGTTAGGGCAAATGTAAGTTGTGGTAAATTTCTACTCATTTAAAATTGGACTTTTTCTCCAGAAAATAAAAATTCTATATTGTATGGCGTATTTTCAGCAATCTCAGAAATAAGCTTTTTTGACTTCTTGCTGGCAGGAAACCTAGCACACAAGAAACAGTCCAGCTTTTGTGTCCAATCACATTTAGCAATGCAAATAAAATCAAAGGAAATGTTAAGAGCCATCAAGCTTTCCCTTTCTTGTCATCTCCCAGCTTAAGCTAAGTTCAATATGCATAGACAAGATATACATAAACATGATGCCTGATACATTACTGTTAATTGTGAAGACTGCAATGCTATTCCAGATGTCACTATGCAAAGAGCGGATGATAATTTTACATGATGGATCCATGCCACTCTGTTCACATTTAAAGTAAAACATTAAAAACATATTTTTGCTGTAAAATTTTCTGTACATAAAGAAAAAAACAAAAATAATGCAAATATATATCTATGCTTTATATATACATATATATTTGCTCATATATATATGCATTTGCCTATACTTTGCCTATAACATGAAGCCTCTATATGACCTTAAGTTAAAAACTCTTGCTCTTAAAGAGTTGTTCTACCTGAAACAAAGAACAAAAGGTTACAAAACTATGATAGGAGCAAAATATTACAACCTTTTTTTAGAATAGGGTACTATACACTTAAATATTGCATAAAGGCTAAAAGAGGTAATAACATTAAAAAAGAAGAAGCAGACAATAACTACCACAACTTGGAAATGAACTCACAGCATAAATAGGGATAATTTGTGACAACAAAAAACATAAAAGGGGAGGGAGTAAAGGTCCAAATTTGCAAAGGGGGATGAAGATTAGCTGCATTCAGAAGAAAAAGGAATACTGTATATATGACAGTTCCTTTTACATAAACCTAATGGTAATTACACACACACACACACATATATAACTTTTAAAAAGACAATACAGAGGAAAAAAATGTCTAGAATACTACCCAACAAAAACAACAGACTAGAAACACAAAGAAAAAAACCAATGGATGCACAGAGCTACCAGGAAACAAAAGATAAAATAGCTATAAGAAATCTTCATACATCAATAATTACCCTAAATGTTAAAAGAACTGAATCCACCAATAAAAAGGCACAGAGTAGAAGACGGGATCCAAAAACAAAGTTCATCATCTGCTGCCTTCAGGAGACACATCAAAGCTGCAATGACAAATACAGACTCAAAGTGAAAGGATGGAAAACAATTCTCCAAGCAAATGGCATCCACAGAAAAGCAGGTGTAGCCATACTTGTATCAGACAAAATATATGTCAAGATAAAACAGGTTAACAAGAGACAAAGATGTTCATTTATAATGATAAAGGGTATATACTACATCAAGAAAGCATAACACTTCTCAATGTACATGCACCCACTCAAAGAGCTGAAATATATGAAGAACTACTAACAGACTAAAGGGAGAAACTGACAAAAACAAAACCATAGTAGGGACCTAACACCCAATGACAGCTCTAGATAGATAGATCATACAAACAGAAAATCAATAAAGAAATAGCCTTAAATGACACATTAGATCAAATGGTCATAAACGACATTTACAGAGTCTTTCATCCCCAAACATCATATTATACATTCTTCTCTAGGGCACATAAAACAGTCTCAAGGATAGACCACATGTCAGGACACAAAACTAGCCCCACAAATTTAAGAAGACTGAAATCATACCAAGCATATTCTCTGACCGCAATTTTTTAAAATAGAAATCAACTGCAAAAAAGAAGCAATGCCCCCCCCCCTACAAATACATGGAGATAACAAAGATCTCTGAAAAAATGACTGGGCCAAAGAACAAATAAAAGGTGAAATCAGAAGTTATATAGAGACAAATGAGAGTGACAATACAACATAAAAAAAACTGTTGGGATGCAGCAAAAGCAATATTATAACAGGCCTATTTAAAGAAATGAGAAAAATTCCAAGTAAACAACCTAACATTCTACCTCAAAGAAGTAGAAAAAGAAGAACAAAAACAGCCCAAAGTCAGCAGAAAAATAGAAGAAAAATTAGAACAGAATTCAGTGAAATAGAGAACAAAAAAGACTATACAAAAAATTTAATGCAACAGAGAACTGGTTCTTTGAAAAGATTAATAAATTTGACAACCTTCTGGCTAAACTCACTAAGAAGAAAAGAAAAAACTCAAACATGAAGTCAGAAATTAGAAAAAAGGTTATAGACTGATCAATAGTGGGGAAATGGAAACAACCATCAAAGACTTCTAAAAAGTAAAAGTCCAAGACCAAACATTTATAGAAGATTTGATACTTATCTTTCCCAACCTCTTCCAAAAAAGTTGAAGAGGCAATACTTCATAATACATGCTATAAGGTCAACAAAAACCCAGTACCAAAACCTGGCAAGGATAACACAAAAAAAGAAAACTACAGACCAATATCTCTGATGGATACAGATGCAAAAGTCCTAAAGAAAGTACTAGCAAATCAAATACAATAATATATTTTAAAATAATACACCATGTTCAAGTGGGGTTCAGTCCAGGGGTTCAAGGATAGTTCAACATATGTATATCAATCAACATAACATACCACATTACCAAAATAAAAAATAAAAAATATCATATGATCATATCAGCCCTGGCTGGTGTAGCTCAGTGGATTGACTGTGGGCCTACAAACCAAGGGGTTGCTGGTTCAGTTCCCAGTCAGGGCACATACCTTGGTTGTGGGTTTGATTCTTGGTTGGGGCACATATCAAGGTCAACCAACTGATGTTTCTCTTCCATACCACTGTTTCTCTCTCTTCCCCCTCTCTAAAATCAATAAACTTATCCTCAGGTGAGAATTTTTTTAAAAAAAGAAAAAATCTCAAAGATTCCACCAAAAAACTATTAGAAAAAATCAATAAATACAGTGAAGTTGCAGTATACAAAATAAATGTACAAACATTTGCTGTATTGCTATACACTAACAAAAATTCATCAAAAGAAATAGAAAAAAAAAACAATTGCTTTTGCAATTGCAACAAAAAGAATAAAATACCTAGGAATAAACTTAACAAAGGATGTGAAAGGTCTATGTCCCAAAAACCACACAGCATCATTAAAAGAGACTGAAAAAGAACATTAAAATTGAAAAATATTCTGTGTTCATGAATCACAGAATGTTATTTAAAATCCCAATGACGTTATTTAAAGAAAAAGAACAAAAAATGCTCCCACCAGATTTGTATAGAACCACAAAAAAACCCATATAGACAAAGCAAATCTGAGAACACAGAACAAATCTGGAGGTATCACACTGCCTTACTCCTGACTACAAATTATATTCCAAAGTGACAATAATCAAAACAGCATGGTATTGACAGAAAACAGACACACAGGCTAGTGGGACAGAACTGAGATCCTAAATTAAACCCACATTTATGGGCAAATAATTTTTGACACAGGAGCTCAAAACATACAATAAAGAAGAGAAAGCCTTTTCAAAAATGATGCCAGGAAGATTGGAAAGCCACACACAAAAGAATGAAACTATACAAGCAATAGTCAACTGGTGTGCTGCAGCACACCGGTGTGCTGCAAGGATTTTTAAAACAAGCAATACCTGGGTATTTAGTCAGGGGTACTAACCTCTTTTCCCTTAGATTGTCAAATTAAAAACAAATGACAATGGTCAATAAACACTTGCTATCTGGTGTGAATGAATCAAAGTTATATCCATTTTTTGTCAGAATTTTAGAAATCAGTTTGTGTGTGCCATGAGATAAAAGGTAAATCACTGAACTAGACTATCATTTGTCCCCACATACAAAAATAAACTCAAAATAGATAAAAGACCTAAATATAAGGACTGACACAGTAAATTATATAGAAGAAAACATAGGAGCTAAACTTATGGACCATGGTCATAGAGAGTATTTTCTGAATTTGACCTGAAAGGCAAGGAAAGTAAAGGCAAAAATAAATGAATGGGATTATTTCAAAGTAAAAAGCTCTGCACAGCAAAAGAAATTGACAACAAAACAAAAAAGCAACCAACCACATGGGAGTTGATATTTGCAAACAGCAGCCCCAATAAGGAGTTAATATTGAAAATACATAAAGAACTCATACAACTCAAAACCAAATGAACAAACAATCCATTTAAAAAATAAGCAGAGGACCTGAACACACACTTCTCCCAAGAAGTCATACAAATGGCTAACAGATATATGAAAAGATGCTCAACTTCTCTAGCCATTAGGGAAATAAAAATCAAAACTATAATGAGCTACCACCTCATACCTGTTAGAATGGCTACTGTCAACAAGACAAGTAATAAGTGCTGGAGAGGTTGTGGAGAAAAAGGAACTCTCAGTCACTGTTGGTAGGAATGTAAACTAGTATAGCCGCTGTGGAAAACAGTATGGAGGCTCCTCAAAAAATTAAAAATAAAGTTACCAGCAACCCCTCTTGTGAGTATGTACATGAAAGATAGGAAAACATTTATTCACAGTTTTATGTACCCCTATATTCACTGCAGCATTATTCACGGTGGCCAAGACATGGAAACAACTGAAGTATCCTTCACTAGATGACTGGACAAACAAGATGTGGTGCATATATACAATAGAACACTACTGAGCCATAAGAAAAAGTAAAATACTATCATTTGTGACCATATGGATATATCTTGAGAATATAATGCTTAGTGAAATAGGTCACAGAGAAAAAGTTAAGAATCATTATGATTTCACTCATATGTGGGATGTAAAACTGAAAGCATCAAATGAACAAACAAGAAAAATAAACAAAACTCACAGACACAGACAATGGTATGGTGGTTACCAGAGGGGAGGGAAGGTAGCAAAGGGTAAAGGGGGCCAAATATAAGAGATGGAAGGAGATTTGATTACTCTGGGTGGTGGGCACACAATATAATAAACAGATGATGTATCATAGAAATGAGTACTTGAAACCTATACACTCTTATTAACCATTATCACCCAGTAAAGTCCCCCTAAATGCTTGTTCTAAAGTGATCTGAAATATGATCATTAACCTCCACTGTGGTCATGGGGAGCTTCCTGTGCTACAAGTGAGCTCATTCCTGGGTGCTGCTAATTATCATTCCTTATCTGTATTGTTCTATTTATCATCGAGTGGTTGAGCATAGTTACTTCCCTTTCCCATTATCCTACCAAGTAGTAAATGACAAGTATCATATTAAACACTACTTTTCCCTTTTTGTGGCTAAATATCTCCAAGTCTTTAACTTCTCATCTTATGACAGGTTTCCAGATTCCTTACTATGCTGGCTTACTTTGAACCAACCCATATTGTCAAAATCATTCTTAAAGTTTGGAGTCTCCTCAGAGAGGAAAAAAAAATAAGAGAAGGAGCAAGTGGGAGAAAATCTAGAAACAAACAAAATCTGTGATTCAAGTGAGTCAAAATTTAAAAATTTATGGATCATCTAATGGGCACTAGCAATTTCATGTAGTTTATAAGATTTATCACAGCTTACTAAACATACAACATAGGTTTTTAAAAACTGACTTTGTTTTACAGCAATTACAGTGTTGATATTGCTTATAGCCTTTACCCAAGGTAAATATGGCTTGATATTTGTGTTTTATCAGTCAGAATAGCTTGGGTTATGCTGTGGTACAATAACCCCAGTATCTTGGAGGCTTAGGTTAACAAAAGTTAACTTTTTCCTCGGGCAATATGTTAGTAAAAGATTGGCTAAAGCCTATAGTTCTCATTTTCTCACTCTGCAACCCAGGCTAATTGATATTTTTTTTCTTATAAAACATCACTAGTTTTCACAGCAAAGGGAAAGAAATGTCGAAATTCGTGCCCTGATTCAAAGGCTTCTATGATAAAATGGCTCGGATCACTCCCACTCGTATTTCCTTAGCAACAGCACTGCCATGGCCATCTGTAGCTTTAAGGAGGGCGGGGAGATCCGGTGGTGACATGTGCTGACAAGAAGAGAACTGGAATATTTCTCAATAATCGAACTATCGCAGAATTACAGATTCCAAATTGAGTTGACTGATTTTCTTATTTTACATTTCTACTACATCAGAAAATACTGACATACATCTGGTCCTTACCAAGGCAGTCTCTGGTGACTGTTATTCAGTCCTGGATTTTGGGGTCACATGTGCATATGAGAGTCTTAAGTGTGGGAATAAGTCCTCCCCACAACCCACCACCTCACACACCAGATCAATGAGCACATAACCCAAGAAAGTAGAGTCCAGATGTTTTAAAAGTTGGAATATGATGATAGTAAATAGATTGCTATTTGTCTTTTGATTATTGTACTTTCAGAAAAAAACTTCTTTATATTCTGTTGCAGAAATTGGATGTGCTCTTAAAATATGACCACTCATACACTTTTGATATTTTTTTATCTGAGACCCAAAGAATATAAATGTCGGGGGAAAGTCCATCTCTTAACATATTGAGCTATTTAAACAGCAATTCAATTCACTTAGAAAATTCTTTTATCCAAAATCAACATCTTATTATCTGTATATTTCAACCCTTATATTTCCTATGTTTAATGAGTAAGTTTAGTTCATTCAAGCTAGTTAATACAGTGCTGAACAAAAAAAAAAAAAATCACAAAAATAGTCTTTACTGAAACTATCAGTACCATAAAAGTTTCATCTTTGATTCAAAAATTTGTGTGCACTTTCTCTTGTCACCTTTCTCTTGTACCTCTCACTATGGAAAAGCATTGTGCATCAGCCCATTTATCTGAAAGGTTCTCTGAAATTACTTGCACAGACTGGGTATGATTTAATTATTAATCGGGTCCTTTCAAGCTCCTGTAGCAATAAAACACAAGCGAGACCACAGATCAGTACTTCCCACTGCTATCTGTATTCTATGGGTAAAGCTCTATGTGGGCTGGCATTTAAGTGCAACATATTTATTAATAGATCAATGCCTTTCTTAGTTATACATGTAGATGTCATGCTTCAGGATTAATCCCAGTGAAACATTTTCAATCCTTATTGCAGATTACAGAAAAATAGTTAAGTAGAGAAAACATCTAATCTTCTTTAATCATCCATTTTTACTGAAAAACAGTAAAATTTCATTCAACTGTTCTTCCCATATAAGAGCTGTACATATGCCAAGAGCAGATTAAGTGGTTTCATCAAAATGTAAAACAAAATATGGGATTGCTTCAACATGTAACAATAACTACTGTTGTGCTTGTGTGAGGCAATTAGAAAAACTGGCACTAGATTGCCCTACTTCCTTTTCGAGTGTAACCCAGGTTTTCTAGTCTTGTCAGCAATGGCAGGACCGGTGCCTGGTCTTGGTCTGGTGAATTCCTCAAAGAATGATGCCCCTGAGCTTCTTCTCCTCCTGTCAGGACAAAATTCACAACTTTTCCACCAGACAGTATCAACTACTAAATAGTTTTGGAAAACTCAAATAATTTAACCACAGAGACTCGGAGCATCATTTTAACAAGAAAGCAGAATTCCAAAAGTTTAAGGCCAGCATAATGGCCAGTGTCCAAGAGACTTTGAATGAAATTTCATTTTCAGATATTCACCATTGTACAATGTCATTCTTCCTACTTGCTATTTTCTTGTTCTCTTTTTAAATTTTTATTGAATTTTTTGAGGCAACACTAGCTATTAAATTATATAGGTTTCAAGTATGAAGTTCTAAAATAATCATGCCCTGGCTGGCTTGGCTCAGTAAACTGTTGCCCTGTGAAGTGAAATGTTACCAGTTCAATTCCTGGTCAGGGAACATGCCTAGGTAGCAGGCCAGGTCCCCCGTTGGCGGCATGCAAGAGGCAACTAATTGATGTATCTCTCCCAAAATGATGTTTGTCTATCTCCCTTTCTCCCTCCCTTCCCTTCTCTTTAAAAAGTAAATAAATAAAATCTTTAAAAAATAAGATAAAATACATCAGCTGTATATTGTATTGTATATACCTAAAGTCAAGTCTTGTGTCATCATTTATCCCCCCTTTACAATCTTGACAATCTTGAGCTGCTTCCAAATATTGACTATTGTAAACAACACTGCAATGAACATAGGGGTGCATATAGTCTTTCAAATTAGTGTTTTGGGGTTCTTCAGATATATTCTCAGAAATGTAATTGCTGAATCATAGGGCAGTTCCATTTTTAGTTTTTAGAGGAAACCATACTGCTTTCCACAGTGGCTGCATCAGTCTGCATTCCTACCAACAGTGCACAATGGTTCTCTTTTCTCCACATCCTCTCCAACACTTGTTTGTTGACTGAATCTGACAGATGTGAAGTGGTATCTTATTGTGGTTTTAATGTGCATTTCTCTGATGTTTGTTAACATTGACCATCTTTCATATGCCTATTGGCCACCTGTATGTCCTCTCTGAAGAAATGTCTCTTCAGGTCCTTTGCCCATTTTTAAATTAGATTGTTTGTTTTTTGGTGTTGAGTTGTATAAATTCTTTACAAATTTTGGATATTAACCTCTGATCAGATGTATCATTGGCAAATATGTTCTCCTATTCAGTGGGTTACCTTTTCATTTTGTTGATGGTTTCCTTTTCTGTGCAAAAACTTTTTAGTTTGATGTAGTTCCATTTGTTTGTTTTTTATTTTGGTCTCCCTTGCTCAAGGAGATATATAAGAAAAAAATATTGCTACAAGAAATGTCTGAGATTTTACTTGCCTATGTTTTATTCCAAGATTTTTCTGGTTTTTAGTCTTACATTTAAGTCTTTAAATCCATTTTGAGTTTATTTTTGGGTATGATGAATAGACTGTCCATACCCCATAGTATGTTCTTGTCTCCTTTGTTAAATATTAATTGACCATAAAAACATGGATTTATTCTCAGACTCTCTATTCTGTTCCATTGATCTATACACCAGATCTGTTTTTATGCCAGTACCATGATGTTTTATTATGGACTTGTAGTAGAGTTTGGTATAAGGTATCATACATAATCCTTCCAATTTTGTTCTTCTTTCTCAAGATTGCTGTGGGTATTTGGGGTCATTTGTAGTTCCATATAAATTTTTGGAATATATGTGCCAGTTCTTGAAATATGCCATTGGTATCTTCATAGAAATTGCATTGAATCTATAGATTGATTTGGGTAGTATCGACATTTTAATGATATTAATTCTTCTTACCCATGGACATGGTATATGCTTCCACCTATTTGTATCTTCTTCAGTTTCTTTCTTTAATGTGTTATAATTTTCTGAGTACAGGTCTTTTACATCCTTGGTTAAATTTATTTCTAGGCACCTTATTTTGTTTTGTTGTAATAGCAAATGGGATTGTTTTCCCTTTCTGATAGTTCACTATTGGTGTATAAAAATGCAACTGATATCTGATTATTTATTTTATATGCTGCTATTTCAATGAATTCATTAATCAGTTCTAGTAGCTTTTTGGTTAAATTTTTAAGGTTCTCTATATACAGTATCACATTATCTGCAAATATCAACATTTTACCTCTTCCTTTCCAATTGGGGTTTCATTTATTTATTTACTTACTCACCTGAGGACATGCTTATTGATTTTAGAGAGATTGGAATGGAGGGAGAAAGAGAAGGAGAGAAACATTGATGTGAGAGAGATACATCAATTGGTAGCCTCTCATACGAGCCCCTACTGGGGACCAAACCTGGAACCCAGGCATCTGCCCTGACCAAGAATCAAACTCATGACCTTTCAGTTTACAGGACAATACCCAAACACCTGAGCCACACTGGCCAGGGCCCTTTTATTTTTTTATCTTTTCTGATCTCTGTGGCTAGGACTTCCAGTACTACTTTGAATAAGAGTGGTGAAAGCAGACATCCCTGTCTTGTTTCTGATCTCAAGGGAAACACTTCTAGTCTTTGCTCATTGAGTATGATGTTGACTACGAGTGCACTTCTCTTTACTGGCCTGTGGATTCACCTGCCTGCCTGACAACATGTATTCATATTTTATGCTTTATTGAAAAACTTTTGACTAGATTGATTCACAATATTATTTTGTGATTCAGAACTGTTGTATCATATTGCTATTTTTACCACTACTGTCCACAGTTAATGTAAAGTGACACAAAAGGAATAATAAAAAAATTCCAACCCGGGCTGCTATGGCTCAGTAGATTGAGCACTGGCCTGTGGACTAAAACATTGCTGGTTCAGTTCCTAGTCAGGGCACGTGCCTGTGTTGCTGGCCAGGTCCCTGGATGGGGGCCTATGAGAAGCAATCAATTGATGTTTCTCTCTCTGTCTTTCTTTATCTTTTCCTCTCTCTCTCTAAAAATAAATAAATAAACAAACAAATAAATAAATAAAATCTATCTTAAAAAAAGAAAATTCCAACTTAACAAAGGTAGATAATACCTTACAACTTGTGTAAAATATTAGCCAAGATGAAGTCACCAAAATGATTTTTATATAACATGCATTGCCTTTAAAACAAAATTATTATAAGGATATTACATAGTTAAGTTACAGATTTCCACTACCACTAATGATGCACATATCACACTTTAGCACTGAATGGGTTTATAAGGTATATTTATAATTCCTGAACTTCCTGTCAAGATGGAGGCATAAGTAAACATGGCTTGCCTCCTTGCACAACCATAGAAAAAATTACAACTAGACTTACAAAACAAATTTCACTCAGAATTGTAAGAAAATCCAGCTGTATGGAAGTCTGACAACAAGGAATTAAAGAAGTCACATTCATACAGACGGGTAGGAGGGGCAGAGATACGGAGATGCAGAGACATGAAATAAGTGGTACCACATCCATGTGCAGTGGATAAATATCAGGAGGGACACCTCAGGATCGAGTGATCCCAGCCCTTCACCAGACCACAGAGCTCAGGGTTCCAGTGCCAGGAGATAAATACCATAATTTCTGGCTATGAAAATCGGTGGGGAGGATTGGGGCAGAAGAAGAAACTGGAATTCTCAGCTGTCTCTTCTTAAAGGGCCAAAACAGACTTAGGACTTATACAGACTCACTCCCTCAGGGCTTCAGCACTGGGGCAGCAGCTGAAAGAGTGCCAGTGGCATACAGGGAAAAACTGAAAGGTCAGGCATCAGGGTGAGTGCTAGGGGACAGCTTCCTCTGGACAAAACTCTGGAGGCCAGGCAGTAGCATTGTCCCCTTTCTGAGCCCTCTCCCACACAGAGCCACACAGTGGTGACACCATATCTGAGACTCCAAAATCTGGTTCACATGGGTTGCCCTACCTTGGTGATTACCTATGACTCTGCCCCATCCAATGTACCTGTGTGCTTATCTAGAATAGGCCATACTACTAACACAGGGAGTCAAAGAAGCTTTGCTTAATATACAGAAACAAACACAGGGAGGCTGCCAAAAATGAGGAGAAAGAAATATGACCCAAATGAAAGAAAACAAAACTTCAGAAAAAGAACTAAACAAAAGGGAGATAAGTAATCTATCAAACACAGAGTTCAAAGCACTGGTTATGAGGATGCTCAAAGAACTCAATGGGTATTTCAACAGCATGAGAAAGATCCAGGCAGACATGAAGGTTTCACTATGTGAAATAAAGAAACCTTCACAAGGAATCAACAGTGGAGTGCATAAAGCTGAGAATCAAATCAATGATTTGGAATATATGGAAGAAAAAGACATTTATTCAGAATAACAGGAAGAAAAAAAGAATCCAAAAGACAAGGGATAGGCTAAGGAGCCTCTGGGACAACTTCAAATATGCCAACATTTGAATCATAGGGGTGCCAGAAGGAGGAGAGAAAGAAAAAGAAATCCAAAACCTATTTGAAAAAATAATGAAAGAAAACTCCCCTGATATGGTGAAGGAAATAGACATAGGAGTCCTTAAAAGCACAGAAGCTCCCAAAGAAGATGGACACAAAGAGAACCACACCAAGACGCATCATAATTAAAATGCCAAAGATTAAAGATAAGGAGAGAATCTTAAAAGCAGCAAGAGAAAAACAGTTACCTACAAAGGAGTTCCCATAAGAACTGTTTCTCAAAAGAAGCTTTGCAAGCTAAAAGGGATTGGCAAGAACAAAGTGATGAAAAGCAAGGACCTACAACCTAGATTACTCTATCCAGCATTTAGAATTGAAGAGAAGATAAAGTACTTCCCAGACAATGTAAAGCTAAAGGAGTTCATCATCACCACGCCATTATTATATGAAATGTTAAAGAGACTTATTTAAGAAAAAGATCAAAACCATGAATATTAAAATGGCAATGAATTCACAACTATCAATAAATGAATCTAAAAAACTAAGCAAACAAGCAGAACAGAAACAGAATCATAGATATGGAGATCATCTGGAGGTTTATCAGCTGGGAGGGGGAAGGGGAGAATGGCAGAAAAGGTTCAGGGATTAAGAAGTACACATTGATAGGCACAAAATAGACAGGGGGATGTTAAGAACAGTATAGAAAATGGAGAAGCCAAAGAACTTATATGCATGACCCATGGACATGAACTAAGGGTGCGGGGGGGGGGGTTGCCAAAGGGAATGGGGACTACTAGGTGGAGGAGGGCAAAGGGAGAAAAATTGGGACAACTGTAATAGCATAATCCATAAAATATATTAAAAATAATAATTTCTATATAATGTCTCCATATTTATTTTATTTTACTCTCATTCTCTTTTTCCTTAACAAACACTTTAAAGAAAACATCCTGTGTGATGATTTGAACAGATACCTATACCACAATTACATCTCCAGACCCAACTTCTCCTCCAACCTTCACACTTAGGTGCCAGCTAGACACCTCTATTTGGATGTCTGAAATTTATTATGTCCCAATTGAAACTTTGGATAGTCTTCTCCATACCTGGTCCCCACTAACAATTCCCATCTGTTATATCACCATCCATTTAATTGTTTAAGCCCAAACCTAACAACCAATTGAGAATTCTCTCATCCTTTGAGCCAATACATCAGCTATTTCTGCTGACTTTACTCTCAACATAAATATGTATTGAATTTGACAGCTTCCCACTACTTGCATTGTTGCCACCTTCATCCAGGCTGCCATCCTCTCATCTCTTACTTAATCGACTCATCCCTTTATTACTGGATTCTGTTACTTCTACTCTTGCACACACACGCTTATATTTTCACAGCAGTCAGAGACCTTTTAAAATCTAATCAAGTCAGGTCAAAACTCTCCGAGAGTTTCCTATTATGGTTGGGATGAAATCCAATGCTCTTACCATAGCCTGCTACACCTTACATAATCAGTTCTCCAGCTGCTTCTAGGTAGTCCATCTTTGCTTATTTTACTGCAGAAATTCTGAGTTTGGGGATGTTCCTTCCATAGACTAAGATCACTCCTGCTTCTGGGTTTTGCAGTTGTGGTTGCCTGTGTCCAAAATGCTATAGCCCCCTGACATTTGTGACTGCAAGCAGGTTATTTTCTTATCATCATAACTCACAGCACCTTACTCCTACTCCCCTAATCCCGCCTTACTTATCTGTAGTTTCAGTACTCCCTGACCTTGTACTGCACATTTGTTTATCATCATTTTCTCACTGAAATGGAAGTTCCATGAAGGTACAGACTTTGCATTGATCATAAGCCAAATTCCCAGTGAGCAGAGACATATGTTTCATGTGCCCTATCCTTTAGTTAGTCCTGTGGAAAGTAAAAGAAGTGATAGAATATCTAAAAATGAAAAGTTAGTCACTAAATCTCATGGATGTGGCATTCTGTGAAGGAAGAAAAGCATGTACAGGGGATTCTACCTTGGTCTACGGAGTGACTACTGGAGTTTAGCCATGAGGAGGCCTATGGGGTTTCCATATATCTTTTGCCTTTTCCCACAGAGCAGCAGGTGGCCAAGAATTCATACACTTTGAGATATTTCCTTGTAGTCTTTGTCCAAATTTATATTAGGTTAAAACTTGGAGATACAACTATGGCTATTTACTCAAGCTGTGTTCATTATGGACAAAAATTAAATAGTCAACAACTTCAGATGATAAATATGTAACACAGGTACAATTTAAATCAAGCCTTATCAAAATCCAAATGTAACCACATTGGGGAGGCTACAGTTTAAATCTATAGTGAGAGCAGTTTTGCATGTTTCTGCCTTAGTGACCTGAGTTTTTCCCACCTCATGACTACACATGGACCAGTATTGTCACAGTAAAAGAATGTGCACTGGCCCCAAGCAGGTTGCAAAAAGGGAGGTTGATACAAATGTTCCTGGAGAGGTGTTTGCCCTCTGCTATAACATGCTGTCCAGGTAGTCATTAGGTTCCACTCTTTAGAGAGGATGGTGGCAGGTAATTCTTTACTGGGGACTTCTAGCAAGACAGGTATGTTGAATTTATGGACTTTAGGTTCTAATTAGGCAATTATTTCTTAGTATCTGATGGGGAAGGGGTGATGCACTTACTGAATATCATTTTATTCAAAAAGCATATAGTCTGTACCTCTCAATTGAACGCTCTTATAAAAAATGAAAGATTTATATGATCTAAAGAGAAACCAGAGTATGAACTTTCTTGTAAACAATTAAATTCATTAGTTGGCAAGTCAATTCCACCACAAGTCCATATAAAATTCAAATAATCATTACTACACACTTGTTTAACCTTAGAAATCTTAAAACCACTAGTCAAGAAAGCATTACAAAGATTTGTTAGAAGGGCATAGAGCCTGTTCAGAGATTTTCCATTATTGCACTAGACCAGTGATTTTCAACCAATGCGCCATGAGAATTTTTAAAACGAACATGCAATACCTGAGTATTCAGTCAGGGGCACTGACATCTTTTGCCTTAGATTGTCAAATTTAAAAAATGACAACAGCCAACACAATAGCCATGCAGTGTAAATGCCCTGTCTTGAACCATAAATGTATAGGTTATATAATAGAGGTGCATCTTATTGGTCACTTTTCATAATAAGGTTATGTCTGAATGGTTAATTTCTGGTACCAGAAATCTTTATATATAAGTATAGGCACATGATTTTTTAAAAAAGTCACTTTGGAGCTGAAAGTGTAGGTAATTACTATTTTTTTTTTTTGTAAATCAACACAAATTGTACCTATTTTTCTCTCCGATTGGCAAAAAACATATTTTTTGGTGTGCAGCAGAACTTCCATAATTAGTTTACGCATGCCATGAGATGAAAAGGGTTGAAAATTGCTGCACGAGACAGTAATGTCTAGTTCGAAAAACTGTAACTTTAGTCAGTTGGAAGTTACTCTTTCAGATTTGCCTGTGAAAGATTTGGCTGAATGTTCTTTTAAGAAAATCTCAGCCCTCATTAATTATGATTATTTGCAAACGAATTTCCAGATGACTTTATGTGACCACTAATTAGTTTAAACTACATGTAACAGTTACCTGCTAATAAGGCAGTCACTTTACTGGTACCATAAGACCAACATTTGGTTTTACATGACTGTATAAATCCGGACTGGATCTAATTTAAGAATTTAAGAGACTAAATTATATTTTATCATCCGTCCAAGGAGCTAAAAACAGAAGGCAAAAATGTAGTTCCAGTCTTAACTACTTCAACTATTCGTGTGGAAAAGACATGTTTTCCATCAGAAGTTGTATGCATGGCTGACACAGTTATTATAATCTTGGTGTCATACCTCTCGAATAGCAGTACAAAACTCACTCTGAAGCACTTTTTTAAGGGACTGTAGCTTGTGCACTGGTACTTCTCCAGATTCCTGTAGTTTTTCCAGTAATTCAATGGCTCTGGCAACATCTAAATGTAAAAAAAAAAAAAAAAAAAAATCAAAATGGAAAGATCTAGAGTGAACTGCATCTCATCAGCAAAGTATCATTATTCCAACTGAATGGTAACAATGAAAATCAAGTGGAATTAACCGCAAAATAAGAATTTACAATTTATAGTTTATTGACTTAATCTTTCACATGACTTGTCACTGAATACATCTTCGATGTTTCATAGATGATACTTCTGTGACATAAATTAGTTTAAATATTCTTTCAGGAAAAAAATCAGGAAACATGTCTTTTATTTATTCTGACACCCCAATAACCAAATGAGTCCTGTCAATTTTACTTCTGAGATTTTTTTTTCAGTTTGATTTTTCTGGAACCATACCACATTTATCATAGCTGTAATTTTACATTTATTAGTATAATGATTTGATTAATGTGCATCCCTTAAACTTGTCTATAAACTCCTAGAGGGCAGGAGTTTATCTGGTTTGACCATCACTGCATCCTGAGTCTGGTGTTATATGGTGGATAAATATTTGAAAATGAATGAATGAATTAATGGGCTTTCTCCAATGAACAGACATGGCACTATTCCAGGCCCTAGGACAGTACCAAGCAAAAGAGTTTTTAATAACAATTAATTTAAATGCCTTTCTTTTACTCAACAATATCAAAGATTAATGTACAAAGAAACATAGTTTTTTATAGTCATAGCTTTAAAATTCCCAGGTTGGTTCTGCACTGCCAAGAGAACATGATACGATGAAATGCCACTTTAAAAATGCCTATAGTAATCTTTTCTACATGTGTTACTGTATATAGTCAGTAACTTACTGAAAAATCACCTAGTTATTTATGTATGGAATAACTTTTCAATTCCTAAGTGCTTAGTTCCAGAAAGTATTCCTGCCATTAGATTATAAATTCATCCATCCATCCATCCACTAATATGTGTTCCTATTAGACATGGTACTAAGTTTAACAAGAATAAGACACTTCCTTTCTGACCTCACTACCAAAAGAGAAAGGAATATACTGCATAGCTACCTCAAATAAAATCGTTACCACCTTAGAATTCAGGTGGAGTTTTCATAGGCATGTATGTATCTAAACAAAGAATATAACCAATAAGTGACTGAACTGAAGGTTTTCCCTTGACATATTGCCAATTGTGGCCCCCAGAAAGCACTAATCATGAAATAAGTATGACACTGCCAGTTTCAAAAATTTGTCTTTTGTACATAAACTAGAAGAAGTCAGCATACTCAATTGGACAATACCAGCCATATCCACAATCAATAAGGTACCAAGCTAAAAATTTTATGCTTTTCTAACAGCACCAGACTCGATACCTAGACATCCTCAGATATATGAAACTCTCAATGTGTTTAAAAATGAGCTATTTTTTAAAAACCCTGAAACTAGCTTTTCTCTTCCTATACTCCATGTTTTTGTTACAGCATCCCCACCTCGTCTTCTATGCTAGGCCATGGTATCATCTCTCAGATTCACATCACCCTCCAGGTGATGCTCAAGTTCAGTGGTTAGTCAGCAAGTACTGTGGATTTTTTTCTCAGAAATGCTTTTTCAATGGAGCCCCTTTACTTCTTTACTTCAAAGAAGCTTTTATTATTATTATTTTACCTGTAGTACTGAACATCTTCTAATTGTTCTTTAAATTAACCTTTTTCTTTTTTCAGTCCATCCTCCATACTGCTTCCAGAATGATTGTTCTGGATGATAAATGTCTATTATACTCCCCCTTATAAAACCTTTTCTGGCTTCCCACTGCCTACAGGGTGAAGTTCAGACCTCCTAGGGGTACACACAAGGCTCTTAACAACTGGCCTCTTCTGACTCATCTCTAGAAACTTCCTCTTGCCCATCTGATGCTCTGGCTATCCAAAATTTTTGTTATTCTAGGGCATGCCAGAGTTCATGCCTCTGTGGCTCTGCATGTTGACCACCCTCTATCCTTGGAATGCAATTCATTTATTCCTCTAGGAGTTCTGGGAACTCTGCTGTGCATGGGACATACAGTAGTAAGGAGACAGCAGGTTGCTCTAGCTTTTGTAGAACTTACAGATTTGAGGTATCATAGACATGAATAAAGTGGATGTGTGCTAGAAAAGAAGTACTACAAATCAGTGCATGGATGTATGACAAAGATATTTATCATCATCCATAAAGTCAAGAGAAGACCTCTTTGCAGAAGTAACAACAGCTAAACAGTATGTAGGTAGGAAGTGCAGGTGGGGAAAATGGGTAGAATATTCCAGGAAAATAAATGCAGATTGAAGTTTTATCAAGAGAGGGTGGGCATTCGGAAACAGAGGAGCTCAGTATGGCTGAGACTGAAACCAGGGCAAGAGTAGCAAGAGATGAAGTAGAGAGAAATCACATCATAGAGGGTGTTTTAGGTCATGTAGGAAAGACTTGGCTTAAATAGCATCTCTATAGACACATCTTCCCTGATTCTCTATGGCATATTTAGTTGCTATCATATCTGTATCCCTAACAGGTCTCTGTCTGCTTATCCACTGTAATAATTACTACTCTCTGAAATACCTGTTTGCAAAATAAAATATACCCTTGCAAATCTATAAGCTTCTTGACCTGTCAGGGACAATATTTTATTTGTCATGGTATCCATAGTGTAGAATTCAGTGCAGAGTATTTAATAACAACAAAATTATGTGTGTGTGTGTGTGTGTGTGTATGTCTGTGTGCATATGTTGAATGACTGATAGATTAATGAATGATACTGGCTCAGAAAAGCAGGGATTAGAGGTTTACCTCTAGGTGGACACATTACTCTCATGAGATCAGACCAGCGGCCTTGGTCAAAACTGCCTTGGGTCTGGTGTGGAGAAAGCCTGAATCTGTAGGCTAAAGGGTATTGGGTAACTACACTGGGGAAACTTCAGAAAAGCTGAAAATCTGATATTCATGACTTTTCAACCTTGGCTGCACATTAAAATGATCTAGAGTACATTTGAAAATTAGTGCCTGAAACTCATCCCAAATTGAACCAGAATATTCAGAACAGTGGTTCTCACACTTGGCTATGGATTAGTATCACCTGGGGAGCCTTAAAAATGACAGATGACTGGGTTACACCCCCAGAGACTCTGATGTGATTGGCACAGGGTGATGTCTGGGCATGAGGTGCTTTAAAGACCTCCAGCTGATGGTCAAGTTCAGCCAAGGTTGAGAACCACTGGCCTAGTTGGCATGGCTATTTTTATAGACTGTATGTAATTTTAATGTGCAGTCAGGGTTGAGAAGCTCTGGTAGAGATCGATGGTTCTAAATCATGAGTGTGCCCAAGAATAATCTAGGTGAACTTACTAAAATGTAGGTTCCTGATGCCTCAACTCCAGTTTAGAGAGATTGATTCGGGAGGCGGGGAAATAAGGCTCAAAATTTTACCTCTTAAATAAACGCTTGGTGCTCTGGCTGATGTGGCTCAGTGGATTGAGTGCTGGCCTTCAAAGCAAAGAGGTGGCTGGCTCAATTCCCAGTTAGGGCTCATGCCTGGGTTATGGGCCAGGTCCCCAGGAAGGGGCATGGGAGAGGCAACCACACATTGATGTTACTTTCTTTCTCTTTCTCCCTTCCTTCCTCTCTAAAAATGAATAAATAAAATCTTTTTAAAAAATAAACAAATGCTTGGTGATTCTGAAGTTGTTGATTCTGAAGTTGTTGATTCACAGACCCCGTTCAGAGAGAAAGTAAAATGACCTTTCAGGGTTCTTTCAGCCTTGGCATTACTGGAACTCTGAATTTTCTGTCATTATTTAATACCTCCTTGTAGCAGGATGCTGAATGAAATACGTCCCGGAATCTTGGAATTACTAATAAAAGCCCATGACTAAAAGTAATTAGTGTTAGTTACCACCTACATTCTAAAGCAGTATTCTTTAGCAAAGGCTTCTCATAAGAATCCCTTACGGAGTTTTTAAACCAGCCTGCTACTCCACACCAATTAAGTCAAAATTTGTAAAAGTGTGATCTCTTCATCATGTTTTTTTAAAGCTTCCAGATGATTTCTATGACCATCCAAAGTTGAGAAAAACTGCTCAAAAAGGAGCCATCAAAGAATCCAGACACACCCCATTAAGACATTAAAAGCTGGGCCAGCCCAGTTACAGAGCACCATAGGCCATTTCTAATTCTTATTAAGACATACTTTGTGAGATGAAAGAAAATTCACGGGGAATTGTTAAATCATTAACTTGGGACAGCATACTAGGTCTTTTGCTTCCCTTTCATCAAATAAATGAGAAGTGTTCCAACAGAACCAAATGTAGCCACTGGGGGTACCTGCAAGAAGGGAGACAAGAATCTCATGGATGCACAGGCAATGGACTTGGTGACCTGCCTGCCACCTCTGCCTATCTGGTCAGAGGAGCACAACAGAGGACCAATGCCTGCCTGGGCCTGAACCAGCTTGCTCGTACCCACACAAGAAAAGGTAGCATTACGAGGTTATGAGATGTACAGCAGTTGCTAAAGGCCAAGAAAAGTCTAAAAACCAAAAGTGGGAAAAAAAAATGATGTTTAGGTCCCTCCAGCCCAGACCTGGCTGGTCCTGCAAACAAAGAGGTGGTGAGTGATGAACTGGACATGAGATAGCAGTTCTAAATGGAATTCTGATTCCCTTTCGTTCTGTAAAAGTACCGGAAACCTGCAAGGCCTGACTCGGGAAGGCTGCAAAAGAAGCCTTTGAGTCAGCAAAATACTTGTTCTTAAAAATATTGCAGTAAAGTATGTGTAGTTTATTTGTGAGTTCCCTTAAGGTTCTTATTCAGAACTTCCTCACGCTTATTTTATGGAATTATTTTACCAAATTCAGTTACTCATGTAGAAGTCTGGGCTTACTAGTACAGCTCAGATGAGGAGGAATATTAGACAGCTGAGGGGAGGCTGATTTACAAGCACAAGAAAAGCATGAAGATCTAAGAAACCAACTCATCTTGTCTGAAAACTCGCCCAGTTCATACCTCTACCATTTATCCCATGATCTAAACAAAATACTTAGGTATTACCCTTGACTCCTCACTCTTTCTTGAATTCTGCATTCCATTAATCCTCACTTCTAAAAGCAACAATAAGCTTTTATTTCATGCACCCCATAAAGCAGGGGTCACTGTATGCTAAAAGCTTCATCTTTTAACCCATTTTATCCTTATAACAACCTTATGGGTTAGTAAAAATCCACATTATGCAATGGAAAAAAATGGAGGCTTACAGAGAATTTAAGTATCTCATTAACAAATAGGAGATCTGGGTTTGGATTCTGAACCTAAGTGATTCTAAACCCTGTGCTTTTTATTTTTATTCCAACCACAGCTTTTCTTTTAGCAGTCTTGTCCTTCACCATTTAGTACTTTTATAATAGCTCTGTGCTCTGCAGGCTTTCTTGGTCAGAGGCTGAGCTTTTAATCTTTCTTCCCTCAATAAACATTAACCCCTACCCATTTGCCAGCATAGGCATGCCTCACACTTATTGCAAGTTAGGTTCCAGACCACTACAGTACAGCAAGTGTCACAATAAAGAGTCATAATCTTTTCGCTAGTGGAGGGCCTTGCCTTCAGTTTCAAGGGGGAAAAAAGCCACATCTGTGAAGCTCAATAAAGTGAAGTGCAAGAAAACAAGGGATGTCTGTATACCTCTCAGTATGTACTGATCATCAGAACCACCTGTAGAGCTTTTAAATGCTATGGAGGACTGGTTCTCTGCCTTGTCTATCCTCTGGAATCACCTGGAGGCACTGAGAAAAATAAAGCTAAACACCAGATACCTAGATCCTTTCCAGATATATTTTTTATTTCATTGCTCTGGGGTATGGCCTGGACATCAGGGTCTTCAGAGCCCCCACTGGTTGTAATGTGTGGTTATGTTGAGAATCACTGATGTGGACTCTCAAGGTACACCCTGAGATTCTAACAGCAATGTTACCCATTATACTAATTGCTGTCACATATAGTGTTTAGTGTGGCATTGATCTAAACATTTTCCTTCTCTTAACAGCACTATGAGGTAGGAACTATTATCATCCCCATTATATAGAAAAAGAAAGTGAGACCCATGGTGTAAAAAAGTACTTCTCTGGGGAAGGAGTTAGTAAGTTGGAGAGTTAGGATTTGAATCTTGGCAATATAGCTCTAGAATCTGGGCTACATTTGAGATGTGGCTCAGGAATCCATATTCTTAAAATCATTTCTGGCACCTGTTCTCCAAGGCTGTTCATAGAGATTAAGCTAATCTGACTTACAAGTCCTTGCTTGAAGGCTGAAAGCAGTGGTTCTCAAATTTTAGTTAACATAAAAATTTAACTGTGGACCATTTACTAAAAGTGGAGACTTAAAAAAAATTACCTGGCTGATGTGGCTCAGTGGACTGAGCACTGGCCTGTAAACCAAAGGGTCACTGGTTCAATTCCCAGTCAGGGCACGTGCCTGGGTTGCGGGCCAGGTCCCTAGTAGGTGGCACACCAGAGGCAACCACACATTGATGTTTCTCCCCCTTTCTCCCTTCCTTCTCCTCTGTCTAAAAGAAATAAATAAATAAAATCTTTTTTAAAAAGTAAATAATCATTTTTTTTAAATGAGGCCAACAGTGGAGTCTTGAAATCTGCTCTTTTAGTCATCATCGCAGATAGTGCTGGTACAGGCAGTGGCTCACAAAGGTACTTTGCAGGGTCCTGAGAGGTCAATACATGACCCAGAGGGAAGGAAGCTGATGGCCACAATTTATTCAGTGCTTTCTTAGATCACCTTATAACATTCTCACAAGTATATAATAGGATTACTACTATTGCCATTATATAGTTAACAAATGGTAAAAAGAATAAAAATGACAACTAAGGCTCAGAAAGATAAACTGTCGGGCCTGAGGCCATACCAGCAGTAAACAACAGTGCCAGGACTCAAACCCAGATGTGTCTGACTCCAGTCCCATGTTCCATTTATTTCTCTATTCCATCACAGAGGAGGGATTAAAAATAAAGCAATGAAGGGATGGCAAATTTATTTTTTAAATATAACACCATGGACCGCTATAAGCTGGGACAAATAGTCATAACAGTGCCCAAAGTCCCAGAAGGTAACTCTTCAATACATTATGGTATAATCAATGTGTTCATATCGATAATATATTGAAAAATGATCAAATCATCATCGATTGCCTATGATGGTAAGAAAATATATTTTGGAAAGATTTTCTTTCAGATAGGTTGAACACTGTAACCAGAAACAACCACGAACTACTGCAACTTAAATGAGATGAGCTTCCAGAGATCTGGCATAGTCCAATTATCATCTCTTTCCTTAATGATAAATTTTGTTTAACTTGATTGACATGTATACTGCCAAATTGAATCTGTGACTCATCCAAACCTGGAACTTGGATGAAGATGGAGCTGGATCACTTAAAGCATATTATTCACTAATTCTATAAAAATTTATTAGATAGTATGGCAAACAGCATAAATTATTTGACCCAAAGCCACCTAAAACCATAGTATTCCTTTATTTCTTCTATTGCAAAAGCTATAGAAAGCAAATACACTTCTTTTTCTAGACTTTTTTGCAATTTGGCCAAGTTGTTGCAAATGTAAAAAGTCACTGGATATGGCTTCCGAAAAAGCTTTTTCTCCTTTATTTTACTTGAATTTATTGAGGTGACATTGATTAATAAAATTATATAGGTTTCAGGGGTACAATTGTACAATACATCATCTGTGCATTGTACTGTGTGTTCAGCACCCCAAGTCAAAGTTTCCTTCCAGGAAAGCTTTTTAAATAGACAAACTGCTGGCATATGCCTTCAGGATTTTGGTCTTTGCACCCTTCCTACTTCCCCATTCTCTTACCAGCTATAATATCCCAAAGTGCCCAAAGGTGAAAGAGCCATTTTGTGATAATGACAATGACCATTACATGCTAAGAAAGGTGGAGTAGGAAGAAGGAAGGGACTTAGCCTTTGATGTCATCACTGAGCTGTTGTACTAGCCTTGACCTGTGTAACCCCATGATTCTTTTCCATTAGACAAACACATGTCCTACTATTTGGTTTTCTGTGGCATGCAACCAAATACAAGCTGATACAGAGCACATCACTCTAGGCTGCAGGGATAAAGCTGATGTTATAGAGAAACTGGAGTCACAAATGGCAGCCCACCAGTTAAGGTAGTCATGGGAAGCCTCTTGAGAAGGTGACATTTGGACCTAGACTTGAGTGTCAAAAAGGAGCCAGAGTCATCTGAAAGACCAAAGGAGGAGGATCCAAAGAGAACAGCAAAGGCAAAGATCCCACAGTGAGGGGAGTAAGCCTAGATGTTAGAAGAACAGACAAAACCAGGGTAAGTGAAAGAAATATGGTGAGTAAGGCAATGGTGTACTGGTAAATAATTAACAACCAGTTCTCCTAAATAAATAAATTTTTAAAAAGCAGAGCCCTGGTTTGTAGCATTTGTTGATTTCTGTAAACACTCCCACCGTGGTCTGTTTCAAGCTACCAACATGACATCACTGGCTTGCAAAATTCTTGACTATTTAATGGTCCAGAAAGTATCAGTCCCAGAACACCACTGGATAGGAGACAAAGTTTGAGAAGTAAACAGGAGCCAGATTTTGTGCAAATATTTCTTAAGTAGGTTATGTTTTAGTAAAGTTGCTAAAGAAAGCCATTGGAGAGCTTTGAGCAGAAAGATGATAAAATTTGACTCACATTTTGTAACTATCACCATGACTGTTGTTTGATTAATTGTAGTGGACCAAATATATATACAGGAAACCAATCAGGAAGAAGGCTATTACACTGACCTGGCAAGTGATGGTGGAAGCCTAGACTGGAATGGTGGCAGTAGGGATGGTAAGACATGAACGGGACAGGAGGGCAGAAGAAAATCAACACCCCGAGTGGTGCACAGCTCTATGATGAGGTCTCAACAGAATGTTTCTTCAGCATAAAAGCATTTATTAGTAATACAGTCACACGCCTCAGCAGTGTTTCATCTCTACTTGTGTCTGGTGCTTTACTTATGTGCAAATGGTGTCAACAAATTAGGAAGCATAACAAGGCAGAAGTATTACCACCCTGAAAACAAAATTATTCTAAAAACATAATAAGAGGGTAGCTCTTCCCCCTGTTATTCTCTTCTTGTCCATATAAGACCCATTAATTCAGAGTGAATAAGGGATTACATAAAATGTTTTCTCACTGCACTAAGTAGTTGGAGAATGTGGGTATAAACCTGAAAATCAAAGAGACCTGGGAACCACAAGATGTCATAACACTGACTTTATAAGTCATTGTGAGGTTTAAGTGAAGATGTAATTTTAATGAAATTTTAATCGTATGTCTGGCATATGATCTACATGTAAGATCTATATGATCTTTTCTCCTAAGCCTTTCTTCCTGTGAGTCCTTACTTCTTACTCTATTTGTGACCGTTTTTGAAGAGAAAATGTGAAATAGAAAGGGAATTATGCTACTCAAAGTTCTTTTGCTAAGGTGACTAGATGTCTTCCTTAAAAAGATATACTGTTTAAATATTTTTTCAATTACAGTTTACATTCAATATTATTTTGTATTAGCTTCAGGTGTACAGTATAGTGATTAGACAACCATATACTTTACGAAATGTTCCCCCTAATATTTCCAGTGCCAACTGGCACCATAGTAGCTATTATAGTATTATTGACTATATTTCTTATGCTGTACTTTATATCCCATGACTATTTTGTAACTGCCAATCTGTACTTAATCCCTTCACCTTTTTCATCCAGCTCCCCAGTCTCTCTGCCCACCTGGCAACCCTTAGTCTGTTCTCTGTATCTATTAGTCTGTTTCTATTTTGTTTGTTCATTTATATTGTTCTTTAGATTTCACATACAAGTGAAATCATAAGCCATTTGTCTTTCTATGATTTATTTCCCTTAGCATAATACCCTCTAGGTCTATCCATGCTGTCACAAATGGTTAAGATTTCATTAAAAGACATACTCTTGAGCAACCAAAGTTTAAGTAGAATGGCTATAAACACTAAATCTAGCCTTAAGTTAGTATTATCATGTATAGTAAATATTATACAAATCATTATTAAGACTGCAGTTTAAATAGTGTACATGATTTTTGTATATCCAAAAATTAGGCCAAAGTTTGCTCAGATTTAAAAATCTAATGCTGTACAGCACAGCATGTGTACCAACAAAATAAAATAAATGGCCAATAATGCTCTGCACCTCACTGTTGTTATATGAAAGGAAACTCTGTCAACTTACAGGTTACTGATGAGACATAAAAAGCAGCATGTCCCTCTCATCAGACACTCATCTCTGCTTTGATCCACCAATAACCCGTTATGATCCTTAAATGCAGGCTAATTGGTAAACACTAAGAGAAATGGCTCAATTTAAATGTCCTCAAAAACTTTACTCATTAAGATGTTCAAATTATCTCTATACTTATCCAAAGCCTTCATGGGATTTGGGATGAGTCTGATGTATATCAAAAAAATGTTTGACAACACTAGAATTTTTAAATCATAAATTTACAGAATGACAAAATCCTGGCCCAGGCTCCACTTAAAAATCTTTGCCAAATCCACAGCAACTACAGGAACAATCTGTCACAAAATGAAAGGCTGTAGACCTTTAGATATACAAAGCTTAAGTTATGGCTTTCTTTGTTAAACAATCCCTGTTATGTGGTTGGAATGAGTCATGTGTTCCCAGTTTTTCTAGGAACTCTATTCAGCATTTTGTTCTTTTTGTTTGCTTTCTTCCTTCAAAAAAATTCATCTAATTTTCCCAAATAGCTAAAATTTAAGCTTGATTTGCCAACCATTACCTGAGACTTCAGGAAACCAAAAGTTTCACCTTTATTTTTGTTTGAGCTTTCTCTTATCCCTGTTATATTTGATATCTTTCCTTTTATTCTATAGTTTCCCATCACTTTTCTATTTAATATTGCATCCATGTCTTTATATCATGATAGCCAACTATAATCTTCCTAATCACCATGAAATGAGCTCATTCCATTTCTCTTGTTTGTAGGCCCGATATATTCCATGACAACTGTGTGTCGTTGGGAGTCCACGGGGAATTAGACTGGGCCAGAATATAATCTGTTTTTGCATGTTTGAGGTAAGTTCAGCAACCTACTGCTGTTTTGTCTTTGGTTGTTTTTTTTTGTTTGTTTGTTTGTTTTTTGCTACATACTAGAACACCTGTGTCCTATTAATTTTTTTGTATGTGCCACTGTATCCAATACAGAATAGTGACAACTGTAGGTACTTAAAAATTGTGCAATAGAATTAATTGCATGGAATATATTTTCTCGTTATATTTATGTAAGTATTTGTATTCACTAGTTAACAATGATATTTTGTGTTAACATCTATTTGGTAAGATTTAATTATCTTACAAAATGTGAATTCTGAGAAAATGAGAATTTAAGGGACTGTACTCTATCTTTCTGTAACGATCAAGTTTTATCTACAAATGGGAGGAGTAAGAACTAATTGGTGTAAATTGGAAGTAGAATCAGTTCATTTTAGCACTTGTGAATATTTTTAAGGAAGTGTTATTTTAAGCTCTCTGGGGAGGTATTTTAAAGTACATTATCAGAACTATAACAATTTGTATGCATACAAATTGTTTCTGAAGTTTCCTGACAGAAATGCATACAATGAGCACTTATGCATTAGCTAATTATGTACACTGGAGGTATTTCTGTAGAACTACAATAAAAGTACCATGTAGAGACTAGCAATATACCTCAGTAGGACATCACAAGCTCCACAAGCCTGTCCATCCACACTATTCCTTATTTACATTTCATCTATGACCTCCCTTGATTTTATGTGCAGCCAGATATAAAAACAGAACATATTACAGAGAGCTTTAAGTCTAAACAGAAGTCCATGTATTTTACCTTTCCTTTCATAACTCCCTATCTAATGATGTGTCACTATGGGTTAGTTAAATAATTATGGTCTGGCATCTTAACATACTAGACATAAAAAGATCCATTCCCTTATGCTCTATGAGTGGTAATATTTCCCTAGCTTAAAAACAAATAAGGTTTTATATCAGTAGTGATTCCACCTGTGCATATCATAAAAATGGAAGTTTTTCCTTGTAATTATTATTAGCAAATCCCAACTCCCTTTCTCATAGTGCTTGGGAAATTGGAAGAGAAAGACTTCATGAGGAAATTGCTGGAGAGACATCAAATCAAGTTCGGTGTTTTCTGAGAGCTTGTTACAAAGAAACCTTACAAATTTAACTTTTCATGTCCTCAGATATCTCCTATACAAGAAAATGGATGAATATTTTTATATAAACTGACATTTTGATATATTATTCTGCTATCAAGCCACTTAATAATATGTTTCCTCTTCCCTTATTGCTACTATATCATACTGTCATCCAGTTTCTTAGTTACTTCGAGAATTGTTTGGTGAAGTGAGAGTGGTGCTTTCTACATCTTTGAATGATGATTAAAGGACAAAGTGAAGCTTGGTGTTTGCAGAAATTGTTTTGGTGAACAGTTTATGTATTTTGTTGAGAACATGACTACTATTAAGCTGAATAACAGATGATTTGAAATTCCAAGTACAAATCGTGAAATGAGTTTCTCCTTGTTATGTTAGATTCCTCAGGGCTGCTTTCTCAGAAGTTCCACTGATGTTTCTTTTATAAACTGAATGTTGGGAATAGAAAGAGGAAAAATAATTGTTCAGTAACTTACTGCATCTGCATAGCAAACTATTAGTAACTAGTGAAGTGTTATTTGCTCATAAATATAGTTATATGGCAGATAGAATAATAAATTTAGAGATCATTAAAAACAAATTTGAATACATTTTTTTCTCAATTATAAAATAAATTGCAACTTGGTGAGTTTATAGGGTAAGTATGAATCTCAATCATATGTTTTAGTTAATTTTCTTTGCTTAAAAAATCTTTTACCAAAAAATAAACAAAAGAAAAATCTTTAAACACTTCATCATAGCTATTACTAATCATTATTCTAAATTTAAAATAAAATTTTTCTCTGACTGGGAATCGAACCGCGATCCCTTGGTTCACAGGCCCGCGCTCAATCCACTGAGCTACACCAACCAGGGAAACATGCCTGGGTTGCGGGCCAGTTCCCGGCAAGGGACGCACGAGAGGCAACCATATATTGATATTTCTCTCCCTCTCTCCCTCTTCCCTTTCCTTCCCCTCTAAAGATAAATAAATAAAATGTTAAAAAAATAATATTATAAAGAATAAAATAAAACAAATTTTTCAAAGATGATTCAAAATAATTTAATGAAGTGAATTATTTTAGCTTAAAATTAAAGTAGCTATTTTATTTCATTTTCTCTAATTCCTAAAATTCATTATTTTATTAAGAATTATAATCATGCATATATGGTGATTCCATTTCTTTGAAATGTTCATTTTATGATAATCTCTTTGTTATCACAGTATTCTTTATATTAGAATAGAATTCTTACGTATTTACTGTTACCATATATTTTTCTATTCATTTTAACAAATACTGTGGAACAATTAAAATATTTTAGAAGTATCTGCTCTTTTAAGAACAGATCCTTGTAAATTCATCTGGACCTGGGGCCTTTGTTAGGGATAAGTTCACCTTTTCTTTTCGATTTTTGTTACTGGGCTTTCCCCATTCTCCACTACTTCATCGTCAATTTCTTTGGTGTTGGAATGTCCATTTCATCTCAACTTTCATTTTTTTGCTCTAAAGTAGTATACAGCGATTTTAAAAACCTCTTCTATATCTACAGCTACGTTCTATTTCTTGTTTCAAAGTTGTTTATTTTACCAGTGCTCGTTTTCTTGATTAGACATGAACAAAATGTATTCCTTTTATTGGTCTTTTCAAAAACCCAACATTAAGTTTTATGATATATATTTTGTCTCAATACCTTGAAACAAATTTCATGGTAGTTTATAATAGTTTATTTACTAGTATCTGCTTTTATCCTTATTGCTTTCTTCTTTGTAGTTTGCTTAGGTTTTATGTGTGTGTATAAATGACCCTACGATTTCCACAGAATCCCACTGTAGATACATCTAGTGGGTCATTGCTTTCTACTCTACCATTTATTTTTTTATTTCCTGAGGTAAATGTTATTTGGAGCAAAAAAAAAAAAAAGATTCTAAGGGAATGGTTTTAAGAGGATTGTACTTTATAATATTTGATTAGAAAAAATTACTGCGTGATTTCTCATTTTGGACTTTTACAATATTTTTGAACTTATACATGGTAAATATTCCACAGATGTTTGAAAATAATAGAAAATAGATACAAACATATATGAGTGATCAAGCTTGTTAAGTGATTTATTAAAATCCTAGTATTATTTTTTATTGCCTATTTGAGTTGTCGCTCTGAGAAATTGTGTGAATTACTAAGCTTCCCCACTAACAGGTTTTCCTTGTGCCTGGAAAAGGAAATTTCTAACTATCATGCTAGTTGCATAAAGGTTTGGGATCCTGATAGATTCTTGATGATTTTTCTCTGTGTTAAATGACACCTTTTGCTTCCAAATCTTGGCTATTATAAATAACACTGTAATGAACATAGGGGTGCATATATTCTTTTGAATTAGTGCCTGGGTTTCTTAGGATATTTTCTCAGAAGTGAGATCACTGGGTTAAAGGAAGATCCATTTTTAATTTTCTGAAGAAACTCCATACTGTTTTCCACAGTGGCTGCACCAGTCTGCATTTTCATCAACAGTGCATGAGGGTTCCCTTTCCTCTACTACTGAGTTGTACACTTGAAACCTGTGTGGCTTTGTGAACCAATGTCATTCCAATAATTTCAATAAAAAAAAATCACCCTTTGTCACATTTAATTTTGGCTTCAATTCTATTTTGATTGATATTTTAGTACTATTCTACTTTTGTGCTAACTTTTCCTTGGCATTTCATCTCTTTATTTTCAAAGTTGATCTTTATGACTGTCTCTTTTTCCTAACACCTTATTATTTTCTTGATTTTTTTTAATATTTGTTTTTCAAAGCATGTACTCTGCTCTATTAATTCCCTCTTCTCTGTGATAATTTTTTGAGGTAGGTACCTTTATAAATATGCTCATTCTAAAAAAAAAATGGTGTGTTTTTTTGTTTTTAATTTACTATTTATACTTAAGGATTTAGATTAAACTGTATGCTTCTATAATCTAATAGGTATTCCTATCTAGCTGTCAGTGACAGTTTCTAATCATAAGAGCCTATTTCCAAGACTAGGAGGTAGGCAAGTGGCAGAGGAACAGCCGCTTCAGCACAGAGGAGTAAAGAGGTGGTCTGTCACTGGGTGTGATGGCTCAGTCTCTCCTGGTGTGGAGCATTTCTCAGTAGTCTGCAATGGCGCTGATGAAGCCAGAACTAGGACTAAGATACTCTAAATCCCAGACCAGATCATTTTCCACTACACTACTCAATGTGTACTTGAAATTGTTCACACTTGCTTTTGTCATCTGGTCCTAACTAAAAATAGTTTGTTGTATACACAAATGTGTACCATTATGAGTCCAACATATTAAAATCAATATTCACATATCAACTACATCAATGCTTATTTTTTATGAAATTCAATCATACTAGTATTTAATAAGTTACAATAAAAATTTTGACTCAGGAGGAAGTATATTGAAAATTATCAAAATAAATGCTATATTTTTAATATGCACAATTGTAAGGGGAGTATGTCTCACCAGAACATATATCTGTATGCATCTAGGGGTGCCAGAGAGGAGTCAAATGTAAGAGAAAGACACTAATTTTGCTTGATTTTTATCAGAAAGTTATCAAACATAGCAGAGTGACCAGTATCAAAAGTAGGAAGGGACTTATGTTCCAGCCTCTACATTTTAAGTAAGAAAACTGAGGACAAAGGACATCGAATGATTTGCCTGAGATTTGTATCACAAAAGACAACTCAGGGAAGATGAATATTTATTATCAAATGAAAAGTAATTCCTGGAGAGAGAAGGCTGAAGTACTGACACTAGGTAGGAGATCCTTTATGAGAAAGGAGCCGTTCCATACTGTTCTGTACTTGAGACAATAATGATGCAGAGTAAAGTTTGCTTTAAAAAAATCATACACAGGAATAAGGGCTTTAAAAACATTTTCTATGTATTTTTAATTTGCTTTTCCATAAATACTGATGGTATTGAATATCTTTTCATATGCTTACCTACCATCTGTACATTTCTTTGGTGGAGCATCCATTCAAATTATTTATTTTTATAATTGGGTCATTTATTTTGTTTAATTGTTAAGTTTTAATAGGTTCTTTAAATATCCCAGATACAAATCCTTTATCAGTTATGTTTTACAAATACTTTCTCTTAGTCCTTGTCTTCTAATTTACTTAACAATACCTTTCAAAGACCAATAATTTTAAATTTATGATCATTTTATATTATGGTTCATGCTTTTTATATTCAGTCTAAGAAATCTTGGATTAATCCAAGGTCTCAAAGATTTTCTACTATATAGGTACTTTCTTTTAAAAGAATATACTTTTAAGTCTTAAATTTAGATTTATCACCCATTTTGAGTTGATTTTTGAGCATGTATGAATGGTTGAGGTTCAGTGTTCATCTATACAGGCATCCGATTTTTACAGTACTATTTACTGTTTCCCAGCACAGTTGATGCCCATCCATTGGCTACATATTTGTGAACCTATTTCTGAACTCTATTCTATTTCATTGCTCTGTGTATCAATACTTTTCCTAAAATCGCACTTTCTTGATTACTATCTTTCTAGTATATTTTGAAATATAGTACTGTAGATCCTTCAAATTTGTTCTTGTTTTTCAATTTTGCTATTCTATATCCTCTGTATTTGCTTGCCAATTAAAAAAAAAAGACTGCTCACTTTTTTAACTGGGATTGTGTTGAATCTATGTAATAATTTGGGAAAAACTGATACCTTTACAATATTGAGTTTTCCAGTCCCATGAAAATAGTATACCATTCCACTTATTGAAATCTTTAATTCTTCTCTGCAATGTTTTGTACTTTTTAGCATACAATTTTTGCACATTTTTTGCAAAATGTGACTCTAAATATTTCATGATTTTGATGCTATTGCAAATATTACTGTCTTTTTATTTTAGTTTCCAATTGTTCATTGCTATTATATAGAAATATAATTGATATTTTTATGTTAACCTTATATTTTCTCACCTTATCAAAGTCACTTATTAGTTTTAGTAGCTTTTTGGTATGTTTTGTAGAATATTCTACACAGGCAATCATTTCGTTAATAAAGATCAACCACTCCAGCTTCCTCTGGCAACCTGCTGTATTTTGAACTCTTCTTACAGGCTCACTCTTTCTGTAATGTTCTACCTTGACATAAAGCCTTGTTTCCTTTTTTGTCTGAGACCTTTTCCCAACACTTTTTACCAACTGAATGCTTCAGATCTCAGGTCAAACATCATTTCCTCAGGGAAGCTTTTGCTAGAACAATTCTTCATGTTCTACTTTTCATTATTATTTTTCATTAATCCAGCCAACAAATGCCCACTGCCTACTACTGAATGTCTACTATGTGCCATGGTTCTTTCTTAGCACCATCTATCTGCACTTTCTAGTATTTATCACTATTGTAATTGTGCCTTTATCTCCATGATTATTTGACTACTGTCTCTCTCCTGTAGATTCAAGTTTCTTGAGAACAGAGTAATGATTACCTTTTGTTCTCCTTTGATGTCCATGCCCAACTGAAGGCCTCTAACATGGCAGGTCCTCATTAAGTATTGAATAAATAATGAGCCAAAAGAAAATACCTGTCCAGAAGATAAAGAAACTATTCTGGCCGGCTCAGTGCTATCCAATATACACTGCTGAAAAGATTGTTCACTAACTTTACAATCATAATTCAGTCTCTGTACATAAAAATGTATCAGAAACATTTTGTAATGTATTTTTTAAAAGTTCTCGGAGATGAAGTTTGGAGCTTGGGTTGTAGACTCTAAGCACAAGGAGTTAATTTTAAAATGTACAAATGAGACATTTATTTGGGTAAAATATACTATAAACTCATATTAGATTTAAATAGAATTTTATATTTTCTTGTCAAATAAAAAAAAATATTTAATCCCATAGACCACTAGACATCCTTAAGATTATACTTGTACTTTTTCTAGTTTGTGAGCCATTAGGATCTAATTGACTCAAAATAAACAGGGAAATGTAATAAACTTGAAATGACTTGTTGAATAAGATCTTGAATTTATAGTAAATGGTTTGGTTTTGTTCCATTTTAAAGATTAAATAAAATAAGTGTAGTTTTGTTTATCTTTTAAAGATGAGAAGATCTGAATGCTTAAATCTGAGTATAAATTCACATTTTTTAATGCAAGACAAATTACCCACACATAAACAAGTTTAATTTGGAAAGCATTATTTTTCAAGTGGTATTCACATAAACCACTCCTGCCATAATTTACTGACTAGTTTTATCTTATCTTTAATTATACATTCACTGAACACCTTTTCACAGGTGTAAGTCCTTCATCACTTTTTATTAATGCTTTAAACACATTTATTTTTCTGTTACATACATCAAGGTTACCTATAACAGCTAAGGAAAAAAAATTAATATGTCTCATTTAGTAATCTCTTTTCTTCTGCATTCATCTCAGTGTCAACACTTACTAATGAATATAAACAATGCAAAAGAAGAAGAAATTATTGTGCTGATTTATCAAACTGGATTGAAGTAGCCTTACTTTTTTCCCTGATACTTCAGGAATAGAGTGCCAGTTCAAGTGTCATGGAAGTTCAAAAGCAGTGAGTGAGAAAAGCACACTGTTTACTGGAAAATCATTGTTTATTTAAAGATACTGCTCTTCTCCTGTATGGGGGTAGATGATGAACCTAACACATGACAATTACCTTCATGGAACATTTTAAACTGAAGTAGATATGAAATCAATATGACTATTCTTATCAGAAATCATAGATCTCCTTTCAAAATTAAGTTATAGAAAATTTGTAATTTACATATTTTAAAATTGAACAGGTCTTAAAAATTACTCAAGCCAGTGTCTTTAAAAGTGCAAAAAGAAATCCTTTATATAAACTGAATCGCTATACTTCCATCCTATTATCATGATAACCAATGAATTGTAAAGTTCAAATAAGCATTTTAGGAATTCCAAAACATGAATAAGTGCTATTGCATTCCAGGTAAAAATAAGAATAAAAACATGGATTTCCTGGTTTAAAAAATGAAGATTCATTGCTTTTATTTGCAACTAAAACGTCAAATGCAAGAATGCACATGGCAGGAAGTGAGCTGAAGAAAACACAGGTGCGTAATTCACAAGATACAAAAAAAAAAAAAAAAAAAAAACAGTATAAAGGTGACCATCTGGGGAGAGCTGGCTGACTTAATTTTCCTTTGAGCTCACCATCTGCTCCATATTTTTCTTCCAAACTCCATATTCTGACCTCAAAAATGCATCTACTTGTTTTGTTACATATATTTTCTTATAAGCATAAATGCATGTAGACCTAAATATGCAAGGAATATTAACACAATGAAGGACATATTGTGTTGTATTTTATTTAATCTCAGTTTGCCAATTTTTTTAAAAAGGTTTTGTTTCCATTGATGATGCCTTTTGAGCCTTTCAACTGTTCTGTAAATGATGAGCACAATTCTAAGAAATGAAGCCTTCCCTGAGAATGGTGGTTCACAAGAAGGTTCAGAAGAAGGCCCAGAAGGCAGACCTCTGAGAATGTCAAGGACAGGGAACCTAGGAGTATAATCTTGATGTGGACACAATGGATCATCATGAAGTAATGGCAAAGCTAAAGCGGTGAGGATCCCTGGCTTGTCACAAAACACTGATTGCCCAAGTATCCTGAGTATGTCAGGATTTCTGAAAGGGACATCACACTTTCCTGCCATGGTGAATTAATATGCTGAGCAGAAAAACATTTTTTACATGAGTTTTCTTTTTCTATCTCAGCTGAATGCTGAAAATTATGCTTCTCATACTAACAAAAAAGTACTTATTTTCAAGTACTTGTTTCCATTATATTTTCTAAAGCTAATCTTTTTTCAATCCTGCATTTTTATTATAAAATATCTGTAGGGATTACTTCTTCTATATCCCCATTTCATGTTCTAATAATTTGAAGATTATTCTCTAGCACTATATCCTATATAGTGTCTGTGTTTTGGAAAGTTTTTTCCAGCCTTCAATACTTTTCCTAAGTCAAAGTCCCCCAATTTTTACTTACTCACCAGCCCCTGCCAGCATCCCAAAGCTCATTAAGTGCTAAGTTACTCATTGGCTTCTTGAACCAACATGCTTCCCTTTTGACATTTTTCTTTCCATATTTCTCCACCTATTAGTCAATAAGGCATGACTATTGTCTCTTTCTTCCTTTCCACCCCCATAACTCCTCCTCAAGTCCAGGTCAGGTCATCCAGATAACAACAATAGTACAGTTCAAAACTGTCAAACTCTTCCAAAAAATAGCAGGATCCTTTGAACAAAGAGTTCCATATTCCACTCTTTGTTAATTCGAGTACATCATAGACTACATTTAGGGTCATCTTTAAGATTGTTCCACCCAATATTGGGAAACTGGATATTTCCTCCTTCATTTACCATGTAGTCTTTTTCAAGGAGCACCCAATAAACTCTCTCAGATTAATGTTCGTAAAACACTGATCTGCCACATCCATTCAATTCTGCAACCAATTTTCGTATTAATTAACAGATCTTTTCACTTTTCTGCTCAAAATTTTCAAATACTCTCATTTACCCATCAAAGAAAGCTAAGCACCCCTATCTGCAACCTGCATGTTTCACCTTATCTTCCATGACTTCACCTCTCTAGTTAGCCAGATGTCAAGCTTAGGATCTGCTGTACTACAACTGCTCATCTCCACATCAAATAAATGTGTTGCATCAAATAAATGTATGCCATCACTGAGCAATGAATCAACCTTTCACATGTAACTATGGTACTATCAGCATCTCTTTAAAGACTTAATGGTTTCCTGATGCTCCCCAAAATCAAAGTACACTTAAATCGAAGTGTACCCTGCTGAAGAAAAATATATTTATTTTCTTTTCTCCATGGTTTGAAAAACTCTGCTATAGATAATTAAAGCTACCTACACTGAGTATTTTTAGCAAATTAATTTGTCATACTGCATGTTTTTTTCTGAAATGAAGGTGGGATGTGGTGCTTAGCATAATTGAGTCAGTTGAAGAACTGGTGAGTAGATGTGGACTGATCATATTACCTGCAATCACTTTGTGTTTACCAGTATCAAAATACATATTCTCATTCAATTTAAAAGAAAAAGTAATATCTGTTGAAAGTAGTTATAACCCATTACAAACTTTAGGTTATGAATTTAACCACATACTTATTTGTTCAAGAAATATTTAATTGCGCATCTGCTTTGGGTCAAGCATTATACTTGGTAAAAAGTAGTCAACAAGATGGACATAGTTGTTACCACAGCATATGGTTTTTACTATTCTTACAGACACAAGAGTTTCAAGCATGTCGAGAATTTTATTTCCCTTCAGCTACTATACAATTTCTATACCTCTTTTGAAAGCAAAAGTTCTTGGGAAAGTTGTTTATTCTGTCTCTAAAATATCTGTTTCTATCCCCTGTTGAACCTACTCCAATGAAGCTTTCACCTGCTATTTCAACAACATGCCAGAACCAATGAGGGCCTCCATCCACACTACTAGACACAATGGTCAGTTCCCAGATGACATCTTACCTCACCGTTAGCATTTCACAAAGACAGCCCTTCCCATCTTCTTAAAAGGCTCATTTACTTGGCTTCTGATCACCATTCTCTTCGGTTTTCCTCCCTGACTGGTGCTTCCTCATCTTCTCTATCTTTAAATGTTAGAATTACCCAGAGCTGAGTCACCAAACCTCATCTACCAGATGGCTTTAAATACCATCTATATGTTGATAATTTCCCTATTTGTATCTTTATCCTGGACTTTCCTCTTGAGTTCCAGAAGTTTATCTAGAGCTTTCTACTCAAATTGACCCTCATGTGGGTGGCAAACAACTATCTTAATATGACCCAAATCCATAATCCTCCTGGATTAATATGTTTTCCCTTTGCTCCTCTATAATCTTCCCAATCTCAGTAAAGTAAAGCTTCACTTTTTTAGATACCCAGGCCAGATACTTCATGTCTCTCAAATGCTATATTCATTTCAGTCTGTCATCAAATCCTGCTAGCTAAGTCTTCAAATGAATCCAGAATCTGACCACATACCACTACCTTTCTTGCTACTACTACCCAGATTCCAACCACCTTCACTTCTGATCTGGATTCTTTATTTTCTGATCTTCCTGTCTACCTTTTACCCCTTGGTCAACACAGCAAAGAGAGTCTGCTCAAAACAACATCCCTCTTGTGGGGACCTGTGGCCTAGATGGAGGCATAGGTAGATATGCTTTGCTTCCACACACAACCAAAAGAAGGATAACAACAGATTTAAAAACAGAAAACAACCAGAACTGCCAGAAAATTGAACTGTATGGAAGTCTGACAACCAAGGAGTTAAAGAAGAAACATTCACCCAGACTGGTAGAAGGGGCAGAGACAGGCAACCAGGCAGGCAGAGAGGATGCGAGATAAGGCAGAGGCTGGTGTACCTGGCAAGTGAGACTGGGTGGTCCCACATTCGCTTATGGATAAACTGGGAGGAACAACTGGGGAGCATGCAACCCAGGGTTCCAGTATAGGAAACTAAAGCCTCAAAGCCTCTGGCTGTAAAAACCTGTGGGAGTTGTATTGTTAGGAGAAACTCCCAGGCTCACAGGTTAGTCTGTTGGAGGGACCCACCAGGTACTAGAACATACACAAACCGACTCACCCAGGAATCAGCACCAGAAGGGACTAATTTGCTTGTGGGTAGCAGGGGAAATGACTGAAAAGTGGGGTGATAGCCAAGCAAGCAGCACCGTTTCCTCTGTGACCCCTCCTGCCACATGTAGCACCACAACACCAGGAAGTGGGTGACCCCGCCCTGGCAAATACCTAAGGCTCCACCTCTTACAATGTAACAGGTGCCCCAAAACAATTTAATATGGCCCAGATGAAAAAACAGAAACTCCAGAAAAAGACTAAGTAAAACAGAGATAGCCAAACTATCAGATGCAGAGTTCAAAACACTGGTAGTCAGGATGCTCACAGAAATGATTGAGTATGGTTGCAAAATAAAGGAAGAAGTGAAAGTTATACAAAATGAAATAAAGAAAATATACAGGGTACCAACAGTGAAGGGAAGGAAACCTGGACTCAAATCAATGATTTAGAACAAAAGGAGGAAATCAACATTTGACTGGAACAGAATGAAAAAACAAGAATTCAAAAAAAAATGAGGAGAAGCTTAGGATCTCTGGGACAACTGTAAACATTCCAACATCAGAATGACAGAGGTGCCAGAAGAAGAAGAGAAAGAACAAGAAATTGAAAACTTATTTGAAAAAATAATGAAGGAGAACTTCCCCAATCCAGTGAAGGGAATAGACCTGCAAATCCAGGAAGCTCAGAGAGTCCCTAAGAAGTTGAACCCAAGGAATCATACACCACGGCACATCATCATTACATTACCCAAGATTAAAGAGAAGGAGAGAATCTTAAAAGCAGTAAGAGGATAGGAGAGAGTTACCTACAAAGGAGTTCCCATAAGACCACCAGCTGATTTCTCAAAAGAAATCTTACAGGCAAGAAGGGGCTAGAAAGAAGTATTCGAAGTCATGAAAGCGAAAGATCTGCATCCAAGATTACTCTATCTAGCAAATCTATCATTTAGAGTAGAAGGGCAGATATAGCACTTCCCAGATAACATAAAGCTCAAATGAGTTCATCATCACCAAACCCTTATTATATGAAGTGTTAAAGGGACTTATCTAAGAAAAAGAAGATCGAAACTATGAACAGTAAAACAACAAACTATCAACAACTGATTCTAAAAACAAAAACAAACTAAGCAAACAACTAGAACGGGAACAGAATCACAGAAATGGAGATCATATGGAGTGTAATCAGCAAGGAGAGGGAGGGGGCAGAATGGGGGAAAAGGTATAAGGAATTAGAAGCATAAATGGTAGGTAGAAAATAGAGAGGGGGAGGTTAAGAATAGTATAGGAAATGAAGAAGCCAAAGAGGTTATATATATAACCCATGGACATGAACTAATGGAGTAGGGGATGCTGGTGGGAGGGCAGTGCCGGACAGAGGGGAATAAAGAGGAGAAAGAAAATGGTACAACTGTAATAGCATAATCAATAAAATATACTTAAAAAAATAAAATCCCTTTTATGGCTTTAGTATCTTAGCATAAAAGCCAAAGTCCCTAAAATAGTAAGTCCCAGCCTCATCCAGTCAGGGGGTACAGTGGCCTACCTTGAGTGCTCAGTTCAGTTCCAGGAAGACATCCTCACCTTCTTTCAAGAGGCCCCAAGGTGGCCCTCAGCAGCCACAGCCAAAACTTCTGGAGGCAGATTAGCCACGACTTTTGCATAGTGACCTCAATGTTTGGAGCCCTGTCTGCCAGACCACCCCAGAAGTGTAGAAAAGAGCTAGGTGCTGACCTTCCACCAAGGTGGCAAGGGACGGACCAAGCTCCAGCCCTGGACCGCACTCCTGGACGCTGTCATGCAGCCTGGTGGCTCCTTACAGTTGGTTGTTCGTGGGGTTGCACCTTTAGGACCCGGGCTTCCTAGAACCATCCTGCCTAAGCCCACAATCTGCCCCTTCCCTTCTCCCCTTGCTCATCTCAGTGGTAACTATAAGAACTAAAATGGCATAGCTTGTCAAAGAACAAGATTTCAAGAAGTCTGTCTTTGACTTTTATCTGTTACTACCAACCATTTTCCTTCTTTACTCTTCTCCATCCACTGGGCTCATCCCTGTTCCTACAACACTTTTAGAGCATTATTGAGTCTGGCCTTTATACTTGCTGCTTCCTCTGAGCCACTTTCCCCCAGTTATCATCAGGGCTAGCCCCTCATTTCCTTGCAGTTCCTTTTTTACAATATCTAACACGTGGTCCTCCATGTAAAAGAGGTACTCCTTATATCCTTGGCTCTCACACCCCACAGTGCTGCTTCAAGTTTTCTTACACTATTTATAATTATATGAAGTGCTAGGTACTTGTTTATTTACTTTGTCTGCCCTCCACCTCTGCCCCACTGGAACAGAAACTTCAGGAGAGTTGAGACTGTGCCTGCTGTGTCTGCACTGTTGCATCCCCAGGGCCTAGAACAGGGGTTAGCACAAGGGCACACACTCAATAAATATTTGTGGAGTGAATGATTGAGTGAATTTTAAAAAGGTCATTATAAGGTCCTACAGAAGCATAAAACAAAAGGATCTAACCTAGGCCAAGGCAACAAGGAAAGATTTCTTGAGGAACTAGAAACCTGAATGTTAAGACTTTCACCAGGAAAAGTCTTGCCAGGAAAAGGGAGGAAGAGGAAGTGAAGGTCTTCCCCTCAAAAGGAACAACACTGCCATGACCCTGAGTTTATTGGTTCATTCAACAAATATTTACTGAACGTCTGCAATGGTCAAGGCTATGTTCTAGGCACTCTGACATAAGGAGTAAAGGGGAAAGACCACATACAAATAGATGGGTAAATGGTTACTTTATACAAAAGCTATAAAAACAAATCTGGACCTATATGATCTTGTTATCCAATGTCACCCCCCATAAATTTAATAAAAACTTAATTAATTAATTTTTTAAAATCTGGTATAGAGAACAGAAAATGATGGAAGTAGGTGAAGAAGATTATTTAAATGTGGTAGATAACGTTTCTGAGGAGGTAAAGTTTGAGCACAGAACAAATGAAGTTCAGGATGTGTCATTATTTGAGGAAAAAAAGTCCCAGGCAAAGGAACAGCAAATTCAGGAAGGTATGTTTATAAATGGAAAGAACTGTAAAATATTGGCCATGTGGAGTGGGAAAGAGGGAGGCTAAGAAGAAAATTCCAGAATCCCACTCTAGAAAACTCAGCAAGCCAGCTATATTGAAATGTTGGATGATCGGAAGCCACTGAAGTCATCATCAGATTAATATCTCAAAAAAAGAAAACAAAGCCAAACATAAACTTCACACCCATTCCTCGATATTTTAATATGTAACCCACAACAGGTTCCTTTCAGGTTTGAGAGTCATTTCTAGTGTAAGCCTATTACATCAGATAAAGTGAAAATGGTGCTATTTAAGTAATCTTTTTTCCTGTATGTAATGGTTTATAAATAGAAGTTTTTAAGTTTTTCAAAATGTTAATATAATTTAATGACTTTCTATATTTTAAAAGAATCTTTTATTTTTTAAATTAAACTCATTGGGGTGGTACTGGTTAATAATAAGATCATATAGGTTTCAAGTATACATTTCTATGATACATAATCTGTATCTCGCACTGTGTTCCCACCACCCAGAGTAAAATTATCTCCCGCCTCCTTTACCCTTTACTACCCACCTCCATTCCCTTCCCCCGATAACCACCATACTGTTTGTCTCTATGAGTTTCAGTTTTATATCCCACATTTGCATGAAATCACATGGTTCTTAGCTGTTTCTGACTGAGTTATTTCAGTTAGCTTAATATTCTCAAGGTCCACATGATGTCATCACAAATGGCAGTATATCCTCTTTTCTTATGGCTGAGTAGTATACCATTGTGTATATGCACTACATTTTTTTTATTTTTGAATTTTAAAGGTACATTTTCTTTTTTTAAAGATTTTATTTATTTATTTTTAGAGAGAGGGGAAGGGAGGGAGAAAGAGAGGGGAAGGGAGGGAGAAAGAGAGGGAGAGAAACATCAATGTGTGGATACCTCTCATGTACCCCCCACTTGGGGACCTGGCCCACAACCCAAGCATGTGCCCTGATGGGGAATCAAACCAGCAACCCTTTCATTCACAGGCTGGCACTTAGTCCACTGAGCCAGGACTGTACCACATTTTCTTTATCCAATCCTCTATCAAAGGACACCTTGGTTATCTCATGTCTTGGCCACCACAAATGATGTTGTAATGAATATGGGGATGCATATATTTTTGTGAATAAATGTCTTCAAATTTTTTAGGTAGATACCTAGAAGAGGGATTGCTGAGTCATACAGTAACTATTCTTAATTAAATCTCAAAGTTATTTTTTAAAAAATAGAACAAGAATCATTAGTTCTATATGGAACCACAAAAGACTCCGACTATCCAAAGCACAAAAAGAGAACTGAAGATGGTGGCATGCTAGGAGGGAGCAGATTCCACTTCCCCCTACACACGGGAGAAAAACCTAGCTGATCTACGGAGGAACAGAGCAAACAGTCAACAGTACCACAGCATAGTTGAAAACAGATCAAAAACTGTGGCGGACATTGAAAAACCAGACGGTAAGGGGAGTACTTCAGGACAATAAGGGCCCAGGGATTGGCCAGGAGACCAGGGTTGCTGAAGCCCCAGCCACACTGGCCAGGTCTGCCACTGGGGTCTAGGGAGGGAGCCGGGTCAACCGTTCCCTCCCCAGGCAAACAAGTTTTGAGCAGCACCGGGAGAGACATGGTTGCTTGAAGTTGCAGGGACGGGAGTTAAGGTATCAGTGGCAAACATGCAGGGGCTGTGAGCACCCACGCATAGCCCTGGGAGGAGTGCATGCCCAAGCCCCTGCGACCAGTGGCAGCGGAGCGACCGAGGCCGCTCTGCGACCGGAGATAGCTCTGCGACCGGAGGTGGCCCTGAAAACAGAGGCAGCAGAGACCCAGACCTGAGGCAGCCCTGGGACCAGAGGCATCCCTGGGACCAGAGAAGGGGACTTTGTGGAAGACCAAGAGCTCACAGCTGTGATCCCAGGGTGAGTATGCACAATGCAGGAAATCCGCGGAGCCCACACCTGCAAATTTGGATAGGCGCACACACCCATTAGGAGACCCGAAGCTCACAACCATAAACGCGGCAGTGCTCAATCCATAGGAGATCACAACTCACATCCATAAACTCAAGAAAGCATGTACTCTGCAGGAGACTCAGAAACAACGCCCAAGGCCAAGCACGGAGAGGCACTGGCTAGCTAGGGGGAGAGTGCGAGGCCAGCCCTGGGGAGAGTGCAGGACTAGCACTGGGGAGAGTGCGCAGCTGGCACTGAGGAGAGTAGCCCAAAGCTGACTGTGTGCAGCACAGGGAGAAGACCGATTTGAGTCGCCCCTTGGCCTGCTACAGCCAGCAAGACCAGAAAAAACAGTCTGGCCAGTTTGAAAAGAGCAAGAGGTTTTTGTTGTTTTTTGTTTGTTTGTTTGTTTGTTTCTTTGTTTTTTGTTTTTGTGGGGGTTTTCTTTCGTTTTGTTTTATTTAGATATTTTTTATTTTAATCTTTTTATCCCTCAATTCCTTTTGCTTCTCTTTAGCTTTCTTGTTTTATTCCTTCTTCCTTTCTTTCCAATTTTATCTCTTCTTCCTTCCTCTTTTTTTTTCTTTTCTCTTTTTAAATACCCATGAGTGAGACAAAAAAAACCTGGAACTCTGTAAAACCCAAAGTTGGACCCCAAAAAGGAGCATCCCAACAGCTGAGACACTGGAAGCTGTGAACACCAGGATACCCAAAAGACACTGCACCACTGAATCTCACAGGTATTCTACCACAGAAATTCACACCATAAACCCAGGGAGCCAGAACAGATCAATCTAAGAAGCTGAGGCTGACAAGAAGACTCTTACAAACAATGGGAAGACAAAGAAACAATCCCCAAATGAAAGTAAAGGAGGAAGCCCCAGAAAGAATGCTAAATGAAACAAAGGCAACTCAACTATCAGCTATGGAGTTCAAAGCAATGGTTGTCAGGAAGCTCCATCAGTTCTCAATGAGCTACCAGACACTACAGGGAAGCTACAATGAACTCTCTACAAATTATATCAACATGAAAAAGGAAATAGAAACTATCAACAAGGGCCAAGAGGAAATGAAGAATACAATTTCTGAACTGACGAACACAGTGGAAGGGATCAAAAGCAGAATCGATGAAGCAGAAGATAGGATCAGTGAGTTGGAGGACAAAGTAGAAAAAAATACCCGGAAAGAGCAAGAAAAGGAAAAGAGGCTCAGAAAGAATGAAGAGGGATTAAGAGAAATGCCAGACAATATGAAATGTAATTAATATCCGTGTAATAGGGATTCCAGAAGGAGAAGAGGAGGAGCAAGAGATAGAAAACCTATTTGAAAAAGTAATGATGGAAAACTTCCCTAATTTGATGAGAGAAAAAGTCATACAAAACCAGGAAACACAGAGAGTCCCAATCAAGAGGAACCCAAAGAGGCCCACTTCAAGACACATCATAATTAAAATGACAAAATTCCAAGACAAAGAGAGAATCTTAAATGCAGCAAGGGAGAAAAAGGGAGTAATATAAAAGGGAGCCCCACTTAGGCTAGCAGCTGACTTCTCAATGGAAACGCTCCAAGCCAGAAGAGAATGGCAAGAAATATTCCAAGTAATGAGAACCAGACACCTGCAACGAAGGCTACCTTACCCAGCAAGGCTTTCAATCAAGATAGAAGGCCAAATAAGGAGCTTCCCAGACAAAAGAAGTCTAAAAGAATACAACTCTACCAAACCAGTTTTGCAAGAGATACTAAAGGGACTGCTTTAAGGAATGGAAGGAAAAGAGAGACAGAGAGAAAGGAACACAGGTACGAAAATGGCAATGATTAAGTACCTATCAATAATAACCTTATATGTAAATTGATTAAATGCTCGAATCAAAAGGCATGGAATAGCTGAATGGATAAGAAAGCATGACACACACATATGCTGCCTACAAGAGACCCACCTCAGGACAAAAGACCTACACAGACTCAAAGTGAAGGGCTGTAAACAAATTTTCCAAGCAAATGGACAGGAAAAAAAAGCCAGGGTAGCAATACTCATATCAGACAAATCAGACTTCAAAAGAAGAGCCATAAAGAGAGACCCAGAAGGTCACTTCATAATACTCAAGGGAAGAATTCACCAAGAAGACATACGCATCATAAATATATATGCACCCAACACAGGAGCATGTAAATACATAAAAAAAAACTTAGAGGACTTCAAGAAAGATATTGACAACAGCACAACTATAGTAGGGGATTTTAACACCCCACTGTCAAAAAGGGACAGATCTTCCAAACAAAATATCAACAAAGATATTGTGGCACTGAACAATATGCTAGATGAAATGGACTTAACTGATATGTATAGAGAGCCATTCATCCCAAAGAAACTAAATACACATTCTTTTCAAATGCACATGGAATATTTTCAAAGATAGACCACATGATAGGACACAAAACAAGCCTCAACAAATTCAAGAAATTTGAAATCATACCAAGCATCTTCTCTGACCACAGGGGACTGAAACTAGAAACCAACCCCAAGGGGAAAAACCCAGAACCCTCAAAATCATGGAGATTGAATAGCATGCTACTAAACAATGAATGGGTCAAGAATGATATCGGGAAAGAAATCAAAAAGTTTCTGGAAACAAATGAAAATGAACTGACAAAAACCCAAACCTTATGGGGCACAGCAAAGGCAGTCCTGAGAGGGAAGTTCATAGCGATACAGGCCTACCTAAAAAACACAGAAGCATTTCAAACAAACAACCTAACCCTATGCCTACAAGAACTCAAGGAACAACAACAAAGACAGCCCAGAGCACGTAGAAGGAAGGAAATAACCAAGAGCAGAATTAAATGACATAGAGACTAAAAGCACAATTCTAAGGATCAATGAATCCAGGAGCTGACTCTTTGAAAAGATAAACAAAATCAACAAGCCTTTAAGCAGGCTCATCAAGAAAAAAAGAGAGAGGACCCAAATAAACACAATCAGAAATGACAGAGGAGAGATTACAACTCACACCACAGAAATACAAAGGATTGTAAGAAATTACCATGAAGAACTATATGCCAAGAAATTTGAAAACCCAGGTGAAATGGACAAGTTTCTAGAAAAATATAATCTCCCAAAACTCAATGAGGAAGAAGCAGAAAGCCTGAACAGACCAATAACAGCAGAGGAAATTGAAGCAGTAATCAAAAAACTCCCAACACCAAAAGCCCTGGACCAGATGGTTTCACAGGAGAATTTTACAAAACATTTAAGGAAGAGCTACCCCTATCTTTCACAGACTATTTCAAAAAATCCAAAATGAAGGAAGACTACCAAACTCTTTTTATGAAGCCACCATTAACCTAATCCCCAAAGCAGATAAAGACACAACAAAGAAAGAAAACTTCAGGCCAGTATCGCTGATGAACATAGACGCTAAAATCCTCAACAAAATATTGACAAACCGCATCCAACAATACATTAAAAATATCATACACCATGACCAAGTGGGATTCATCCCAGGGATGCAAGGATGGTTCAACATTTGCAAATCAGTAAATGTAATACATCACATAAACAAAAGCAAAGACAAAAATCACATGATCATACCAATAGATGTGGAAAAAGCATTTGATAGGGTACAGCACCCATTTATGATAAAAACACTCAGAAAAGTGGGAATTGAGGGAGCATTCCTCAACATAATAAAGGCAATATATGAGAGGCCTACAGCCAACATCATACTCAATGAGTAAAAACTAAAATCTTTTCCACTAAGATCAGGAATAAGACAAGGTTGTCCACTTTCACCACTTCTATTCAATATAGTATTGGAAATTTTAGCCACAGTGATCAGACAAAACAAAGAAATAAAAGGCATCCAAATCAGAAAGGAGGAAACAAAACTATCATTGCAGATGACATGACAGTGTACATAGAAAATGCTATAGACTCCGCCAAAAAACTGCTTGACCTAATAAATGAATTTGGCCAAACAGACAGATATAAAGTCAATATCCAGAAATCAAATGTACTTTTGTATACCAACAGTGAAACAGCAGAAGCAGAAATCAAGAAAAAAATCCCATTCATTATAGCCAAAAGAAAAATAAAATACCTAGGAATAAACCTAACCAAGGAGGTAAAAGACCTGTATGCAGAAAACTATGTAACACTGAAGAAAGAAATCAAGGAAGTCACAAACAAATGGAAACATATACCGTGTTCATGTATCGGAAGAATTAACATCATCAAAATGTCCATACTACCCCAAGCAATTTACAGATTCAGTGCAATACCTACTAAAGTACCAATGGCATATTTCACAGATGTAGAACAAACACTTCAAAAATTTATACGGAACCATAAACGACCCCAAATAGCTGCTGCAATTTGGAGAAAGAAGAGTAAAGTAGGAGGGATCACAATACCTGACACCAAACTGTATTACAAGGCCACTGCAATCAAAACAGCCTGATACTGGCACAAAAACAGGCACATGGACCAGTGGAATAGAACAGAGAGCCCAAAAATAAACCCAAGTCTCTATGGTCGATTAATATTTGACATAGGGGGCAGCAACATAAAATGGAGTAAAAATAGCCTCTTCGACAAGTGGTGTTGGGAGAATTGGACAGCTATGTGCAAAAAAATGAAACTCGAGCACCAACTTACACCATACACAAAAATAAATTCAAGGTGTATAAAAGATTTAAATGTAAGCCATGACACCATTAAAGTCCTAGAGAAGAACATAGGCAGGAAAATCTCAGATATTTTACACAGCAACATTTTTATTGATATGTCCCCTAAAGCAATGGACATAAAGGAAAGAATAAACAAATGGATCTCATCAAAATAAAAAGTTTCTGCATGGCTAAAGAAAACGGTATTAAAATAAAAAGAGAACAGATTGTTTGGGAAAATATATTTGCCAATGATACCTCAGACAAGGGTTTAATCTCCAAAATATATAAAGAACTTACACAACTCCACTTTAAGAAGAGAAGCAGACCAATTAAAAAATGGGCAAAGGACTTGAACAGACAGTTCTCCAAGGAGGATGTACAGAGGATCCAGAGACACATGAAAAGATGCTGGGTATCACTAGCTTTCAGAGAGATGCGAATTAAAACCACAATGAGATACCACCTCACACCAGTCAAAATGGCCATCATAAACAAAGCAACATACAACAAGTGTTAGAGAGGTTGTGGAGAAAAGGGGACCCTACTACACTCTTGCTAGGATAGCAGACTGGTACAACCAGTATGAAAAGTGGTATGGGATTTTCTAAGAAAACTAAAAATGGACCTACCTTTTAACCTAGCAATTCCACTGCTAGGATTATATCCTAAGAACCCTGAAACACCAATCCAAAAGAACCTATGCACCCCAATGTTCACAACAGCACAATTTACAATAGCCAAGTGTTGGAAGCAACCGAGGTGCCCTTCAGTAAATGAATGGATCAAAAAACTATGGTACATTTACACAATGGAATTCTATGCAGCAGAAAGAAAGAAGGAGCTCCTACCCTTCGCAACAGCATGGATGGAACTGGAGAGCATTGTGCTAGGCGAAATAAGCCAGGAAGTGAAAGACAAATACCATATGATCTCACCTTTAACAGGATCCTAACCAACAAAACACACAAACAAACAAAATATAACCAAAGATACTGAATTTGAGAACAGACTGACAGTCACCAGAGGGGAGTGGGGAGGGAATTTCAGGGGAAAAGGGGAAGGGTTTACTGGAACAATTATAAAGGACACATGGACAAAAACTAGGGGAGGTGGAAATGGAAGGGAGGTGGGGAGGGCTGGAGCGTTGGGCTGGGATGGGAGTAAAAGAAAACTGTACAAGAACAACAATTAAAATAAATTTTTTAAAAAAGGACAAAAAGAACAAAACTGTAGGAATCAGTTTAACTGACTTCAAATTATATTACAGAGGTACAATTATCAAAACAGCATGGTATTGTCAGAAAAATGCACACAGGGAGACCAATGGAGCAGAATTAAGAGCCCAGAAATATAAACACATGTGTATGGGCAAATAATCTTTTACAAAGGAGCCAAAAATGCACAACGGAGAAAAGAAAGCCTCTCCAATAAATGGTGCTGGGAAAATTTGAAAGTCGTTTGCAAAAGTTTGAAACGAGATTATAGTTTGTCCCAATGTACAAAAATTAATTCAAAATGGATCAAAACCTAAATATAATATCTGAAATAATAAATTACATAGAAGAAAACAGTTACTAAACATATAGACCTTAGTTATAAAAAATCTTCTTTTAGTATTCTTTCCCCATATTTTTCAATAATCTTTTAAAATTTTATGTATTTTTTGTGTCATGATCTTTTCTTATAGTTTCTATTCTCTTGACATATATTTTAATAATTATAAATATGCTTACTTTATAGTCTTTTTCTGATTTCTTATGTGTCAAGATTTAGGTTTTCAGATATACTCTATTCTCCCTGAATGTGTCTCCCCTCTGCCAGAAACACAGGGCTTATTTAGACTCTAGCTTCTTGTGAGCACTTCAATCAATGTTCTACCTCTTTCTGTTTCTGATGTGTAATTAATTGGGAGCATGCCTTTGTCAGGAATTGTATATTCTATGAGAAGCCAATAGAGCTAGATGTTTCTGAAGGGTGCTTGCTATCTTTTAATTTTACTTTCCTCAGTTTGTCCAAGCTTAGGATTCATTTCACCTAAGTTTCTTGAGAGAAGTTTTCCTAAACCAACTCTGGCATGGAGTCAGACTCCAAGCTACATAATGAAGTTTGGGGTGTGGTGATAGTACAGATCTCACCCTTTGTTCCTGCCCAGACCCCAGCCATGCACTTATTTCTAAGTCTGGGACCATCTAACATCCTTGTTATCTCCCTCCCTCCACTTCTACAAGGTGTCAGCTCAATACAACTACCATTCTGGTCTTTACTACCCTTTTCATTTCTGGCACCAGGAGATTACACTTTTCCATTTGCAATCTAAAACAACAGATAGTTTTTTTTTTTAATTTTTTAAATCTTGTCTAGTACATCTTAATTTTTGTAATGAGAGAGGCTCTGAGTTGGCTTGGCCTGCCATATTACAGACTCACTGAAATTAGTCTCTGAATTGGAATTTAATTTGAACCATGAGCAACAACATAAAGACAGTTTGCCTGACCAAACAGTTGCTCAGATGTGCAAATAAGTAGCATAAAATTAGCCAGGCTGCAAAAATGTTTGCAAAGTCTGTCTTCCCAACTGGGAACAAAATATCTTACTCAACTGGGGTAGTGTGAATTAGTGCACACAGGAGAAGTTAATGTCGCAAAACAGTAATAGTAAGGGGTACGGAAACCCACTAAAGCAAAGAGGGGAGGGAACACATGGCAGAGCATGGGCAGAGGAGACATGAGGTGCCACACAAGCTGGTATGAATTCAGCTAAAATTTCAAACAAATTAATGAAAGTCCAAATGTGAGCTAGCATAAGAGTACAGAACCTCTGTGAGTAATTTTTACAGGATTTTTTCCACAGACTTTCACTGGGAGATCATGAGAAAGAATGGATCAGGATGAAGACTACAGGTGAAGACTCATTACAACTAGGAGAAAGTAAAACTCTCTGTTCCAAGGGGAGGGAAGGGGAAGGCAAAAAACAGACCTATTTCCAGGATCCTGTACCAGTACTATTAGTGGTCCCCTGCCACTGGGCAGGAAACTGTCCCACACAAAACTCTCCAAGCACGAGGGCAGAGTTTAGTCTAGTGGACCAAAGAGAGGCAGGATCACTGAGAAAGCCCCATCCTTGTGTCCCAGACACAATGCCTTCCTGAGATTGAGGTTGGGGCAGGACGACAGAGAATCCCTTTTGTCCGCCACTACCAGGCTAGTAAGTACTGAGTAATAAGCAACAACAGCCTACCCATGGAGGAAGGAGGAGAGCAGAGAGAGAGCACAACCTGGACATACGTACCCAAGGAAGACTGAAAGCTGACCATGCAGCTCCTCAAATAGTTAAATTAAGGGTAAACAGAAAAGACATTTTCTTTCCTCATATTTGAATGCTCTAAAAAAAAAAAAGCAGAGGTCAGTAAGAAGCATTTTCTGTAAGAGTCAGACAGTGAAGAGTTAAGCTTCACAGAACAAATGGTCTCTGTCCCAACTACTCAACTCCACTGCTACGGCACAAAATAAGGCACAGACGACAAGTAAATGAAATGAGCATATCTATGTTACAATTGAACTTTACTTATGGACATTAAAATTTGCATTTAGCATAATTTTTATGTATCACAAAATAGTCTTCCTTTTGGTTTTTCAACCATTTAAAAATGTGGGAAACAGTCTTTGCTCAAGGATGGATTTGGCCTGGGGGCTACAGCTCATGAACTCTGGTTAAAAGCAAAATTAATAGCAATGAATTATGGGTTTACTTCCTGGGTATAACAATAGTGCAAACAATGAAAAAAAGCAAGCGGAAGTTTACTATTGGATGCAAATCATATAATTTGAAAGAACATTATGATAAATTCAACATACATACTGTATTTTCGGACTATAAGATGCATATTTTTTCTCTCCAAATTTGGGAGGAAATGGGGGTGCGTATTATAGTCTGAATGTAGCTTACCTGGCTCGCTGGGCGGGGGGGCGGGGTGGGGGCAGTGGCCTATGTTATTTATGTTATTAAATATTTTTTCACATTTTTTACTTCAAAATTTTTCCCTATTTTCCTCCTCTAAAACCTCAGTGGGCCTTATGGTCCGATGCGTTTTACAATCTGAAAAATTCGGTACACTCAACCCTAGGGCCACTACTACAAATGATTTTTAAAAAAAGACAAAGCAAGATTAGCAGAGTTCTACATTGAGATTAGACCAGTAAAATATTATCTAAATATAAAACAACCAGTCAAAGCTGTTTCACATGATAATTAAAAAAAAACCAACATCTCATCTTGAAAAAAATGTCAGGAAAAAATTTTAAGAAAAAAATGAAATGTATTTTCTTTGAAAGCTCTGAAAATAATGGAGAACAATCCAAGTAAAGAAGCTTTGAAAACTTGTTAGTGTATATATAAGACGGACATCTGCAAACCCGGGAGTGGCCTTCAGCTGGGAGAACGAAACTGAGCAGGAAATTAGGCATACCTTGTATCTGTGTACAACTAATCTTGTTTATGGCTAATTTGTTCAACTACTTAAGATACTGGATTGCAAAGGCCAACAACATGTGATGATTGCTATAACAACTACCACAAACTAAGTGGCTTGAAAAACAGACATTTATTTGCCACAGTTCTAGAAGCTGGAAAGTCCAAGCTTCTAGACTGAGCTTCTGGGGAAAATTCCTGTCCTGAACTGCAGACTTCTTCTTTCTGGAAGTATCTTGATTTGATGGACAGAGAGCTCATTCTGGTTTCTTTTTCGTCTAAAGACACTAGTCTCATCCTAAGGGCCCACCTTCATGACCTTATCCCATGGCCCTACCTCCAAATTCTATCACGTTGGGACTTATGCTTCAGCATATGGATTTTGGTGAGACACAAACATTCAGTCAATATATACACCCAGTCTTTCCTATTTCCAGTTTTAATTTGGATGCCAAACTGGAAATACTTAGAAAATGTGTGACATCAGAGAAATGAGTGTCTGCATGTCAGAGAATACTTTGTTTATCCAGAGGCATCTATCTGTCAACCTCAGCTAAATTTCAGCTAAACTGAAATAGGTCTGAGAAGCTGGAGTGATGCAGATTTCCCTCTCAGCAATCAAAACAAATATCTTAGCATTCCTTAAGCAATATGTGTTGTTTCACTGCCTTATTTGTTTTAATGTCCACCATTTCTTTATGAAGCCCCATTTCCTGGAGAATATATGCTGCACCAAAGAAGGAAATGAATCCTCTATTTTTAGGTTAAATGTTTTAAAATTAATAACTTTTTGCTTAAAGGAGTAAGCTTTAATTAGCTGTAAGTTTTACTTAAGAGGAACATCTCTTCTACATTCAATGCTAGACAAATATGGAATTCCTTTACTTGGTCCACTGAAATCTATTTGAAAACATCTCAAGGCATTTTTATGACAACAGGTAGGCAGAGAGTGATTATGGCCTTCAGGACATCTAGTCCTAGTCTTTAAGTGAAAATAGAAGTCACAGGCCCTGGCCAGATTGCTCAGTTGGTTACAGCATTGTCCCAATATGCCAAGATTGCTGGTTCGATCCTTGGTCAGGGCACAAAAAAGAATCAATCAATGAATGCATCAATTAAGTGGAACAAACAAATATTTCTTTCCCCCCTCTCCCTCTGTCCCCCCTTCTCTCTCAAAAATCAATGAATAAAATTTTTAAAAAAGAAGTCACAAATTTCTCTTCATACCTGATATTCAGGTTCTGCTACATTCCCGAATCCCTCTCACTTAAATTAACTGAATGCAATTACTGTAGGGATAGGGGGTTGGGGGCACAACATATTATCACTTTTTCACTCTCTATGTGAGCCTGTCAAAAGTCCTGGTCTGTGAAGGAGTTCTGCCTGTGCATTACAGATCATTGACATCTGAATGCCACAGTCATTACCGCTTGAGTCACTGGCACAGCATGGGAAGAAAGAAAAAATATTGGTAGTACTTTCTTATAATTCTATCTATGGGCATTTTGACTTTCAGTACTAAGAAATTAGTAACTGCCATGAATAATAAGCACAACCATTTATTTAAACACCTGTTTTGTAATAATTCTACTCAACTTTTCAAATTCATCACTTAATCTTTACTATGTACATTCCTTTTATAAGCATTGTACAAAGTTCTTTCCCTTTTGGCCTTGGCAGTGGGCTGTCCCGTTGTGTCTCCTACCTGTCTGCCTGTTCTTTGAAGCCTTTGAAAGCACTTCTATGTCTGTTTCCCCTTTCCAGTTCAAGTTCTTCAAGGCTTATTACAGACCCTGTTACATACCTACCCACTTAATCTACACAGTGTAGTATGGTAATTAATCCCAAGGCCTCAAGAATTAACCAACCTCAGCTCCAATTGCTTTATTTATCCTCTTTCTGCCTCAATTCCCGCATCTTCAAAATACTAACAGCATCTGCTTCAAAGTTTTTTGTGAGGCCTAATTGAAATGAAACATGAAATGTGCTAAGCACAATGCCTGGCATGCAGTATATGCTTATTATGTGAGAGCTGTTGCTAAAATACTCAAACTATGTTTATCATAAATTATCTGTTTAATGCCTATCTTCCCTCGACTGCAAGCTCTACCCTCAGGCCTTGATTGGGACCTTGCACATAGTAGATTTTCATTCATTTTTCCCCCACTGGCTAATTGAAGGAAGAATTAAAGGAATGTATCACCATGCAAAGTGGGTGTCTTTATTCCCATAATAAAAATGAAAGAAATAAAATTTGAAGAGATTTAGCAATATTCTAAGCCTCCATAGATAGTAAGTGGCAGAACTGCAATTCAAATCCATGTCTGTCTATTGCACTCTCCATTTCTGGAACTGGGGAAAGTGCATGCTCTGGGGAGAAGAGTTGATAATCACTCATTACTGAGGGCTTACTGTGGACCTGGCAGTGTTCCTAAGCACTTGCATATGTTTTCTCAGTTAATTTTTATAGCAACCTTAAGAGGAAGAGACCACTATTACAGTCAGTTTTGCAGTTGAAAACAAAAGTACAAAGATAGTAACAGGTCAAAGTTAAATAGCTAGCAAGAGGCAGGTGTAAGCAGGATTTGACCCCAGGCAGCTGCCTCCAAAAGCTCCCCTCCCTGCCTGGCCTGGGGCACATGTGCCTATTTCAGAGTCTTGTGATGCTTTATAATTGAACAGCACTAAAAAGGATCAAAAAGTCACTCTTGGTTATATTTTCCCCAGTAACTATTTAGTATACTTTTGATATGTGCATATAAATGGATATAGACAGTAAAATTTACATAAATTCTAATCCTAGTCCTAAACAATTACTGAATATTAAAGTCTATCTGTAACAACTTTCCCAATTTGTTGTTCAATTTTTGCCTGTTTCCAGTAATCCAGTAATAGGATAGTCATTCATTCCCAGAAGGCACTCATTCTAATTTTGAAGAGAATAAATGTAGGGAATATTTTTCTTAAATAAAAATCTGTCATCTTGTATCTTCTGCTCACTTCCCTAGTTTTAACTCTGAAATAATGCAATATTTGAAGACAAAACACTAATATATTCAGCACACATTTGAGCACTTAAATCTCAGGCACCGTGTTAGGCAATGGGAACACAAAGATAAACGTAAATAACTTATGGTGTTAGGGTAACAGCAGTGTAAAAGAAAACTTCAATCTTGTGTAGTAAGTGCTCTCCTAGAATTATGAAAGGAAACAAAGGCATTATTGGAGCACCAAGAAAGAAGTGATTTGGGGAAAGAGAGAGTTGGCAAATTTGGCATGTGCACACAGAAGAAACTTTTTGTTTTGACCTCCAGGCATCTCCAAATGCTTCCTGCATCTAGAGAATACTAAATACACAGGTTCCCTGCCTCTTAGTATAATCTGAAGGCAACAAGCTTCGTCTGTTCTGCCCTCTGGCAGTAGGGTGGGAGTACATGCCTTCCAGGACTCAAGGAAGAAATAATTTTCATTGTTGCGTGGTCACTATGTCAAGCCAATTCTAAGTACTTTACACCATTTAACTTATTTAAAGCCAACATTCTAGGAGGTCTGTCTTATTTTTATCATTTGCCATTTTACATATAAGAAAAGATTTTAAATAGTCTAGGAATATTAGAAGTTGCAGAACTAATAAATGAAAAAGCTGTAATTCAAATCCAGGCAGGCTGGCTCAGGAATGCCTGTTTGCCATAGCTGCACCTGCCCCAGCCTAAGACTGGATCATGATGGCTTGACCTAGGTCTAGGGCCCATCTGAGGTTTCCATGGTGCCTGAGTGGAGTCCTGCAGGGCAGTGTTTACTGGGCAGTACAAACAAGGGAAATGAATAGCCAGGGCTGGCTCCCTTTCCTGGTGAATGAATGAGTGAAGACCACATCCAATTCCACTAAATTTTATCTCTGTTATGGTAACCTGATGTTACAAAAAAAAAAAAAGCCAAAATGGAGGCATTTTTGTTAAGCTATGTCACCAAACAAAAACTTACTAGCCAAATTATAGTTCAGCCTCTTCTAGGATTGGAACTTCAAACCAACCAATCTGGAAATTCCTGATAGACACTAATGCGATAACCTGCCTAGTTAAATCTGCCTTGTCTCAGTGGAAGCCATCCCTGCCTAAAATAATCTACTCCTTTAACTGAGCCACCCTCATTCTGCCTATAAAAACCTTCCATTTTGTTCGACTCTTAGTGTACCTTCCTAGTTGCTACATGGGATGCTGCCAGGCTCATGAGTCACTTAATAAAGCAAATTAAATCTTTAAACTTAACCTGTTTGAATTTTGTTCTTTAACACTGTCATTCAAGATAGGTATAATTTTAGAATATTGATATGGTTGGTCAAATCATTCGCTATTCCTTCTAGTTCTAGGTTACGTGTAAAATTTTTCTATTGCTCTTGTACAAAATATTTGGTAATAGTGTTGAATAAGACAGAGAACCAAACTGCCTTGGCGTAGTGTTTCAACCACTTAAAGCCCAAGACTGCAAATATCCCCTTCACACATCTATGTATTTTCCACAAGGCTTCTATGAGAGTTGTGATGTCAAGAGTATAGCCTGGCTATGGTACATACTTAAATTTCAACAAGTACTTGGGATCTCTAAGTACATAGGTTCTCCAAGAATAGTACATAGTACATACTACATAGTGCAGAGTAATAGTACATAGGTTCTGTGGAATCACCACTTTCTTTTCTAAGTGCCAATATACCACTCTCCTATTAATATTGATAGGGGAACATAAGAGTTAATTATTTTAATCTGTACTGATAGGCTTAAGTGACTAATGCAAGTAGAAAGCATTCCACAGGAACTGGAATTCGTGACTTCTGTGAATCATGGATGAGGTCTACAAGCAATTACACCTTTGTGCCCAGGGAGTCCTTCACTTCCAGGGAGACAAAGAATTGTTGATCAGCAGATAAAGAAGTACTAGGAAAATCTGCTGCAAGACTGCAACTCTTGTCCCATTAACCTTTTCTCCAAAACCCTTAACTACCCTTTCTTCTCCTTATAAAAATGTCAACTTCAGATGTTAAATTGTAACAGGCAACATGAACACTGACTTTTCTGGTTTTAATATGCCTTAGCTTTTTCTGGTGGGTAGATCGGACCACAGCGTCCTAAAACAACTTTCTCACCTTTTTGGAAACCAAATTATTTGTCTATCAGCAATTACTGCTCTTCTGCAATATTCCTTAAAAATCGCTTTCAGCAGTCTCTCAGCCCTATTCTCCAAAATTCAGCTGTGATTTGATTTTTTTTTTCCCATTTAACTTGGGGGTTTAAATCTTACTGCAGTCCTGTGATTGCCATTATTCTATCTTTTGAGGGGAGGAAGGTAAAGAAAATTATTTGACAGAAAAAAAACAGATTTCATACTGAAATATCTTAACTATTACCACACTCAGCAAGTAAACAAAAATAGCAGAACGAGTTGAACTTGAAATAGCTACAGTGCTTCTAGAGGGAAATTACCACCAGTTTAAATTTTATGTCCTAATTTTCTGTCCAAGACAAATAACTAAGTAAAACTGCAAAATAATTTCCAATTCAATATAATTTTTTCCAAGTCATCTTGTACCATATTTATTTTTACTAGGCAAGTCTTTAAATTCAGCTAGCATATTACTTAGTAAAACTCAATCATCAATCATTGATGTGATCAATATGATTTTTTAAAGCTTATGCTCACATTTGCAAACACAGAGTGATTTCAAATCAAATCTTCTCTAATTTGTTTATGGGGTCATAGCTCTATCGGTCATCCATTTGTGGCTAAAAAAAATTAGATGGAAGGGGTGGGTGGGGCAGGGGCGAACAAGGGAGGGGAAATTTGGGACAACTATAATTGAACAACAATAAGAAAATTTAAAGAAGAAAAGTAATAAATGGTTTTGGATATGGAAAAATAAGATGTGGCGATGTAGCTTGTGTGTGTGTGTTGGTAGGTAGAACACTCTGCTGGGGCTGCACCCAACTTTTTTTTTAGCCTTTTCAGTTGTATTCTGGCATTAACTTGCCTAATTTAATCAACAACTTAAGATAGCACCTGCATTCAAGCAATGGGAGCGGAGTTATAAATGCCAGCACCAGCATCTCACCTCTTTTCTTGGCCCTGGAAAGCTTTGCACTTTTAGAGGTCTACTACTGCACGCTGACAGAGACAGAGGGACAGCCAAAGACAGCCATTGCTTTTGCACTGTTATAAGGTTAAAAGATATTTTGGGGTTTTTTGCATTAAGAATGAATCTTAGGATCCTGGGTCCAGCTAAAATTAATTTCATTTATTCATTCATTCATTCAACCAATGAACAAATTGTCAAGTTTGCCAACTATATGCCAAACACCGTGTTGGGCTCTATCTCTCTAACCTAATGGAAACTATATCCTAGTAGAAGGATATCAAGGCTTAAAAAAAAAAAGAGCTGTGAGAGATATTGGCTCAGGAACCTGTAATACGATCCCTAATATCCAGTATGCATTTTCTTACTTGATAGTACTCACTAAATGGTCCTTTTTTGTACTAAAAAGCTAAGCCCTAGCTGTTGTCCCTGAAAAAGCACTCCAAAAGCAAAAGCATTAATTTCATAAATCACCAGACCACACCAAATCCATCTCAGGGCTTGGACGGCTGACACAAATTAGAAGGTATTCACCAGATTTATTTTTCTTTTTCTGGAAGGTCTATCATTAAATTTCTTGTTTTCAAACTGTGTATAAGACTCTCATTAAATGTAAAATACCTTTTTAAACAATAATCAAAAGTCTTTGGAAATTTGAGTCCTTCTCTTTCTAATTTTTCATTATCAAAGACAGGAAAAGGTAAATGTGACAGAATTCTGACTCCTGGAAAATGTATGTTCTGGAAGTGCAAAAGGAAACACTCAAATGTTGACTTGTTTAATATTTAGTGATTCCTAGAGAAAACAGGGGAAAGCAAGCAAGCCCCGAATGTTTGCGAACTAAAACACGTCTGGCTGCGGGTATGAGAAGGCTTTAGGACAGCAGCCATAAAATATAATCATTCCCTTTCCCTTTCCTTCCCATCGCAATCACCAAGGGGTACATCTTTAAACAACGTAAGAACTAGTTTATTTTTACTTTCCCTCTTCCTTAAACTCTCATTTTATGTATAAATATAAAGAGGAGAGATGAATGAGGCCTTTTGGAATGTGAGCAAAAACAATTTTCAGGCAAATACAGATTTTATAAGAACTGGTGAATACAGCTTATTAGAAAATCTATGGGCTGCCCAAGGCTTGAATTTGCAGATACATAAAGTAATGAGCTCTGCATGTCTTGAAAAGTGAAAAGGGAAGAGAAAAATTTTAATGTATTACAAATTCTATGAAAAGTGTGGCACCATGGGATTTTCATTTGCATTCAATTTTTGCTCTCATGTTATTTCTTCTCCATAAGGTTGAAATCTATAAAATAAAAGCTTTGATTTTAGATTAGAATTTTTAAAGAACAAAAGTTTTATTTTTTAAAAGGGGAAACACATCAAGAATTACTTAATATTTTAATTTATGACATTTTTGGAGCCAAAAAAATCAAGATTCCATTTACATTTATGCAAATTATGAAACAACTTCAATTCACAGAAAAGTTGGATAACTGTTGACACTAACAATTTGTTTTATGTAAGGACCAAATGCAGATTGTAAACTACTGATCATTTCATAAGCAAAGTCCCATATATTTAAGAAAACATAATATTAATTATTCCTAGAAATTATTTTAACTATCCATTTTCACCAAGAATCGGTTTTGTATTATTTCTTTATAAGCCATTTTTTAAAAAGCTATTCTGCTTAAAGTTTAAGGGAAATGCTAGGGGAAGTAGAATTTTGAGGAATTATCTTCTATCACCTTTTTCTGACCTTGAGATAGAAAGTGAAGGAGGGTTGGAGCTACTGGACTTAAGAAAGTGCCTAAAACCACGAAGTCTCTTACATCATGAAGTACTTCCATGTTCTTTGTTACGAAGATGCTAAGTGTCATAGATTGTACTTTTGATCCCTGTAGTTTAACTGAAGGTCATTTCTGTTTTAGAGACTAAAATCTGGCTGCAAACTAACCACTGCTGGAGGGAAGAATCACTGTGAACATTTTAAATTCTGGAATTGATGATTCCACACTAATCTCCTTATCAGCTTCTTCTCTTTGCCACAAAGGTAACTTTCAACTGCTACTTTCTACATCACTAATATGAAATATTAGATTGAAAATGACTATCTCTCATATTTTTACCTGTTGGATTCAATAAGTAAATTTATGCATAGTGATATATAAATTACAGCACTTACTATATCTGAAAATCTAAGTATAATATATGATGTTTTAGCCTAGGAAAAAGAAGCAACAAGTTGATCTGCAGATTTTCTTGGTATGCTTAATAACCAAATTTCTACCCCAGGATAGATAGTTGGAGTGGTATTGTTTCTTGGTAATCTTTTTTCAATCACATTGGGTATAGATGTATTAAGCAGATGGCAGGTGAGTTGTACATGTGGAATTGCTTTTATGTATAGAAGCAATTTTATTCTGCATAGAATACTTTTTTCCTGCAGATCTCATTAATACAGCAGAACTGTTTAATTTTGCTTCTTCAGTGAGCCTTCTTTGACCAACACTATCTAAATCAGTCCTTCCCAATTATCCTCTAACCTTGTGTCACATTTCCTATCTTGCATGCACTTCATGTTTTCGACTAATCTAAATGCTTTGTATAACTTGCATCATCTAGCCCCTACCTATCAACTGCTCACACCCTACTTTCTATGACTATCCCCTGTGCTCTCATCTTCAAGCCAATTTCTCTGATGGTCACAGAATGTACACGGAGGTTTTCTCCTGAGCTCATCTGCAAAGTTTGCTTCAGGTATCTTTTCCAGTGTCACCAAACCAGAGGGCTGCCTTTGACTATCATATTCCAAACAGTAGCCCCTGTTACTTTCCTCGATGCAGTCTTATTTTTCTCACTAGTACTTATAGTTGGATATGTATGTGTGTACTGTGTGCCTCTCTCACTGGCATGTAAACACCAGTAGACTTAATGTATTTTATTCATTAGTACTGCCACATTGCTTAAAACAGTGCTCACCATAGGCTGTCACTCAATACTCATTTGTTGAACTCAAATTAACTCCTTACTTATTATCTGTTTTCCCCACTAGACTCTTAAGGGCCATAAAAGCAGGAAAATTGGTTCTGGCATTCCTATAGCATGTTGTATATAGTAGGTGATAAATAAATACTTAAGGAATGAATGGTTTGTGTGTGTGCATGTCTGTGCGTTTAGATTTCTTTCCAGGTAGACTCTAATTACCACAAAGACTAGAATTACGTCTGTTTAGCTGACCAATGTATGCCAGTCCCACAGTAGCATCTCAAACATAGTAGGCACACAATAAATAAATGAAGAATCCCCAGGACTGGGACCCGAACAAATAGGAAACTACTCTGCTTGTAGCCACCCAGAGGCTTCCACAAGGTTAATCTGACATTGTTACAGAGCAACAGAAGGTCCATTATTGTCCGCTGCCTTATGGAAAGATGCCTCTCAAAGCCAGAGATTTGTGAAAAGGAAAGGAAATGTTTATTTAATGCTATAGAGTTAAAGTAGTGACTTAACATCTTCTTTAAAATATCAAAGTCCTTTAGGATACCCACAGATGCCCACAGTGCTTCCTATCTCCCTCTGCCCTAAGTCAGGGTACCATAATTGCAAGGAAGAGAAGCACACAGCAGGGATCCAAGTTCTTGACACCATCAGCTGTCTCGTTGTCCAGGCAGGATCTCTAATTAATCCAAAGCCATGTGGCACCTTCTCATGGCCTACTGGCAAGAGTTCTTTCACCCTTCTTCTAAGCAAAGTCTCTCTTGTTCCCAGGCCACGCAGCCAAAGGGAGCACCCCAAAGCCGTGTGGTCCTTCTTCTACTAAAGCTGTGGGGAAGGGGTCCCCACTCTGGCAAAACCATGTGGCTCTCCCTCTTCACCAAAGCTGCAGGGGTCTGTACTCTGGTGAAACCCCGTGGATCTCCTCCCTCTGGCAAAGCTGCAAGAGGGTCTCCACTCGGGCAAAGCCAAGTGGCAATTCTCTGCTAAAGCCACATGGTGATTTTCCCTCACAGGGCTGTGAGGGTCCTAACTCTTGTGAAAGCGCATGGATTCTCCCTCAATGGCTGCCGCATCTCCAGTTTAAATCCCCGCCCCAAATCTCTTCTGTACTCCCATTTCCGACTCCTCCTACAATCAGTTGCACCTGCCAACATTCCCGTATATTCCGAGTTTATTGGGATGCCATTATGAGTCTGGGCAGGTGTGTCCCCATTTTCTGGAGCCAATCTTCTCCAAGCTCCCACGCAGGTGCTTTAACTTGGGGTTCCTCCCCCAGTCACATCTTGGGGGGAGTCCTTTCCATCCCCCTGGCTCAGAGCATGGCCACAGCTATTTAACACATCTAAGCTACCAGCCAAAGGCTATAGATATGTTAAATGACCATGCCATGGATTAGCAGCTCTGCATGTCCCTGCTCCATGTGTCCCTTCCCCCAACTCATACCTGTGGGGGAAGGGGTGAGGACATCTTATATGTCCCTCTAATATTTTCTGGACACCATGAGTTCTGGGCCCATTCCAAATCCCTATTTTGGGGGCCCCCCTCCTGGCTGCACCCTGCATCAACGTCTTAATGAAGATGCCACAAAAAGAACTTGCTCTCAAATTATGGATTAATATTCAGGTTTGCTGAGATGTTCAAGGGGGGGTTGTCCAACATCTTCTTTCCTTCCTCTCCTCTGCCCCCCTGCTACAATCCCCCTTGGTTAATAATCACCGCCTTGGTGAGCTATGGTGACTGATGGAAATCGTCAAGCATGTAGGGGAAAAAAAAGGTTAAAAACTGCTGGCCTATGTTCTCCCTGCCATTCTTCTCAGGGCCAAACTGTTGTGAACCTATAAACTGTACCTCTGTTCACTGCTAAATCCCTATACTTTAAGAGTGCTTAGCTTACTGCAGTCCTTAGTTCACTTACACTAACTTACATTAATTCATGATTTTTCTACTGTGATCAGGGAGTATGTCAGGCACTGAAAATACAAAGATGAGAATACATACAGCTCCCTCAAGGAGCTCTATTCAACAAGGAGAGAGATGCCACAGAGTGTGAGAAATGTTTTGATGGGGCCAAAACAGCAGGTGACCTCTGAACACATCAAAAGGCATCAAAACAAGCTGGGAGACTGGCGTGATCTGGAAATGCTTCCAGTAGGTGACCAGAAACTGAGTCCTAATTTTAATTAATCAAATTAAAGCTGCACAGTGTCAGAAGCATCTAAGTGAAACTCTTTAAGTAGCACAGAGGAAACCTGATGCTCGAAGAGACTACCTGCCTTATCCAAAGTATCAGAGTTACAACTAGGACCCAGATAAGTAGTAGTGGACTTTTTCTGAGACTCCTTTTTTTTTTTTTTTTTTTTTTTTGCCGAGGGGTGGGGGGGAGGATATTTTTCAGAACTCTTAATTTCATCAGTTTAATGATATATTTAATTAATTATATTTTAATAGAGAAAATATTTTTAAATAATGACTTTATGCTTAGCAGTGCTGCCAATAACCATCATCAGTAAATTACAGACTTTGCAGTGAGCTGCTGGTGAATTTATTCAGATACAACCACTGTCTCTCCTCTCTAGCCTCTTGAACTATTACTATATGAAACTAATCACGCTGGGAAGGACAGGCACAGTCTGGCTGTGAACTAGAACAAAGTTTAAGAATAGATCTTAGTTCAGAGTGTACTTCCTCTCCACAACTGAGGGAGGCTTAAGGTAAAACCAAAAAGTGAAATATTTTCAGTAGTATGTAGTAGTATATAAAATTGCTCAGGTATGGATTTTCTTGGATTATTTCTTTATTTGTCCCTAACATAGTTGTTTTCCTTGAGATATTTAAAGACTGATTAGTAATGGGACAATGTAAAAGTTCATCACATTAAAACAGAAATACTTAGGAAATCCATAATTTTTCGTAGCTTGCCATCTGGCTCTTAGTAGCAATGGATGTATCCTGCTTAGTGCAGATGGTGATGATGGGTGAAACCATGGATTACACAGTGGATTTCTGAGATCTTTAACTACTGTTATCAATTTACTAGTTTGCAAATCAACATTTCCCAACATAAAATCAATCCTTTTTTCCAACTGTTACCTCCAAGTAATGTTGCTATGAGCACCACATAACATCTGACTGGCGCCAAGAGATTGCGTTAAAGTCGCCCACTATCTCTCCAAATTAAAAACCAACCTCACTGGCTTTTCCACTGTACTCGCAGCAGGATGCTCTCTTGCCTTGCCCCACAGCCCTGTTTAATCCGCTATAAAGAATATTTTTAGAGGCACTTCGAACTAAAACCATTTTTCGTCCGAACACATCATTACCAAATGGCTGTCCCGGGTCCTAAACCCGGCCGCCGCGGACGAGGACAAGCAGGTGTCCTCCGCTGCAGAGTCGTGGGACTCGAGCACCTTCACAATTGGACATCGGAAGCCAGAAAAGAAACCTTAACACACGGGTGCAGGTATAACCCCTCACAGGTGCAGCAAACAGGCCCGGGTCACAGAGGTGGTCTCCATCCTCAAGCTTTGAGAGGAAGCAAACACTGCTTCCCGAGTAAGTCACAGAGCAGGACGCACAGGGTCGCAGGTCAAAAGTTGAATTTCAGCCCAGCTTGCGCTGCATCCCAGCGCATTCCGCAGCCCGGACACCGCAGTGGCACCGGGTGGAAGAGAACCAGGCTGGCCAGGGCAGGGGAAAATATGGGTTGCAACAACCGGAGAGCTCAAGGCAGCAGGGACAAATACCACCCCCTCCGCCTTCGAAGCGAAAGGCCAGGAAGAACCGGACCCGGCTGCTCGCGCCCCACGTTGCCCTTTGGCCCAGGGTAGCTCCCCATTGCCGCAGCCCAGCCACCATGCGCCCGGCACCGCTACCCCGGGGAGCGCCTTGTCCGCCCCGGGCGGCTGCCTGGGCATCCGCAGCTGGACCAACCATCGTCCCCTGGCGCCGGGACAAACTTCCTCCTTTCTGGGCCCCGGGCCACGCTCTCCGGGTCTTCGGCTGCAGGCGCCCCCGCCCGGCACGGCGAGCTTCCTCCCTGCCCCTCCGCCACCCCGGGCCCCGGGCGCCTAGCGGTCGCGGAGCATCGCTCCAACAAAGCCCGCGGCTGGGAGGCTACCTGGAGAGGGGCCGGGAGTGGCGGCTGAGGTTGCCAAAGCCTGGCGAAGGCACCCCTCGACCGAGCGAGTGCCGCGTGAAGGGACAGCGGAGACGTGGCGGGCAGAGAAAAGGGAAGAAAGTATCCTGCTCTTGGTGCGAACGCCCTGCCTTCTTCGCTCGTCCTCGTTCACTCTGCTCCCTCTGCCCGAGAGCGTCCTCCTGCCCTGGGGGCAGTTGGCAGGGGCAGAAGGGGAGGTAGAGGGGGCGCAGTGGCCTGGCGGGAGAGCCGCTCCCTTACCTCTGTCCAGAGTGAGCGGCTGGACCACTGTCAGTGTCGCCATGTCTGCCGTGGGAGCCGAAGTGACGCTGGGCTTCAGCAGCAGCAACCGCTTGTAGTGAGAAAAAGAGGAGGAGATTGGGGGCGGGGGTGGAGAGGGAAGACGGAAAGGAGGGGGAGGAGGAGGGAAGGTGGCGGTGGTGGAGGAGAAGAAAGCTTGGTTGGGTCGGCAGCCAGATGGAGACGCAACTGTTTCGCTGCGGGAAAGACCTTCAGCTGCTGCGGGAAGCTGAGCAGGTAGCGGAGAGCGACCGCAGCGCCGACTGTAGAAGGAGGGCTCTGCCCTGGAACTTCGCTGTTCCACCCTGAGGAGCGCTACATGGGTGTTGTAGCTGGTGTGTTGCTTTCTTTCAACTTTCTAGTCAAACAAAATGATCAGACTATATGAGGGAAGGAGGTAGAGAGATGAAATTTTTTCAGGTTGAGAGAAATTGTCAAACCTGTAATCCCATCCGCAGGAGTGAAAATGCTTCTTAGTTTAGAAATGTTGGAATTTAATTACAGTTGCTGTTAATTTCTGTTAAGGCTTTTTTTTTTTTTGGAATGTTGACGTTTACCAAGCTGCAAGGTAACTGACTGACTTAACGCCACGGTTCCATCACCAGGTCTTTAATAAGGTCCTGACCATATTGTACCTTCTTAAAAAATTTTTTAAATTTAAAAGAGAAAGATCCATTACTAAGTTTACTAAAACATGTACCTAGCACGTTTTCAGATTATTTAGCCGATGGTTATTTAGAGTTGCCACTTATTAACACGTGTGTCAGGAACTGAGCTACAAGTGTAGCACACCATGTCCCATGACCTGATTTAGGAATTCAATACAGTTCCTGCTTTCCCACAGCTTACCATCTAGTGGGGCCTGATGTTATTAAAAGTGTGGCTTTAGTGTCAGTTGATCAGGATTCAGTTACCAGAATCTTCAAATGTTGGCTGTGACCCCTTCAATTGCTTTCACTATCTTGCCACTTTGGGGACTTATTTCCTGATGAAGAAATTAAAAAGTATATAGACAAATCGTATAAGCAGAATGGTCACGACTGTGGATTTAGGATGGTAAGGGACAAAGCTGCCTCTACTCTGCTATGACAGAGCAGAGTTGGTTTGGCTAGCAATGTATTCTGTTTTATGGCAAAATATTGGGATATGATCTATATCATTGTCTTCTGATCACAATACAGATTTCTGGGGATCTTTTTCATCCATGGTCTACACTTGTAAAAAAGGAAGCAAGATTTCACCAATGACTGGAGAAAGTCAAGGATGATTAGCCAAAATATCCAATGGACCCTAAAGGCACCCCTAAAACAATAGTTCAATATACCTACATTTTTACTGAATGTATTATAAACAACCTGATCTTGAAATTCAATTCTTAGTTATGTGCTCTTTAGAAATCATGTGATTTCTCACTGATTCCCAATTTGCCCACCTGTCAATAACCTTCAGGGAATAACCTTCAGTCTTACTAAGATCCTGTAAAATGAAGAAACTAATTTTACTCCACAATCTTCTGAGTTTTGTGAGAGTCTAAATATGCTTTGAAAACAGTAAGGCATATACATATTTATTTATACAACAAATGGGCATCCCATCTGAATTGTGTGGCAAGCACTTTGCCTTGCAGAGATTAAAGAGTTGTGGCCCTGGCCCTGGACAGCACCCCATCCAGGATGGGGAACAATGGAGCAAGCTGGAAGAATTCCAAGCAGTAAGTGCTCTGAGCACCATAGTCAGGAAGTGTTGTGGGAGTGAGGAAGAAGCAACAATTCCATTTGTTGTCATTATTCCCATCCTCTAAATCAGGGGTGTCAAACTCATTTTCATGAGGGACCACATCAGCCTCGCAGTTGCCTTCAAAGGGCCAAATGTAATTTCAACTCCTTAACAATTAAGGAATAGTAGTTACATTTATACAGTCCTAAAATTATTTCGGCCCTTTGAAGGCAATTGTGAGGCTGATGTGGCCCCCAGTGAAAATGAGTTTAACATCCCTGCTCTAAATCAAACAACAGGAAGAAGTTGAATTGTGCACAATAAAGGCAGAGTATGTTTCAAGGTTATGTGCAAAATAACAAAACTCATTCAATAATTGAGAATGGAAAGAACATACAAATCCCTTGGTCACTAATGTAGCTCTTTTAAGAACTCATTTTATTGTTACTATGTATTTGAGCAGCTTCACTCATAACTCTAAAAGCGGTAATTGTACCTATTTCACAAGAAATCTGAGATAGTGAGGTCCATGAAGGTAGGCTTTTTGTCTTTTTGTTTTCTGATGTACCCCCAACACCAAACATTTAATAACATGTTTCTAGACTAATGCCTCAAGATCCGTAATTGAAATTTTGCTTTATCATTTTTTTCTGTGTTGACTCTGTAGGGTTTTTATAAAGATTGAAAGAGAAATTAAGAAGAAGCATGTATCACCATATGGTCATTGGTTATTATTTCTAAAAGCATTAACTTCAATGCCTTTAGCTTGTTACACAGGTATAGAAAATGAGTAATAATTCATTGTCAGAATTTTTTTATGAAGTTTGAATAATTACTGTCTCTCCAATAACATGTATGAATTTCTATATATTTGAGATCTGCAAAAACAGAACAAAATTTCCGTAATCTCTTCTTTTGCTAGGCCAGCTATGGCCACACTTGGGTCTCTCGAATAATCACCTGCGTCACTCCTGCGCTGTCCATTAGGTGTTAAGGTCAGTATGCTTGATCCACTCATGAGTGTGTCACTTTGTTGATTGTGTATTAATCAGGGAATTGTTAAAACACCTGAGGTTATACTTTTAGCTATTCTGTTATGCAGTCACTACAATTTTTCATTAAATGATACACAGTAATTTAGTTCATTGGCACCTGTATATTTAATGGAATCCATCAATTCAATATATGCTTACAAAGCAGTTTATACGTGCCTGGGTTGGTGCTAGGTTGTTTTCTCTTCTGTTTTCAGCCCAGAAAAAGTAGGTGTCATTATTTCATTTTGTAGATAAGCAAACTGAGACCCATAGTTAAGCAATTTGCTTAAGAACAGTAACAACTGTGTAGTAGTGCTTGCACTATTAATTAAGAAACAGACTTCATTTTGTACTTTTGAAGATTTAGTGATTTTAGCATTGTATTTCAGAGTTTCAGATATAGCTATATCCTTTCTCTTTTTTGTCATGTTTGAACTGTATCGAAAAAAGGAATGCCTAGAGAAAATTTCAGTCAAGGCAGGAAAAAACTGTGATTCTGGTTCCATTTTATAGAAATATAGGTTAACATTGAAATGACTGCCTACTTTGAATATAAAATCTTTTCTTGTTAAAAAAAATCATTCAGTGCTACATTAAGATCTGTTTCCCTTGAGTCTTTTTTAATTATGTGACAAAATCAAGAGAAGGTTTTCATAAAGCATTAGCATACCAAGAGTGTGTTTAGTTAGATTATAAATGGAGTACAATAAGTACAGTTATATGTGAGAAAAAATAGCACCTTCAAACTGGAATTCTTTCCGCCTTTGGTGTTAGAAATTATCTTTGACTGATTCAAAATATCACTTTATCTTTCTTAATTCTCACAGCTTTGTCAAAATAGCACTAGATTAAGATGCAGTGCCAGCCTATATCTTGGAACATAAAAGTTTGTGGGTTTTTAAAAATAGAGAATCTTACTATATTTATTTTATCCTTAGATTGTTTTGATAATTAAATTGTCTGCTCATTCAACAAATATTTAATGTACTTCTACCTGCTAGGCACTATTTCAGGCTCTGGGATTGCAGTGAACAAGAAAAGGCCTTGATTGTGTGAGGGAGAAAGAGGCAGTAAACAAAGAAATAAACAAGAAAGATATTAACCAGTGACTAAGTACTAGGCAAAGAAGGAATAATTTGATGTTTGAATTGGGTCTACAGTAATGTCAGAATTACAGAAGACAGAGCTAAGGAGAAGGGCATGCCCAGGAGCAGGAGAGCAAAGCCAGGGATTGGAGGGCAAGCACAGTGCATATTTGGGTAAAACAGGCAGTTCAATTTGGACTATAAGAAAAACGAGCCTAAAGACAGCCATTAAAAGTCAGGTTGGGAAAGATAATGTCATTAACAGAAATATAACAAACCTTTTTCACGAATGACTTTGTGTCCATCATACAATGATAAATGCAGTCAGGGCTAAGAAAGAAAACTGTTGTAGCATCTACATTAAATTACTATATTACTGTTATAATATCAGAATGAAATGAAGAGTTACTAATTCAGAGTTGGATGTTAGAAAACTAAAGATGAAGTATGATATTGAAACTCAATTAAAATTATTTTTTATTTCTTTCAAAAGAAATAGAAAAGAACTTGGAGAGAAGAAAACCTGTAAAATCTGTAACCTGAATGATTCCTCAGTCATAGTGTCTTATTTGCATTATTTTATATTACCAGTTATCATGCACATCATAAGTATAATAAATAATTCTCACTCTGATTCTGCCATAGGCAATAACACATATTAATCTAATAAGTGCAAAGTCTTTCTGATACTAGTGTGTTTTATTTATGCCTATGTAACTCAGAATATAAAATGGTGTTATTGTTTGAAATGTATATTTTTCTATTTTCACAGTTGGAAGTTATGGTAGATCTTTTTATAATGAAATTTAAATTTAAAGCATAAAATGTCCTTCTTTTTCTTTATGCATCTCAACCTCATATTGACAGCTTTGTGAAAGCCTAATTAATACAAGAGAGGCAAGATAAATGATTTTTAAAAGTGATACTGGAACTCATCTTTTTTCTCACATATACTCAGGAGATATTTCCAGACTTTGAAAACTCACAACCTTTAATGACTTAAAAATATTTTTATTACCATTGTACATTAAAAATTGAAGAAGTTCAATTTTGAGTAAAAATTATGCTTTTATCCAACAAATGTTTATTGTCTACCTGCTATATGCCAGATTCTTTACAGTGACTGGGGAGATTCAGAAACACAGAATGAGTGCCTGTTCTCATGGAGCTTAGTTTTTATGACAGGAAACATAAAATACAAATAATAAATCAGATAATAGGTAGTAGTAAGGACCACAAACTGATATACTGAAGCCTGTCACAGTTATTCAAAACCCAATTATGTGCATCGCTTTCAGTAACATCACATTGGTATCTTTGGATTGGCCATGATGATGGCAGTATTTACACCAAGGGTATTGGCAAATACTATATATTGAAGATTCGGCACCCCCCGCCCTCCAAATCTGAAAGCCAGTTGTTAAACATTTATCAGCACCCAAAAAGTGCACAAAGAAAATAGGAAGTTGTGATGAAATATGCATCAAGGGAGGAGGCTACTTTAGAATGATCAGAAGACAGGTCACATTTCACTTGATAGAAAAAAATTTAAAAACAAATCTACACTGTACTTGATGGAGTACTGACTACAGTGCTGGACCTGAAATGTAGTTAGAAGAAACAGAGGCAGTCATGTTATGTTTGAGGAGTTTACAAAATATTTGAAAACGACATAGAAGAATCAATGAAAGGACATAGAATTAATTACAAGTAATATATTAATAAGAATAAGTGATATTATAAATTGTATGTGTTATGGATATATGAAAAAGTAGATTCTGTAAACACTTGCTGGAGGCAGTTTACATTGACTTTCAGAAGAAACTTGGAGATATTTCTTTCCTACCTGTAGATAATAAAATATTAAACCTTTGAACAGAAAGCTACTCTTTGCAGTTTTGAATTGAAAGATTGCTACCAGGTGAACCAAGATCTTCGAAGAGATTGCATGAGAAACTAAAGAAAAAGTAGGGACATGATGATTGTAACTGAGTGTCTATGTTGCTAGAGAATCTTACCATGGTGAAATGAGAACTCTGTTAACTTGATCTTAAAAAATACACTGATGATGGGCATTGCCCATTTGTTTGGTACTTGAACTTCATTTATTATATGTATGAAGTGGCTTTTTCTTGAAAATCACTTTAATTTCTGACTTTTTTTTTAATCCAGTTGAACTAGTTTATTTCTAATTCCGATACTATAGAATTAATTAAGAATATTTGGGAGAAACAGATGAAAAAGCCATTTTTGAATTCTTCCCATATCGTGACCCAGGACAGGAATTGAGGCTAGTAATAGAATTTAGATGTGCTGAGGGGCACACATCAGTAATTAACAAGTTTAGGAGCAAAATGTATCACTAGTATGGACAACACATTCAGAAGAGACTTCCAAACTCTTATTTATCCTCTAATGCTCTAAAGAAAAAATCACTACAATTTTAATTACTTTACATTTAAATATAATTGCTGGGCCCAACCTAAAGCCTAAAGTATGTTTTTCTTAAAAGTTATCAGTGAGATCAAATTATGCTCTCTTAGACTAAGTTCCTCACTCTCAGCCTTTCCTGCCTTTCCTGCCTTTCCTGCCTTTCTGGTGCTGAATGATCTCATCCCCTTGCCCATGTAGGTGGACCTTTGTGATGCTTATACTCTAGTATGCCACTCACCAAGTCTGCAGTTATACAAAGTATATCTGCTTCCTGAAATATGTTGTCTCCGAGACGTTTCCTCTTTCAAAGATTTCTTAATTTTACTTTTTGCTCAAAGCATTTATTTACATATTAAAAATATGGCTTTATTTGGGCCTTTTGAGAATTTAACTAGAATGAGAAAACTTGAGACAAATGAGGATGGTTTTAACTCTGAATATCTTCAGATTCTTGTTACCTGGAATTTTGCATTAATCAGTAATGGTAAATCAAGCCAAACAAATATTTTTGTCTAACCCCCAAATCAAAGCAATCTCGAACAAATGGAGAAAGTAAGCAAATCTCTGCCATTTTTATCTAGGATAGGCAAGAAAATTATTTTATTAAAACTTCTATATAGGACTTCTAGCCAAGATGGAGGCGTAGGTGGACACACTGTGCCTCCTCTCACAACCAGAATTAAGGACAACAAAAATTTAGATCCAAAAAACAAACAGAACAGAGAGAAAAATTGAATTGTATGGAAGTCTGACAACAATTCACCCAGACTTGTAAGAGGGGCAGAGTTGGTGGCCGGTGGACAGGGATTGCAGCCGAAAAAAGCAGTGGCTAGGGGTCCTGGATGCGTAACGCAGCAGTTGGCACACCCTAGGCGCACAGGCGGTGGTTACCAGCTGCGGGGAGGCAACAAATAGACCAAGCAAGACACACAAGGCGGCTGACTGCGGTCACACGTTTGCACACAGATAAACCAGATGAAAATGGGCAGCAAGACAGAATGCACAACCCAGGGCCCCAGCACCGGGGAATAAAGCCTAAAACACCAATTGAAAACACTTGTGGGGGTTGAAGTGCTGGGAGACACTCAGAGCCTCACAGGAGAGTTTGTTGGAGAGACCCACAAGTTCCTAGAATGTACACAAGCCCATCCACATGGAAACCAACACCAGAAGGGCCCAATTTGCTTGGGGAAAGTGGCGGAAGGGATTGGAATCCGAGAGAGCACAGAGCAAGCACCATTGTTCCCTCTCAGACCCCGCCCCCACATAACAGCATCACAACCCAGCGACTGGGCTGCCCTGCCCTGGGGAACACCTAAGGCTCCACCCCTTGCTATGTAACAGTCGCATCCAGACCAAAAAGCAAAACAAACAAACAAACAAACAAAAATGGCTCAAATGGGAGAACAGATCAAAGCCCCAAAGCCAATTCATCTGAGCGATCGAGAGATGGCCAACCTATCAGATGCATAGTTCAAAGCACTGGTGATCAGGATGCTCACAGAATTGGTTGATTTTGGTTGCAAATTGTATGAACAAATGAAGGCTACAATAAGTGAAATGAAGAAAAATACACAGGGAACCAATAGAGATGGGAGGAAAACTGGGACTCAATGGAGTGAAGGAAGAAAGAAACAACCAAAGAGAAAAGAATGAAGAAACAAGGATTCAAAAAAATGAGGAGAGGCTTAGGAACCTCCAGGACATCTTTAAACGTCCCAACATCCAAATTATAGGGACACCAGAAGGGGAAGAGGAAGAGCAACAACTGGAAAAGTTATTTGGACAAATAATAAAGGAGTACTTCCCCAATCTGGCAAAGGAAATAGACTTCCAGGAAGTCCAGGAAGCTCAGAGAGTCCCAAACAAGTTGGCCCTGAGGAGGAACACACCAAGGCACATCATAATTACATTAGCCAAGATTCAAATGAAGGAGAGAATTCTAGAAGCAGCAAGGGATAAGGGGACAGTCACCTACAAAGGAGTTCCCATCAGACTGTCAGCGGATTTCTCAAAAGAAACCTTACAGGCAAGAAGAGGCTGGAAAGAAGTATTCCAAGTCATGAAAGTCAAGGACCTACATCCAAGATTGCTCTGTCCAGAGTAGCTGTCATTTAGAATGGAGAGAAGATAAAGCGCTTCTCGGATCAGGTCAAGTTAAAGGAGTTCATCATCACCACACCCTTATTATATGAAATGTTAAAGGGACTTACCTAAGAAAAAGAAAATAAAAAATATGACAGTAAAAAGACAGCAAACTCACAGATATTAACAACCACACCTAAAGCAAAAGTAAACTAAGCAAACAAGTAGAACAGGAGCAGAACCACAGAAATGGAGATCATATGGAGGGTTAGCAGCAGGGGAGTGGGAGGAGGAGAGAGGGGTAAAAGGTACAGAGAACAAGTAGCATAGATGGTGGGTAGAAAATAGACAGGGGGAGGGCAAGAATAGTGTGGGAAATGTAGAAGCTAAAGAACTTATGACATGGACATGAACTAAAGGGGGGGAATGTGGGTGGGAGGGTGTGTGCAGGGTGGAGGGGTATGATGGGGGAGAAATGGGAGAACTGCAATAGCATAATCAATAAAATGTATTTTTAAAAAAGAAAAACTTCTATGTAGCTTATATATTCCCTTGTTAATAGAATTTTTGTTTTGAAATTTTAAGTGTAAAATAATGCACATGGAAAACAATTCTGAAAGGGCATTACAAAAGCCCACTCACTGCAAGTAATCAATGTAAGTGGGGGTTTTTATATATGTGTGTATTCTTCTGGAAAATACGTAAACACTTGTGCACATAACTGTCTAAAATTCAAGTAGCATTACTATACACCACATTTTACACCTTGATTATTTTATCTAGTGATGTTTTCATGTCAATATATGTAGATTAAGTAATCCTTCTTTATAAAATTCCATCAGAATAGTTTCATATAGATGTACTTCCAGGTAGTTTCAGGTTTTTGCCATCTCATGCAGTGCTACAGATGCATTTTTCCTTGTTTTTATCATCTTTAAAAGCATGAATTCTGTTTAGTTACAGTCTTCTACTTTTGTATGACATAGTGCTAGTATGACCATTTTCAGTGATATGCTCCTGGATTATATACTGTGACCCTTTTATTTCTGTTTAATTGTATGTATTCTATCAGATACCAATTAACTCCATAGAAATGTATATTTAATTGAGTTTCTAAAACCTAAAATGACAATGTGATTAAAAAAAGAACTAGTTGCCACAGACTCTATATATGTGTGGTATGATACACCATCCAGTGCCCCATTGAGTCAATAATGATTATTATATTTTTCAATAATGAAGCCAACAGTATGTATGTCTAAAGCAAGTTGAAATTAAAAAAAAAAACTAAAAGTATACTTTTTGATATTGTATTAAACAGACTATTTTCACCAAATGAAATGAGATAGGAAGACACATGCACACACAAAACAACACAAGGAGATGTTTAACTACTCTATTTTTCAAATAAAATAACACATCGATTACTAATCAATGAAAAGTATAAGTAAAAGAGCAAGAAAGATTTTTCATCAAATGTAACTGGTTAGTATTTCAAAGAATATTTTAAAAGTCAGTGCATGTAGTGCTCTCTACTGGTCTTGTCTTTATTGCAACTACAGTCAATGTCAAATGTGTATTTACAAAGAGGGTCATGGAAATCATCTCTACCCTAAAAGACTACTGGTATTTTTATTCTAATTTCTATTTGGCTTCTACTTTAAATGTGTGCACACAAGTTTTCATTCTTGAATTTCTATACAGAAGTCAGTTTTGAATCTGCGAATGAATTGTTGCAATGTGTCATCACCAATACTGAATTACATAATAAAGTGATAATACAAAAAGATGGATATAGATCTATAATCTGAGGCATACTGTTTTTCTTTTTGGTTATAAGCAGTGGCAGCATGCGAGGTGCTTGCTTTCCCTGGTCCCTGCAGATAACAGGTGAAAGCTTCCCAGGAGGAGAATGGGTGGCTGTGTGCATCTTGCAATTCATAGGCGACAGTGACCACCACTGTGGGCCCTTTTCTTTCTTTTTTCTCTCTGCCAGTCCTTTCTACATCACTCCCCTAATAATAAAATATCAGCTTACTGTTGCTTTTTCTTGTAAAGCTTAGAAGGAAATTTTGTTACGGATAGTTACAAAATCAATTTGTTTCAGAAAAGTTTGTGTGGGGAGGGTGAAGGGAGAGAGAGAAAGAGAGAATATACACTCATGCATTCTGTTTTATGTCAAGTGGCTACTATGCACTGAAGATAAAACAGTATCAAGACCATCAGTACCCTCCTGGAATTATTGTTGTTTGTGGAATTATTTCTCAATTAAGACAGTTGTAATGAATAATACTAAGGAAGTACATCATGCATGTAACTGGGGTACTTACACCAAATCTCGGAATTCAGAAAGACTTCTCCAAAACTGGGGCATTTATGGTGTGTTTAAGGACAGTCTGGAGCATGTTTAAATACTGGGGAGAGGTAGCTAGCAGAGATGGAAGGCTGAAGATAGAGTAGAAGCAATAACAGATAGCATATGGTTACCAAGAAGGCAGGTGAGGGTAAGAGGGATTTGGAGAATAGGTGGTAAGCTAGGCCTTGGTAAGTAAGAGGATACTTCTTCCTTAGCACCAGAAGCTGAGATAATGAACATGATTGCAGGGAGGTTTGTACAATAGAATCTGTGAAGAGATTGAGGGAATTTCTGTTGGAAGGCTTCTGTAATTTCAATAATGTCCTACATGTGCTAGAGCCAAAGAACGTCTGAGAAGAGTAGAGCGCTCTGAAATAACTATAACATGGAGTTGATAATGCTTCAGTCCTGTGACTTCTGATCTGGAATCCCTTAAGTACTATAAACTGTGGACTTTGCGAGTGACTTGGTGAATACATCTAAATATTCCTTAAAGGAAAAATGACACTACAGTGTAGCATTATTTGCTTTCTGCCAGAAGCACTGAACTGATCTGGGGAACGTCATCTTTCCGGTCAGAGCCCAACTGAGTTAAACATGGATAGAGGAAGCACTCACAACTCTGGGAAAATCCTGGCCTAGGTTTTCCCCTATGGCCATCACTTATCTAAAGCATTACACACTAATCCTATATTTTTATTACTAACTTTCAGTAAATTCTACTAGGCCTACTAAAATATATACTTGCTTAGAGCTTATTTCTATTTCTTTATGAATATTTGGTATTAAATCATAAATACTTGCATGTGCTATGACTGCTGTATTTGGTCTGCACATAGACAAAGCAATTTAATTCTTTTTTAAAAGATTTTGTTTATTTATTTTTAGAGAGAAGGGAAGGGAGGAAGAAGGAGAGGGGGAGAAACATGGATCAGTTGTTTCTTGCACACCCCCAACCAAGAAGCTGGCCTGAAACCCAGGCATGTGTTCTGACCAGGAATCAAACTGGCAGTGTTTCAGCTTGTGGGACAATGCCCAACCCACTGAGCAATAGCAGTCACGGCACAATTTAATTTAAACAAAAAAAACAGCACTGTTATTGACTGATTGCATGTGTATACATACACACACATATATAATATATAGACATTTTATTTATACATATACATATACATACATTTTAACAAGTTGCATGTACCCAAATATGTTTTTCTGGAGTGCAGAGCAGGCCTCAAACCCAGGCAATAATCAGTGCAGTGCTTTATATATTACTACATTATAACACTAGATTATAATTATCATGAGCAGAGTGACAATGCTGGTTTGCCACTATATATTCATTGCCTGACAATTGATATTTAGTAAACATGAATGAATTAAAGAATTAGTGAAAGAACCATACTACCTAGCAGATAATATTCATCATAAATACATTTTACAATGGAAAATCACTTCAACTATATTTACTGATTGCTTACTTTGTACAATATATTTCTGTACTATATTTTATTGAGATTTACCATAAAGGGATAAATAAATGTGGACCCAGCCCTACAGGAATTTATAGCTGCCACAATTATCTGCAAAACAGGGTAAGGCAAGGTAAATGCCCTGACATACAAAGACTTAGGAATAAAGTGTTATACGGAATGGAAGCCATCATGAAAAAGATGGCATTTATGCTGCATCTTTAAAAGCATGAAGATATTTTAGGTGAAGGTAAGATTAGAAGACATTTCAGTTGAACTAAGTGGGATATGTAAATGTATGGGGTGAGGAAACAATGGCTTTTATTTTATTTTTAAACAGTCCAATTGACTGAAAAGTGGAAGGAAGTAACAAAACATTAACACTAAAAAGAAGTTGGTAAATAAGGGAATGGCAAGTAGGGTTTACTCAGCAGGCTTCTCCGGGCAGGAAGGTGATGGAACGTTTTTGTTTTTGTTTTTTTTTTAATGGTATATTAAAATCTACTATAGAAAAAATGATTATAACTTCTAAATGTATATTAACAGAAGGTCAAAATTATTCATATGCACTGGTGATGTTCTAGTCACATCTGAAGAAATCAGATCTTTCCGAGGCCCTAGAAACAAAGATTTGGTTCATTGGTTGGAGGGCACAGTTTTCTCTCATGTTTATCCTGGTAGAAATGAAAAGGCATATTACTTTTTTGAGAGCTGATGAGTTTGGCTGTAAAAGAATTATTAGCATACAAAGAAAAAGTATACAGTGCCTTAAGTTTGAAATTCTGAGGACTCAAAGTTTCTTAACACCCCACATTCTCTTTAAAATGTCACATATGTATGCTCAAATACTCCTGCTCATTTCTGAGCTAATAATCACAGTAGCTTATTGTATCTCAAAGCAGTCTAAAAAGAACAACAGTGAAACAGCAGAGAGAAAAATGAGAGGTTTCTATGTGTCAAGGATATAAAGAAATACTGGTATTGCATCAAGGATGAGATGTTCCTTAGGGGAGGCTTTTGGGAATCATTCAGGAAATCTCTTTGTTCCAAGATGCGTTTTGAAATAATGATAATTTGTTAATTCAGTTGAAATGTTTTAAAGAAAATGAACTCAGTGAGGACAGAGAGTGACCACAGAGATTAAAGTCATGGTGCACTGAATAATTCACATCATTTCTATTATAATTACTATTATCACCAATTTTAAAATTAGAGATAAAGCTTGGGAAAATGGAAAATGTCACTGAGCCTATAGAAATTATATAGGAGTAGGCAAAAGTAGGTTTAGAGTTGTGAGTACATAAAACAGAATTTATTCTTGTATTATTACTTATTAAGTATCATATTATTTATTTGTATTGCAACTGTAAACCTATTTTTGCCCCCCCCCCATATTATCAGGTGGGAGAAATCTTTCTCTCCTTACCTCAAGTCTTTATGTGGACAATATTCCCACCATACATTTTCAGCATAATAATGTGTTTGTACACAGTGACTGATATTTTTATTCAGACTAGCAGATATATGAGAAAGATTCATATATGTGTAAGACATTTTACTCATAAGATTTATCTTTCATTCTTATATGGGATGAATATAAATGTTCTAACTCTCAAGACAGAGTATTTGCATTCGATGTCAGTGGAATTTTCACATTAGTAGATAAGATGAAATATTTAGGGAATAGGAGAGATGGGAAGTGAGCAAATTAACAATTTTGTGTTATGTGCAGCTCATAATTGTAGCTCTGTGAGGAGCTCCCACTGAGTGGATGGGAAGTGTGGGTGGAGTTAGTGCCAGGTTAATTGTTGCATTCAACATCATGCAGGAGAAAAAGTGGAGATAAAATGGCAGCATTTATATTTCTGCCCTCCAATTTTTCTTCATCTGTGTACTTGTTATATTTTCTTTACTTGTTATTACTTATATTTTGTGTCTGATATTTTTCCTCCCCTGACTCCTTGGGTTATTGAAACCATATTATAAAGTTGACTTCCAGGGCATTTTAAAAATAAAGAAAATATCACCCATCTATTCATTTTCAATAGAGAGTGGAAATATAGTTCCAGGGAAAATATTACCAAGTAACCTCATTAAAAAACAGATTTTGTGAGGAAAGAGGAATTCCACTAGATGTCTCCATGGCATGCTAGGGATTGCGGCATACCACCAACGCCAAGCCTGCAGGTAATTTTAATTATCTTCTGACAGGTCATCTTTCTTTTTCAGTAGGTCTCTAGTCCTTTGGGAGCCACTTACTCCATGATTATAGAAGTTTCTTCTATGTAAGGAAAGAACCTCGGAGTTCAAATATGCACCTTCAGTAATTTGGTGTCCATATTCCCTGAGTCCTCATCTTTACACCGTGATCTAGATCTGGGTTGCAGTGTAATGATACATCAAGGATGTTACTACCGACCTAACATCAGCTCCAGGTTTAAATTCTCTTTAACTTTGAGACTTCAGAATGTTATCAACACTTTTTCAGTACTTCATTAATTCAGAAAGTTAATATTTGTGTAAATTAAAGAATGCCTATATTTTGCTTTTCATCTACTGATGTATTCTTCACGATTTTACTCTTCAAATTTTCCACTTGTGTGTTTTATTTTCATCCTTTTTATCAATATTAATATTGCCTTTCCAAATTTTTATTTTTGAGATATCCCTTTGCTAAGGAAAGCATTTACACCAATCCTGAGGGAACTGAAGGTATTGAAAAGCAATATCAAACAACCTTTTGTGGACTGTAAATTGTCATGCTGATTAAATGCAAAAATCCTTTCTAAAGGGGAATAAACAAAGTTTACTTTTCTTTTTTGTCTTCATCCTTCAAGGAGAGTTCAGGAAAACAACCTTCATTAGGTTACAAATTTTGCTGAAGAGTTTAGTGAAAAACAAATTAAATTGGTAAGCTATTATCATCACGTTTATTTTTTATTCTTTGTTAAAAATTTTTGTTGTTCTATTACAGTTCTCCCAATTTTTCCCCCTTTGCTCTCCTCCACCCAGCCCACACCCCCACAGTCAGTCCCCACCCTGTTGTCTATGTCCATGGGTCACTCATACATGTTCTTTGACTTGTTCCTTCCCCTTCTTTCCACCCTTATCCCTCTCCTCTGTCCCCTCTATGTAAGTTTAAAATTGTCATTGCCTTGCTTATCTCACAAAGTTTTTTGACAGAGAAAAGCCTATTTTGATTTTTAAAAATCACTTAAAAGTCTTAACTTTTACAAACCTAAGCATATTCTTTTTAAATTAATTTTTGCATAGAGATTATATATCTTTTTAAAAGAATAGTTTATTTTTATTGTATATTTTTCACTATCATCTATCCCCTTTATGCCCTTTTCTACATCCTCCACTGCAATCTCCACCCTGTTGTCCACGTCTATGAGTCTTTCTCATTTTTGCTCCATCCCTGCACTCTCAAGCACCAACCCCCACAGCTGTCAGCCTGCTTTCTATCTTGAGTCTGTCTCAATTTGGCTTATTGTTCAGTTTGTTCATTATATTCCACATGTGAGTGAAATCTTGTGATAATTGCCTTTCTCTGACTGTCTTATTTTACTTAACATAATGTTTTCCATGCCCATCCATGTAAAATTTTCTTTTTTTATCGGTCAGGTAGTATTCCATTGTATAAATGTACCACAGCTGTTTTATCTACTCGTCTACTGATGAACACTTCCAAGTCTTGGTAATTGTAAATAGTGCTGCCTAGAAAATACTAGAAGAAAACATAGGCAATAAAATCTTGGATATTGCTGGTAGCAATATTTTTTCTGATATCCCCTCAGGCAAGGGAAGCAAGAGAAAAACATAAACAAATGGGACTACATCAAACTAAAGATTTTTTGCACAGCAAAGAAAAGCATCAGCAAAATTAAAAGTCAACCCACTGTATAAGAGAACATATTTGCTGATATGTCTGGTAAGGGATTAATTTGCAAAATTTATAAAGAACTTATAAAACTCAACACCAAAAAATTAAACAAAACAAACAATCCAATTAAAAATTGGGCAAAAGACCGGAATAGACATTTCTCTAAAGAGGACATACACATGACCAGTAGACATATGAAAAGATGCTCACTGTCACTAATCATCAGAGAAATACAAATGAAAACCACAATAAGATATCACCTCACACCTGTCAGATGGCCATCATCAATAAATCAACAAACAACAAGTGCTGGTGAGGAGGATGTGGAGAAAAGGGAACCCTTGTGCACTGTTGGTGGGAATGCAAATCAGTGCAGCCACTGTGGAAAGTAGTGTGGAGATTTCTCAAAAAGTTAAAAATGGAACTGCCTTATGACTCAATGATTCCATGTCTGGGAATTTATCCAAAGAAACCCAAAACACTAATTCAAAAGAATATATGCACCCCAAGCACATTCTACAGTAAAAAGGCTTATGTAATTGTTGTTTTTAGGCTTATTGATGATGTTGATTTTTCTTTTATCTATATGGAAACTATGACTCATTCATTTTCTTGAACATACAAAATACATTTTTAATAAAATTTAAACTAATTAAAATATGTTAAAGATGTCTTTCTAAAACTTGATGACATCCTTAGCTCCATCAGATGAACTCTTCTCAGTGGGCATTCTTACTCATTGAAGGAATGTAAATGTGTTTCCTTCAGGATGTGAGATTGCTGAGCTTCTTTATCTTCTTGGCCTGTAATGTAATCCCTACCTGCTGTAGGATTCATTTCATAATATTCTGGTGATACTCATGACTTTGAAGTTTTCATTCGGACACAATAGTGCTTAGGCAAACTATTGTGTAATTCTATTTGTACCATTGGATCATTTAAAAGTTACAATCCAGGGATTCTTTTAAAGAAAATTATAAATGCAGAAATATAAAAATAGACTCAGACAACTGCAGTTGATCCCCCAGCTTTTATCTAGCATAAAAATAAAGTATCCCAATGACAAACAAATGCATTTACCAAATTCAAATGAGATTTTTATAATCCTCATCTTGTGCCAGAATTTTATCTGTTAAATTTCTAAAGTGTAAATATGAAGATATAATTCTATGCATCTTTAATTTTTCAAGGTTTTAGGCAAATGGCCTAGTTCCACTAATTAACATTGGGCATGTTGCTGAGAGTTAAACCAGCACTGAGAAATGTGAAAGTTTCTTACTCATTTAAAAGACAAAAGCTGAGCATTGACAAAACCATATTTTGGTTTAACTTTTTTGTTTTGTTTTTTATCCTCACATCTAACACATGAAAAGTGATTAAGGCTCGTCCAAATAGGCAACCATACTAACAAAAATATATTTCTAAATATTTATATTTCATAAAAGATTTTATTTTTTTTATTTTTAGAAGGAGGGGAAGGGTGGGAGAGAGAGGAAGAGAAACATCCATGTGAGAGAGATACATTGATCAGTTGCCTCTCATGCACCCCCTACTGGGGACCTGGCTCACAACCCAGGGCAGTACTATGGGAATCAAACAGGCGACCTTTGGGTTTGTAGGCTGGCACTCAATCCACTGAGCCTCACCAGACAGGGCTCTAAGTATTTATACCTTAAATTTTGTGTACTAACTGCAGTATAGCAGGTGGATTTGTTATACCTAAAAACTTCTGAACCCTAATGAATAGAGAAGTTATCTATATTTGGCACATTTCAGCACTGTTAGGGAGGGCTGACTTGTGCTTACATTGCATTTGCTTTACAGGCTGGCTGTGATTTTGCAAATTACAGTGAAATTGCTTCTTCCCAGGGTTAAGTTCTAAAGTCATCTACTAAGGCAAAATTGCCCTTGAAATCCTTTATGTTACTCATAAAACTTGATTTAGGGTCTATACTTTTATGTAGTAATTTGTAAGTACATTAAAATTTGAATACTGTGCTAAAAACCAAGCAAATTCTAAAACCTTGGTGGTGAATAACCCAGTGCTCAGTGACGATATGGTTTGGAAATTAAGAGTTCCTGCTTTAAAATCAGTCTGGACTTTGAATCCTAGATCCATTGCCTACTACCTGTGTGGCCTTGGCTGAAGGACTCAGTATCTTTTGCTTTATTTCTACATCTGTAAAATTGGATTATAATTGTACCTATGGAACAGGTTGTTCTGAACATCAAATGAGATAATCTGTGTAAATGGCTTGAAACAGTGTCTGGAATTCAGTAATTGTATTTGCTGTTCCTCCTGACTTTATGTTAACTATGAAGTCCTAATAGAGAACAAATGATGGATGAGAATTATAAAATATTGCTGTTTACCTGAAGGATTAACTCCATTCTTTTTTAATAAATCAGTTTCTGTAAACTTAATAAATATAAATAAATTGTTCCCTGGGAGGAGGTAACAAGATAAAATGTCATCTGGCACCAAGTAGGTAATATGTGCTGGATTTTAATCTAAATCGTATGTGAGCAGATGGAGGTGTGTACTATTCTTGGGAAAGGTATGGAGATGACCTTGACTGCCTGCATCTATCTTTTTAGTCTGTCCGTATATTCTGAGGCCCCAAATGAGCAGGAATCAGTCTCACACTCCTAAGCACTTAATGCAGATTAAATAAGAGTTAGTTTCTAAATCCATCTGAAAAGTTAAATGTATGTACAGTGTAAGTGCACTGTGCTTAGGTCTCCCAGTTCACTTCTATTGCATACAATTGTTTTCACTACTTGGCCAAAAAACCTCCCTGACCGCTACACCTAGGCAGGTTTTAATCTCATATCCAGTGCAGATAAGGTAGAATCCCCCCTCCCCAAAATGGTTTCTCTAAGTGCTCTGCCTTACAGCCACGGGTTCCATGATCTATGCTGCACTTCCCTAAGACACACAAACACACACGTACCTTCTGTAACTGCAATTACTTAAACTTCTGCCCCTTTGTCACCAGCCCATCCACTGAGCATTGTCTGGTACAAACATCAGATATATGGGGAGGACCTGTCTCCACTTGCATAAGGACAAGTTGCATCTTTTCCTACTGAAAAGTGGTGGTGGGGGCATCCTCACATAACCCATCTGAATGTATATCATTCAACCAGTATGTATCCAGTAGTATAGCATATCAGAGGTTGTGTGATGCATTTAGGATGCTAATAAATGAAAAAGATCCACTGATTTTGTTACACTTCTGAAATGGTAGAAAAGAATGGAAATTATATTCATGAAAATTTGCTATAGTATATGTCACCAGTGCAACCCTATAGCTAACTTTCCCTGGTAGGATGGCCAGACCAGAATGTTTCCTACATAAAGATGAAAGACTACTGTGAAAGGTATATTAACTATTTGTATTTGAATGGCAAGTATAGCTACTTGAAGAATATCATTTCTTTTTTCCCTGTCCTACTTTTCATGTATGAAGGAGAGAAGTTACAAAAGTCTGACATTTTTCCTTCATTTCTCTCATTCTACCAAGTTGCTGAGTATTGAAGTGAATCTTTCATTTATATTTTAAATTAGAAAATGAGGAAAACACTTTCATAGACACTGCATCTCTGTGCCATATTTAAGGACAGATCATTATTTTTTTAATCACCTTCAATTGTGCTGGTCAAAACTTATTACAATGATTTATAAATATCTGGACACTTTTTAAATGTCATAACAATGTTGCTCTTTCTGATGCTTTTCATCGTTATAAAGTAAAATTCTATGGTAACAAATGATGATAGCTACAGTGATTGATGGCCTATTATGTGCCAGGTAAACACAGAGTATTTACTAACATTTTAAAATTTAATCTCTCTTGCATCTCTATCAAGAAATTATTATTACTGTCTATATACAGATAAGAAAATAAATACACAGAGAAGATAAGGAATATAACTGCTCTCTCTCATAGCACTGATTTCAAAGCCACCTTCCTTTTCCTCTGCCCTACCCATGCTTCTCAAAAAACTATATTTAAAAAGCCACCATAGTGAAAGAAAAATACTATATGATCTCACTTATAAGAGGAATCTAATGAACAAAATAAACTAATGAGCAAAATAGAACCACAGGCACAGAAACAGAGAACAGAGTAACAGCTGTAAGAGGGGAAGGGGAAGAGGGAACTAGTTGAAAGAAAGTTAAAGGATTAGTCAAAGAATGTGTATGAAGGACCCATGGACATGGACAATGGTGTGGGGTCTGACTGTGGGAGTGGGGGGCGGGCTAGGTGCTGGGGGGTGAAGGGGGAAAAGGTGGGACAACTGTAAGAGTATAAACAATAAAATATTTTTTAAAAACCCACCCTGGATCATATCAGCTTTTCATCCACTGTTGGAAAGCCAGCTCACCCACGCTAGCCTAGTCTGCCCTATGTTGGTAGTTCTGATGTTAGTGTTCAAGGCTGGCAGTTGTTCAAATGTCAGTGGCCAAGATAACTCCTTTGAATAAGACTCTGATGTGGACAAAGTAGATGGAGAAACTATAATTATATAAAACAATGAGAACCAGTGAGGAGATTGATTTCTTTGATGCTACAATATATTTCTTATAAAACTAATGCACCCAAATGTTTGATTTAGTTTCTTACAAAAGTATATAATTGGCCCTAAGAATTGAGTGGTGATTTCAATGGACCACATATGTGGAGTGAAGTGTTTCTTTTTCATTTAAATCTCTTTTAGTTACTCATATAAACTGTGCCCATTTCTAGCTTCTCTTGAAAATACTTCAAGCATTCTCAAGGAACAAAATCAATACCTTAAAAACTATTTACCTTTTACATTTGGCTATTTCAATCACTATGAATGGCTCCTCTTACTTTTTGGTGTCTTAATGCTTTGTTCTGTTATCCAAATGTCTTTGAAAAGTTAATAGTTTGGGAAACAGCAAAGGACCATATGCTATAATCGTTTTAGCTCGCGACTTTTCTCTTAATAATATTTCTTGAGTGGTTTAAAAGAAACGTTTGCATATTTATGTTCTCTAACATGAGAATTTTAAGCCAGTGTAAACCAAGGACATATATGTCATACTTCCAGAATGTTCCTGGCAATCATTTCCTCATGGAATCCCAGATCTCTTATCTTTCCTACTTTATTTTTTTAAGATTTTATTTATTTATTTTTAGAAAGAGGGGAAGAGAGAGAGAAAGATGGAGAAGAACATCTATGTGTGGTTGCCTCTTGCACACCCCTCTACTGGGGACCTGGCCCACAACCCAGGCACATACCCTGACTGGGAATCAAACCAACGACCCCTTTGCTTCGCATGCTAGCACTCAGTCCACTGAGCCACACAGCAAGGATTTTTATTTTTTATATTAGTTTTAAAAACTGTACTAGAAACTTGATTACTGCTATGGACTGAATGTGTCTCCCCAAAATGCATCTGTTGAGATCCTGAACCCCCTTGTGATGGAATTTGGATGTGGGGCATTTGGGGGGTGATTAGGTTATGAGGATGGAGCCCTCATGAATGAGATTAGTGCCCTTATAAAAAAAAAGACCTCAGAGAGCTCCCTCACCCTTTCCACCATGTGAGGACAGAGCAGGAAGTTGGCCATCTAAGAACCAGGAAAGAGGCCCTCACCACCCATAGAATCTGCCAGTGCCTTTACCTTAGACTTCCCCACTTCAGAACTATAAGAAATATATTTCTGTTGTTTATAAGTCACCCCCTTTATAGTATTTTGCTAGAGCAGCCTGAACTAAGACAAATGAAATCTTCTATTTCTCGACATATTTAAAATATTGACAGAAAGCTTTCTAACTTACATTCAAAGTTAGTATCTTTCCATAAACACCAAATATTCAAGTTTATCATTCCATCCTTTTTATTTTTCTAACAACTTAATGAAGATATAATTAGCATGCCATAAAATTCACCTACTTAAAGCACACACTTAAAGTATATTTACAGCTATTGCTGCTATATAATTTTACAATATTATCACCATCCTTAAAGAAAACACTGTACCCTGTAGCAGTCACTCCCCATTCTTTCTTCCTTGAATTCCCAGCCACCACTAATCTTCCATGTCTCTAGACTATATATTCTGAGCAATTAATGTAATAAAATCATTTGTGACTATTTGTGTCTATATTTTTTGTTCACTTACTGGAATGTGTCAAAATTCATCCATGTTGTAGCACATATTAGTACTCCATTATTTCTTTTACAGACAAATAATAGTTCCATATACAGGTGTATGATATTTTTTTTCCATTCTTCAGATGATGGTTACTTGGATATTTCTGGGGTTTTTTTTGGCTACTATAAATAATGTTGCTATAAACATTCATGTATGAATTTTTGATATATAGGTTTTTATTTCTCTTAGGCATATACCTAGGGGCAGAATTGCTGGATCCTCTGGTAAATTTATGATTAACAAATTTAGGAACTGCTAATGTGCTCTCTATAATGACTGCACCACTTTAAAATCCCACCAGCAAAGTGACTTTCTTGAACTAATTCAGTGTGTTCTTTGTTGTGTGCTACCAGTGAAGTCTCTTCTCAATTGACTTAGTGATCAGCTAATGATTAGAGAGAGACTTTCTTAAGGGTCCTAAACCAATAAGTCTCCCAATCTTTGCCTGTTTGGATGTTAGAGTATGCCTTCAATGCTCCAGCACACAGTTAAAACTCCACCTTAGTCTTTACTTTCTACTTGGGCAAGCATCAACCAAAGGCAAGAGATCAGGGCCTTCTCAAATCATTTCAGGGCATATGTATGGCTCTGCATATGAGTATAGGCTTCTAGATTTTTAGAAATAAGTTGGACCTTTACAAACCCCACAATGGGTATCTGATTCTCCTCTTTCCCTTTCTAAGATTTTTTATCAACTTCTTGTTAGGTACAACTAGTAGCCCTGCCTCAGGAAGCTGCAATGTGAAACAATTACCACTAACTGTTTTTCACAAATGCACTAGAGATAAGAAACACCGTGGGAGTTTTCAGTTAGGTCAGCTAAAGTCAAGTTCTAAGAATGTAGCTTTACTTTTAGCAGCTGCAAGGAAGGTCAAATAATAACATGTCTCTGAAAATGGAGCTTTGGGGAACTCCAGTGGCTGCTAGGCTGCTGTTTATTACAGTTGCATAGTTGTGAGCCTCGTGTCTTCAGTGCTGTTATGGAGCTGGAAAGGGGAGGACAGGAGTAAGGTAAGTTAAATGCCACAGAGCTCATTGTACTTACTGAAATATAGCCTTTTTTTCATAAAGTCTGTGATAGTTGTAAACCTTCAGTTATTTTCCATTTTAAAAGGTTTAATTTTTAAACAATTATTGCCATTATTCTTGTTGATTTTATAGGGAGCAGATGTTCAGAGATTCTATTCTGCTATTCTGGTAGTGCTACTTGGGTCATCCCTTCTTGTGTATCTCAGTAATGTCTCTTTTTATCCTCACTTGAGGATATTTCTTTACTGCTTTGAGAGAGAGAGAGAGAGAGAGAGAGAGAGAGAGAGACAGACAGACAGAAAGACAGACATTGACATGAGAAAGAGACATCAGTTGGTTGCCTCCTCTACATGCCCCAACCAGGGATCAAACCCTCAACCAGATATGTGACCTGACTGGGAATCGAACCTGCAACCTTTTAGTGTACAGGATGATGCTCCAACCAACTGAACCACAAAAGACAACAGCCAGGGCATCGGTGACATCTTAAAGTCAGCATCCCAGAATGAATTCATTCAACTCTACATAATCTTTCTCCACATTGAAATCTTCTTTTCTAGATTGCCTCAATGGATAGCCCCAATACCCTTTAGGCTACACTAGCCAGAAATCTAGAGGCTAACCTTTATAACTGTTTCTCTTCTTTCTTTTATGTCCTACCCCATATTCAACACATGACCAAGTCCAGTGTGTATTATTTTCTAAATGGCTCTCAAATTTATCCACCTTTTAGCATCTCTAGGAAAAACATCAGTTTTCAAAAGCTGCCTTATGTATTCTATAATAACCTTTTAACTAGCCCACCTGCATCCGGGCCAGACCCATCTGGTCATTTATCCACATAGACTGCATGCTAATTTTAAATGGAATAGTAGTTACATCACTTTAAGTTAAAATTTTTAAATGCTTCCCTACTCCTTTAATATAAGAGCAAACATTCTCACTATGATCTTCAAAGCACATTCATGGCCCAAACTGTGCTCTACCGTGAGGTAGTAGCATACACTCTTTCCTCTACCTGGGAAATTCTCCCTCTTCTCTTGATCTAGTAAACTTTCACTTACTCTTTAGATTTGATCTTATCTATGACTCTCAGAGAAGATTCTTACAACTCTCTGGTTAAATCGCATAGCAGAACACCTGTCTTTCCCAGCAATTACAACAGGAAAAATTTCACTTTGTTTATACAATTATTTAATATTTGTCTCTTCTATCAGCCTGTAAGTTTTTTGACAACAGAGATCCTTTCTGATTTTGCTCACAGTTCTATCTCCAGACTTTTAAAAGCACAAAATCTGGTGCAAATATTGTGATCAATAAACTTTTGTTAAATAAATGAATCCAGATAAATGATCTGTGGTAAGAATATAATGGGGAAAGCAAAATTAATTCCTTACCTTTTAGCCAAGAAGTTAAACAGGATAACTATCAAGCAGTCACAGGAGTCAGTCTGTTTGTCTATTTCATCTTTAATATTTTACTATTCACTAAAAGATATATTAGTTGTTTTGAAAAAACATAGAAACTATGGACATCAGACCAAAGCAAACATGTATGGAATTTATATACTCAATTTGGAGTTAATCAGTATAATCAGATTCTGAAAATTATTTTCACAATGAAGTTCCTAATAACACATTGTATTGATTTTCTTTATTTAAGTATTAGAGTACCAATAAGCTAATAAATATTTTTCTATAACAGATATTCTCTGATCTGGCATCATGGAGTAGATAATTTAAATTACTTTATTATCCTCAGTTGTTTGAGGACTGTCTGCTTTAAAAAATTATTTTCTGGGCAAATGTGGGGTGATTCTTAATTTTTTTCTGTTACATCAGTGTAAACTATTGAGATAATTGATTTGTGGTCAATTATGTTCAAAATAATATGTCTTTTGAAGGTAATATCATCAGTCTTCTAAAGGATTGCATTGCTTTCTTAAATTTGAATAGATTGAGAAACATATTTCCTGAGGATTGAATCAGGGTCTATCAATTTGCTTCTATCATCAGAGGCCCAGTGCATCCATGATAACTTATTCCAACATGACCTGACCCCAGCTCTTGTGAAATGTCAGTTTTTATTTCAGAAAGATTGCCAGTACTGCTAGATTTGGCTTAGAACCATCATTTTATAACTAAACATGTTGTCACAGATTTAAAATGCTTCAGATGACAGCTTTGGATTTCTTTGTTTACCTATTTAAAGCATTGAAATTTAACAACCTCTAGAAAAAAAAAAAAAAACCCTGTGTCAATTTTAATGTATTTTTGGCATAGAATTGTCCTTGAAATATAAGCTACACATTATAAGATGCACATTTTCTACCTAGACATAGTTTATTTTGGGGGGAAATGTGTTTGTGGTATAGAGTATTTTTTCCTTTGAATGTCAGAGAAACTTGTTTTCTTCATATGCTGATTTTTCCCTCCAAGTATACAAATGAACTGCCATTCTATTGTGTTGCTCACTCTAATTTTCCAAATGTCCTGCTAACTCGCATACTGTTTTGGGTTAGTTTCCAAAATACACTTGAATGAAATAGGTCCCCAGCAGATTTTACCCTTTAATGTATTCTCTCATTTGTGCTGCTAGTACATAGAACATCTGAATGACTTTATTATATTTCAGAGCATGGCTGTTATTCCTGCTATATTTGTCTTTTCTTCTTGAAATAAGGTTTATTTCTCTAGTGTTTTTAGGATCAGAGCCCATTGGTTACAAATACAGAAGCTACAAAAATATTCAAGTAAAAGTACAGTATATTGCTTTAAGAGAATAAATATATTTGGAGTTCTTCTGTTGACTTTATTAGGCTTTGGATCCATATGGTGAAATATTTTTTACATCTAAATGTGTAAGAAATGGCCATCTAAATACAATAAGTTTGCAAGTGTTTTATGCCAAATCTTTAAATAAGCATTTAGTTTTAGTCTTATGTTTATAAAAAAGTTACTAAAATAGAAGAGAGTTCATATATTCCTCATACCGAGTTTCACCTATTATTAACAGTTTATGTTAGTATATTTATTTTATTTAATGTGGCGACAATACTGATGCATTATCATGGACTTAAGTCCATAGTTATTTCACACTTCCTTAATTTTTACCTAATGTCCTTTTTTAAACTTTGTTCCAGAACTCCTTCCAAAAATCGACTTCATATTTAGTAGTTATGTCTTCTTAGCCTCCTCTTGCCTGTTACGGTTTCTCAGATTTCCCTTGTTTTTGATGACCTTGACAGTTTTGAGGCGTACTGGTCAGATGTTTTGTGAAATGTTCCTGAATTGCTCTTTTTTTAAAAAAATGCTTTTCTTGTGATTAAACCTGGTTTATATAATTTGTGGAGGAAGATCACAAAGTAATTTTCTCATCCCATCACATCAAAGCTACATACTCTCAACCTGAATTATTGTTGTTGACCTTGACCTTAGCACCAGGATGAGGTAGTGCTGTCAGGTTTCTCCACTATAATGTTACTCTTTTCTCCTATTTTCCCGTTTTGAAGGCAGTTACTATGTACAGCCCCACTTCAGAAGTGGACAGGTATGTTCCACCTCCTTTAGGGCAGAATATCTACATCAATTATTTGGAATTCTTCTCTTCTAGAGATTATTCTGTTCTCTTTTGTTATTTATTAATTCAATCAGTTATGCATATCAGTTTGGACTCATGGAGATTTATTTTAGACTTTGAATTATAGCCCAGTGCAATTATTTATTTATTCAAATTGTTTCAGCTTTAGCAATTGAGAGCATTTTTTTTTTCAGCACTTCTTCACTTTCTAGCACTATAGATGCTCTAGTCTCATTCTATATACTTCCTGCCACAGCCCTAGAATCAGCCATTTCTTCAAAAAGTCCTGGTTCCTTTTGCTGGAAAGTAGTATCAGAAACCAAGATCTGGGCACTAGAAGTTCTGTCATATTTTTTCAAGATAAAGGGATGGAACCAATATTTCTTGAGCTTCTACTATAATATAAGTCAGAGATTAGCAAAAGTGTTCTGTGAAAGGCCAGATAGTAAATATTTTAGGTTTTACAACTATAGGGTCTCTGTCACAACTATTAAATTGCCTTTGAAGTGAAAAAAGCAGCCATAGACAATATGTAAGCAAATAGGTACAGTTGTTTGCCAATAAAACTTTATTTACAAAAATAGGCAACAAGCTAAATTTGGCTGGCCCTTGATATAGGCCATTGGTGTGGCTCATGTGTATGTTAAACAGGGTTAAGGGGAGGGGGAGAGAGAGAAAGAGAACAAGCTATGAATTAAATGAATTAATCCTTAAAGTAAAAGAGTCAGGGACTAAACTAAAGTGGTCTGACTATAAAGTTAGTGTTATTTTTGTTTCATCCTATGTTCTTTCAATTGACTCTGCAAATTATATCTTAGCAGTTCTTTGTATTTTCTTTTTTCCAGCTTTCAGTAGTAGACTGTTTCGTGGATAAACTAATCAATTGTCACAAGCAATATAAATGAAACAAAGATGTTGGTTCTCCATGTTGTACTTGGATATTAATCTTATTTACTTTTAGTCACATGTTGTATAGTTTTAAAATATAGGTTATTAGTTAATAGATCAACTTAACTAACAAAGCTGTTTGCTAAAATATGCTGTTGAAAAGAGTTGTTCAAAGTAAAAACATTTTCCAGCTAACATGGTTTTGGCTATATATCTGTGTAAGCATGTAGTGAGGAACCTCTTGTTCACCAGCAAAAACCAGCATGGGAAGATGACAAATTCAACAATAGTTTTCTCCAGAGACTAGCAGAGGAAGACAACGAGAAAGGACGGATTTGACAGTTTCAAAGTAGAATTAAATCATCAAAGAAAGGGAAGAGAGAGAACCAATGAAAACTGAAGGCACCCTAATGTGAGCCAAATTGATCTCAGAAAATTTTAAATCCATTGCTGCGCCAGATACTTTCCCTGCATATCAGTTATGTAATTTCCAGATCACTTTTGAATTATTCTCCAGTGGTAAGCCCTCGCATTCACAAATCCCTCCATAAATTTATAATTCTAGATGCTAAGTTCATTGATCAAACTTTCTCTTACCAAGGCGGTCCAACTGTTGGAAATAAACTGCATTTGCTTTAGCCGTGAAACAAAATTACCAGTGTGGCACCTATTTATTCTCGCAAACTATTATAAGTCATAAGTAATCACTAAAGAGGTGAAGAAAGATAATGAATTAAAGGTTAATCACACAATATTTCTAGATGCATTTGCCTTATGTAGTGCATAAAAACTCTCCTCTTATTGATTATACATTTTTCTGATTGTTCAAAATCTGTTCTCCAAAATACCAATGATGTTTTCTTAGACTGGTATCAAATAAACAAATTTCTCCTCCCGCCAGGCCATTAATCAGTGATATATATCAATAGATACCAACTTGTAGTGGTGTGTTTAAATAAGATACCAGTTCATATACCTTTTGACCCTTCATTATGAATACCTCTGGGTCAAGGACACAGTCTGTGGGGAAAAGGACTGGAGTAGGAAATTAGAAAAGCTAAGTAGGAAGTTGACAGTGTTAGACTTTTTTTAGTTCCTAGATAATATTTCACAGGATATTAATAATAATATTAATATGAAAATTGAAATTAATGATAGAAATATTACAATATTATAAATTGTAATGAAATGTTAATAGTTGTGTTCACCAGTCGGAAAAACATAAGCCACTCTAGACATTCAAAGTGCAAGGGGATTTGTACAGACAATTAGTTACAAAGTTGTTGGACAGGCTGGGCAAACAAAAGAGTACAAAGTTTTACCCACTGATGCAGAGTCCGTACCACTCCTGTGTTGACACCTATTCTTGCCATAACTCTGTTGGAGTCTCTGTCCCTGGAGTTTTTGCAACTGAGTGGAAGCCTGGGAGCCATACTGCCAAAGAGAGCTTCCATGACCCTGCTGCTACCACTTCTGCCGAAGGGATCTCCAAATGCACTGAAAAAAAGGTACCTGTCTCCCTCTTGCTTTCCAACCTTCTGAACCCAATAGCAAGGAAAACGAGTTTGAAGGCTACCATTCCTACAATTCAAAAGTGAGTATAGGAAGGCAAAACTAGAGCTTATGCCAATGATAGACAACAATTTAAGTATTTTAAGATAAATAGATAAATAGCTAGACTGATCATTTAGTTCTCATCACAACCCTGTGTGGTAGGCATGCTTTATTTCACCTATTTTGCCAATGAGGAAACTGAGGCATAAAAAGGCAAAGTGCTATCAAATTCACACAACTATTCAGAGGTGAAATTTAGATTTAAACCCAGGTCATGATTCTAGAGTTCATATCTGTGATCATTCTACTACAAATCAACAAGCACAGGTGCTCTGGACCGTCATTCATCTGTCCAAAGGAAATAAACTAGTTTATTTCTAGTTTATTTCTAGGGCCCCCTTTCTGAAAATTTCTAAAGCATACCTGTCCAGGTATTGCATATGACCTGATCTTCATGTGCCACTGGTGTTGACCAAGTTTGATATGTATAGCTCACCCGCTTTGTATAACCAACAATTTCAATAATAAGTAATTTCATATAGATTCTCTGGCAGGGTCACCTTCCCTTGAACCCCTGCTGCTACTACTGTACTGGCCTCAGCCTGAGGAAGAACACTGTCCTTCTCTTCCCCATACCTAACATGACATGAATACCTCACCCAAACGTGGGGCGGTCCCTCTCTTTAACTTTCCACAACACTTGACAGGATTTTATTGAAGGCTGGATATAAAGAAAGGCTGTCAGAACTCAGGATAAATTACAATTGCAGTGAAATGAGGCTACTTTTGGAGTGTACCAGCCCAGACTTATCCTTAACAAGTGCCTGTCACCAGGCACCGCTTGGCCTGATTTCTGACCTGCATCTAAATGGCCAGAGCCAAGCCATTCTTTCCACATGGCACGTGTTTGAGACTGTCTGTCTCCACTCGCGTCCTGCCTCCCTGCCTAAGCTCCAGTTAGAGAGGGAGTCCCTCTATCACCCAAATTCAAGACTGAATTTGCCAGATTTTTTATCTTTTCCATTTCTAAGAAAAAGTATGCAAAATCTGGGATACAAAGAGACAACTGCATGGCCTGCCATGACAAACTCAAGCACTGTCCAGTGGGTCTGCACAGAGCTTACTTAATTCTCTAAGAGGATTCGGTTTGCTTGGTTTACTATTGATGAAGCTTCATTCTCTTTGCAGTTATCTATTAACCTTTAGAAGATTGTTAAATTGCAAATGACTTTTGTCCAGTTAGGACTACAAATGATTTCTGTCGGATAGAAAAGATAACCCCACAGGTCGTGTTTTATGGTCCTGGAAAATAGTACACAGTTTGGTATTTAACAAGGCATGTCAGCATTTCTTTTTTTCTGTGCCTATGCACACTTTGGCCTTTCATATGTTCTACTACACCGGTATAACCTCTGGCTTAATCCTTAATTAAGGCTTTCAACATGAGCTTATTTTATATTTTTATGAGTTGTATTTTTAACTTTTAGAAAACCATACTTTGATACTCTGATTGACTTCTTCACATGATTAGCTAAAATAGAAGTGTCCACTTCCCTGAGCAAATCTTACCTCCAGGTTTACACTTAGTTTTGTGGAAACTAGAAAACATTATATATATAGGCTCATATATGAGAAGACTAAATATTTGAAGATTATAAATCAATATTACTATGAAATGAAATATATTCTACCCTTCTAACTTGACAAGTGCCCTTTCATAATGATTACATTGAAAAATATGAATTAATCTTCAGTAATTTTTATATTAAAGGTGAGTAAAACAGCAAAATGAGCAAATTTAATATTTTACCATATGATTGGTTGTTCCATTGAAAAGAAAAAATTGGGTAATAGAGCAAAACATACCTGAAATATAAATTATTATATACTTACTGCAAATGTATATTTTTAGCCTTCATGTCAGCAAAATTACTCATTATGTTGTTATAATAGAAGTTTTCACATAATTTGTATTCTGTTGACAATAATGCCAACCCCTACTGAGTCTTCATAGTGTTTAATAGGGTTTATTTGACTTAGAACTTCAATTTGGAGAAATTTATCTAGAATTGTTCATAAATTTATAATGTAATATTTATATTTGGGATTATATAAAATTATCTGTTCAAATGTTATAATGGGGATACTATTTGAAAAATTCACACATCACAGAGACTATACAAACTAATTTAATATAAAATTTTGTATTACTTATATCAAGAATTTTTGCATTTCATAATGCAACATCTGAGCCATACGTGTTTCTTGACTTCCTTCAATACTACTATGTTATACAGAAAATTTAAAGTACTATTATATGGCTCACTCAATTTGCTCAGCTCTCTATTCCATCAAGACCATACCTTGAATTTATTAGTAGCCAATGAACAGTCTCTAGAGAAATTGACTTCAGTATTATTTGTGTGTGAATCTTCTTTATAGTCATGCAAATACTTCATTTCTTTAATTTCTTTATATTTTATTAGAAATTCTGTTTCATTGCATATTTTACATGCAGTGTGTTTAACTCAGAAAAATAATTTCTCACTCCAGTGGAGGTTTGCTGGGACACCATCCCCTCCTACTGTAGTGGAAGTTACTGAGCATACACTCCTGAACCTTTTCTTTCTTTTTCTTTTTTTTTCTTTCTTTTTAGCTCATACTACCAAACTCAGTTTTCTCATGATAGTCTTTTTGGTTGTAGTAAATGCTGTTTTTTACTTATTCAATCAGCACAATGGCACACTTACAGTGTATACAGCCCTGGGATTAAAGAGATGAAAGTCACATTTCTAGATTTGATGGAATTCTGTATTGTATACAGAGTCCTTAAAAATGTGACTGGACAATGTGAAACAAATCATGAGTGCTGAAGTTTTTAAAAAACCTTGGTTTGAATGAATACAGTGACTACTTGCAGGAGATTATGGGTAGCTTCCAGATTAATCTTTGTAAAGTTAAGCTTTCATTAGCTTATGGTTCCAGCTCAAGAAAATAAAATAAACCACTATTATCTAAGAAAAAACACAAAATCATTTCTCTAAATTTTGACATAGCATATTTTAAAATGTCTAAAGCTGAAGTATCCAACCTGACCTTTGTTTACCTAGTTAAGTGCTTGCTAACATTATTAAGCAAAAGTTTATATTAAACAACTGTAGATAGCACAAATTCAAAATTGATTTTATTTTCTATCAAAGACCATATTTTTGTTGTTAGTATTTAAAAGATTGCTTTAATATTTTCAATGTCATATCCAGTTATTTACAGCAAGCCCCATGGAGATTTTTAATATATGATAACAATTTCTATAATTAATTTTCTGTAAAGCTGATGCACAAAAATTTTGTGCATCACCTGTATAAAATTACAGTTTCTAAAAATGTTGATACATATTGAAACCTCAAATTACCATCACAAAAATATTAAAATTTTATACTATTTCAAATGCACAATTTTTGTGTGTGTGTGTATATATATATATATATATATATATACAGCACTCATGATTTGTTTCACATTGTCTAGTCACATTTTTAAGGACTCTGTATACAATACAGAATTTCATCAAATCAAGAAATGTGACTTTGATCTCTTTAATCCCAGGGTTGTATACACTGTAAGTGTGCCATTATGCTGATTGAATAAGTAAATTATATATATATATAATTTATATATAATTTACATATATATAATTTATATATATATATATATATCCCATGATATTCTCAGACCTATTATAGATTTGGTCAAAGACAATAGAAGAATTCCATGCTGAAGACAAATTCTTAGTAATTTGGATTTTCAAGGGCAGATTGTAGACTAACTTCATTTGAGAGGATAATAGTTTGGTATAATATTTGGATATATGAAATACAGATTGCTCAAATTTTCCAAAAACAGAGCAAGATCTCCAAGCATTCTTTTCTCAGCACTCCTTGAGTTTAGAGTGTGGTTTCATCATTTACTTCTTATTTGAGAACCTCATTGTTTTCCTTAACTTCTCTAGTATCAATATATCTTGTTTTAACAGCATGTGAAATGTGGATCTCTCATGTGCTACGCCCACCATTTAATTCCTGGTTAAAGATCATATACTCATGATCATAAATGACTGAGAGTGAACTCTTTTTTTATGAGTAACTTTCCAAAGAAGAGAATATACAATCTTTACCAAGGCAAATTCTTTGCTGTGGCAGGGCATCCTTTATGTATATTCCAGCCATTGTTAATATTCCCCAGAAAAAATCCAGCCATTGTTAAATATAACAAGAACAGTTTGCACAACATTGAAGTGACCTGGCAAGGAGAGAGGACTGGAGGCACATGCATGAACAATGATGACTTCACTGTACTAGTCAGTGGGAGTGGTAGATGCCATTGAGTGAGCATGTGTACTGAGTAACTGTTACATTCTAAATGACTGAGCAAGTAGAGCAATGAATCTGCATCAAATTTTACATTAAGCTTGAACATTCCTCTGTGGAAACTGTTTGGATGACTCAGAAGGCTGTACTGTGGGCCACTAGTGATTGGCAGCTTCATTCATCACAACAACATGCTTGCTCATGCATCATATCTTTTGCAGTTTTTTTGGTGAAACATCAAATCACCCAGGTGACACAGCCCCCCTACAGCCCAGATTTGGTGCCCTGCAACTTCTGGCTTTTCCAAAAGCTAAAATCACTTCTGAAAGGGAAGAGATTTCAGACTGTTGATACAACAGGACAGGAAAATACAACAGGGTAGCTGATGGCTATTGGGAGAACTATATGAGGTCCCAAGGTTACTACTTTGAAAGATACTCAGGCATCACTGTCCTGTGTTTCTTATATTTTCTTCAATAAATGTCTCCATTTTTGATAGTACATAGCTGGAAACTTTCTGGAGATATCTATCATCTATCTATCTATCTGTCTATCTATCTGTATCTTTCTCTCCAGATATATGTATGTATATGTACATACATAAAGTATACATGGCTGGAATACTTTCTGGATATATATATATATAGAGAGAGAGAGAGAAGAGACAAGATATTTTGGACAAAGGAACAAGTATTCAGAAATAGAGATTTTAAAAGTCCAAATAATTACCCAAGTCACTATCAAGAACAAAAAAGAGGAGGCAGAGCACTTGCTTTATTTATGTTTAGGTAGTCTAATAAAATGTTCCCATTTCCTAACCAAGTAGCCTATGTTTTGAAGGATTATTCAAATTCCACCATTTGCTTCCAAGTTCCATTCTAAGACTGTTTTTCTAATTTTATCCTACCTCAGAATATGAGTAACATTTTTCAATATTGGGATCTAAAATGGTTAATGCATATTTTTTCAAGTTATTCATTTATTCATGTTAAGTATAATTTACAGTACATTTGTTCCACTTCAGCCACTATTTCAGTTTCTGAGGATACAAGTGCACGATTCATGCTTTTGGTTTTCTAAAAGATACATGCAACCTGGCTTATTTATTTGTCCATGTGAAAATATTTCTGTAGGCAAGGTGCCTTGGGACCACAGGAGAAAGATCTATTAGACAAGCAGGCATAGCATCCATTCCCATTGCTATTTCTCCAGAGTAATGAGAATTAAATTCAATTCCCAATATTAATCTACATTCATTTTCTGACTGTTGATGACCTTGAAATCACCATGTATAGCCACAATTTAACTGGGGGGCAAGAGATCCCAGCTGGGCTCCCCTCCAGTAATATACTAAAACCATAGAAAGAATAAATTTGATCCAGTTACAACCATGTTTTTCAATCGCTATGACTATCCCCACTGCACACAACACAGCTTATTCTGCTGGAGGGATCAATGAATTATCTGCTGTTTCTAATAACTTGCATCATTACTCCTCTCTAAAATGCTGTATTGAAAATAGCACTATTAAATTGAAGATAACACAACAGCTTTTAGAAATCAATGTGAAGAATATAATTTGTTAATTCCAGATAGCCATCAACTGTTTATAGTTGTAACAGAATAGGAAGGTATGGAAGTGTTTCTTTTTCTCTTTTGGTGTGTTTCTGAGTTTAGTGTCAACAGACCAAAAATATGCCAATGAGTGCTGGCCCATGAGGAGTTACCAGAGTGATCACACATAATAAAGTCAAGAGCAAAAAATCAATAGCACTTATTCTAAATCATCTGAATCAGAGGACGTGGTAAATCACTGATTCCTGTATTGAAAATATATGGAATATATTTATGAAATTGTATTTGAATTAAAGTATAAAACATAATTAAATATTCATTATACAGTTCCTTAAAATAATTAATGTTAGACACATATTAATTTATATATGCATATAAAATCTTTCAAGTCTTTCTATATGTACTCTTACAAGTAGCCCAAGGCATGCTCACAGATATTTCCTCATTTATCTTCATAATAGCCCCTATGAGATACAGAGGGGCTATTATTATTACCTCCTTGGAAATAGGGAAGTGAGGGAGCAATAGGTTAATGAATAGAGGCAGGCATAACATGATTTGTAGCTTCAAAGCCCTGCAAAATAAAACCATGCTTAATTTACAATTTATTTTTTTTAATTATAGTTTCCCAGGTGTTTCAAAAGCAATGTTTTTTTTACCTTACACTTTATCTGACAATTGTAAAATCTAGTGGTTTTTCAATTACCCTCAATGCTCATATTTTATTTCAGAGGTTATGTTCCACATAACAAAATGATGTCTGGGTGATGTGTATCTAAATATTAATAAGATTTTTGTCAATAATTAATATATGAAGAAAATGCAATAATTACTACTTATGCACAATTACTTGAGTAATTACTTTATGGGTAAATGTCAAAAATGCAACTCAGATTTCCCTATATGGCCTTTACTATTCTAAATATACTTCAGATAATCATTCATTTTCAAATGTGTCATATTGAGAGATTTCATGAGGATGTAAAATGGCTAATATATGACTCAGATCACTTATAAGCTTTGTTCAAATGAAAATATGGGGGAAAAGTCCAATATACTTTAGTTACAAAAAGAACAGCAAAAACCCAGACAATAAGAGTCTCTAAACCTTACCTTAATAGACAGTCTGCTCTTGTACACCAACCCATGGGGAATGGTTTAATTTATGTTCTAGCCTAAGGGGGTACTCTACAGAGGCACTCAACTTGTGTTCCACCATTTGGCTCTTTCCTTCATCTCCTTCCAGTATTGACATCGTTACTTTGCTGATCTTACCACACACACACACACACACACACACACACACACACACACACACAACTTTAAGCAAAAAATCAGAGGCAAGAGGTTAGAATCCTTTATTTACTTTCTTTGTTCTTTCTTTTCTATTTTTTAATGAAAGAAGTTATGTATATGTAATTCAAATATGGTTATAGCATAGGATTATCCACCTTCTGACTATAGTTTCTAGAAGGGGATTCAGTAAATACACACAGCTTGTGTTTACTTCTTTTATAAGGATATGCATCCTCCTCTCTTGTACTGATAGACTATACCTACAGCCATTAGGCCTCAGTGTCTATTCCATGGTAAACGCTGCAGAATGACTTGAACATAACTGAAGTGTGTATATCAAGGTCAGAAGTTATGCCCTGGTGAAGTATTCCAATTGGAAATGAAGGGCACCTGCAGTGAGGAAATACATGTAGAGGAGCCAGCATATTGCCTGAGCAACCATCAAAGCCACTAAATGAAACCTGTTTACCTTTTCTTCCTCCCTTTCAGATTGTAGGTGGCAGCTAAGCCATTGTCAAGGGCTTCTTTATTAGCATGTGTGAAAATCTCAGATGGAAAATTGTTAGGTTTCTATGCACTGACACTCAGTAATGGCACTTCCTGATGGCAACTAGAGAATCAAATCCACTGTGTATTAAGTCTTTTTGATCACTTAAATCACATGTTACTAGTTTCTTTAAATGACTATTTCAGTAGAACAAAGTGTTTTTGGTATTACAAGGCACTTGATCGTCTTCTCACTGGCTCTTTTTAAAATGTGTTGTTGATGAGAATAATTCTCCTTTTCGTATCTGTCAATAAAGGCACTTTGATAAAAAATAAAGCTGTTTAGTGAATATAATAGTAATGATACTTTCAGGTCTGAAGTGAATTGGCTCTACATCTCTTCATGCCTGGAGCTCGCTCAGTGCCAAATGCAGAGTCAGACGGTGGTGTGATTCACAGCATTCTAACTCACTTTACTCTGATAGAAATGTTTTAGCTGGATTTGGACCATGCCTGAATACTTGACAGGGGTATGGTATGAGTGGCAAAAAAGAGGGGGTTGATCAGGTCCTCTGAAGCCAATTGTGTCCTCTTTCTTCCAAAATTCATTAATGTCTCTTAGGACAATTTTCAGTTTTCTGCTACTTTTGTTTTTGTTTTGCACAGCACTTACGGCACTGTGAACTCAGCTGGAAGAGCACACCAGGCTCGCACAAATGAAATAAGGAGTCTCCCTTGACCACCTAATCTAAAGTGACCCTCTTTCCCTGGCACTGCATAGCCCATTGTCCTGTTTAATTTTAATTTTTTATCCCTTATTACTACCTGACATTTTCTTGTTCACTTAGTTTTTTGTTTATTATCTGGCATCTACATGAAGGTAGGGCCACCATCATGTAGAAAAGTGCCTGAACTGCTATCATCCTAAAGTACATATTTGTTCAATGAATATATAAACAAATAATACTAAGGTTTTTAAAGGTTTTCTCTTCAGGAAAGTAATTATCGTTGTCAGGCTCATCTATTTAATTTAGTTTAGAACTATAGACACATCCCTGGGAAATAATGAAACAGTTTTGCCCCTATCATCCTTAATTCACTGGAACAAGAAAAAGGAAGCCAAAATAATCTAGCCTCCTTCATTTCTTAAAATCGATGAGTAACCCCAGCTAATCTTCAGCACTATGAAACTGAAAGAAAACAAAGGAGCTGTGGCCTGTCTCAGGTCTTAGGCTGGAACTGAGTCAAATTAGGAACATAATGAACCAAACAACATTCTATTAATTGTTTTGAAGAGGTAGAACTTATTTGTAAGAATGGTGCTGGACAAAGAAAGATTTGTGTCTTTAGAATTCACCTATTATCAGTGTAAAAGTCAAATAGATAGAAATAATGGTTATTGTATTTGTTATAGCCTTATACTGTAAGCCAGAGATTTTTCTCCATTATTGCTTCACCTGGGACATGCAACCTGGCAGCTCTTCCTTTCCATTCACGAGTATAGAGGGTGATAAACAATTTCTTCCAAGACACTGAGATAGAGAGCAGTAACACTCTGAGGTCAAACTGAGACTCAGTGCAGCCAATGACCTCTATAGCCCAAGTGGTCCTCCTTATTAGAATAAAAAATATACGTGTAGTAAGTTCCCTTTCTCTGTGGTCAAGTTGATATAATGGGATCTTTTATTAAACTAAAAGGAGTGATGTCTGTTTCTACGTGTACAAAGAAAATGTATGTTTCTATTATTCAGAATAACAAGGTTATGTTGCTGTAGTAAATAAAACTAAAATCTTAAGCCTTTAAAATAACACTTACTACTTACTTATATGTGAACATGGTGCATAACCGGTATAACATGGTGACACAGGATCCAGACTGGAAGACGTTCTGCTCCCTGAGAGGTAAAGTTGCTCTTTCAACATGATGCTTCCGCATTTGCCTTGGCAGGGAAGGAGGCATGAGCATTTGCTCTCCACTCTAAAGTGCTTCTATCCGAAAGAAATAAAGACACTCCTTACCGTTGCTCACATTTAATGCACCTAAGCCAGTCACATGGTCATTGCTACCTTTAATAGGATATATTTTCTTCTTGTACATCCAGGAAAGCTTTAGTTATGTCTTCCACAATAGCTCTGAGTACAAAAGAATGGTTACAATAGAAACTGGTTGCAGCCGGGTAATGCAAAAAAGTGTGGAGAAAAATATTTTATAGTGGGAAACAATAGGCAGCAGGAAAATGAAAATTAGGTATGATCTAGTCAGTAAAAATGGAATGTGTTACCTTCCTTTTGCTATCGTTTCCTTTACTTCTTTCTCTCCTTGCTCCTCCCTTCCTTCCCCTATTTATCCTCTCCCCCCCTTCCTCTGCCTCTCTTTTTCTTTTTCTTTCTTTCCTTTTATTTTTTGCCCAATGTCTGGTAAGGGTCAAAAATATTGCTAATAATTTGTGGTTATAAAAATGAAAAGATAGCACATTACTAACACCTGAGGATGTCACTCAGGTCATAGGCTTGACTCCATGTCTGTTTGGGTTCTTTTATTTTTTTTTTAAATCCTCACCTGAGGAATGTTTATTGGAGAGAAAGAGAGACAGAGAAGAGAAAGAGAAACACCAGTTGGTGGCCTCCTGCATGCAACCTGACTAGATATTGAAAGTGGGACCTAGGTGTGTGCCCTGCTCAAAAATTGACACTGAAACATTTTGGTGTATGGGTCTATGCTTCAACCAGCTGAGCCACCCAGCCAGCGTTATATCCTCACTTTTAGTTTAAGAACATGAGACCATTTTATTGTTAAGGTCACATTGCATGACCTCCCCTGAAAGAAGGAATAGGAATTAGAAACATATTTTAACAGTTTGTGAGTCCCCATTGTGTTGCCTTCCTCCTATCAGTGAAGAGATGGCGTATTCATCAGCAGTGGCAACCAATAGTGCAGGCAGAGAGTTTGTGTGGTTCCTCCAAGCTACCCCCAAATGGAGGCCTAGCACCACCAACTTTTAAGTAGCTGAGCAATTGAAACTATCAGTCTTTTCTGTCATTACCAGATGCTCATCTGGTTGCCTTCAATTCTTTGTAATCAATCACACAATTTAAATACAAACTAACATGTACATCATTATAAAAAATAATTTTTATTTCCGGGCCTAAAAACTTTCAGATTTGTTCATTTACCAACTAGACAGATTCAGACTAGAATATTTTCAGGATTTTCTCTGGTCATATGCACAAACACTATGTAAAGAATTTACAATATAGCAGGAAGTGAAAGACAAATACCATGTGATCTCACCTTTAACAGGAACCTAACCAACAAAACAAACAAACAAGCAAAATATAACCAAAGACACTGAGACTGAGAACAAACTGACAGTCACCAGAGGGAAGCGAGGAGGGAATTTCAGGGGAAAAGGGGAAGGGTTTACAGGAACAAGTATAAAGGACACATGGACAAAAACAGTGGGTGGGGGGCGGTGGAAATGGGAGGGAGGTGGGAGAGCTGGGGCTGTGGGTTGGGATGGGAGTAAAAGACAGAAAGATGTACAAGAACAACAATTAAAATAAATTAAAAAAAGAATTTACAATATAAAAGGTAAAACAATCAAGAATGGAGAGCTATAATAAAAATAAATAAAATTATAATGTACTAAGTTTATATACTTGAATAATGCTTAGTAATACAAATGAAAAACAATAGCTAACAATTTGATGAGCATTTTCTGTGTGCTAGGCATTCTGTTGAGTGTTTTACAAGGATAATCTTATTTAATTTTCACAATATATCTGGAGGAAGACTAGAGGCAGACTTTGCTAACACAAAGATGCAAGAAGCAATGAGAGCAGAGGCCAAGCTCTGTCCAAGTCTTCCTGAAGAAATAAAATCAACAGAACCTTCATACATGGTGATGTTTGCAGGTAAGACATGAAGAATGATTAAGAGTTTGCCAGATTTGTAAGCATTCCAGGCAGAGGGAAAAAGCATATAGAGGTACAAAGACTCAGTAGGTTCAAATGATCAAATCACAGAGTGTATTTTGAGCCATGATAAAAAAATATGGATTGTATAGGAAACCATTGAAGAATTATAAGCCAGAGTGACTGTGTTACTTACCTTTACATATTGGCCTCTGGTAATAGAGGATGGATTAGAATAATACAGAAGAGAACTATAAACTTCTTTAATATATGTACAAGTAAAGGTCACAGAATTGATTTGTATAAAAAATATGGGCTTCAGGGCCACACAGAACTGGATTTGACACCTAGCTCTGTTACCCAGTCAACTCTGTGACCATGAGAATATTATTTACTTTATTCTGAGTCTGTTTTTTTCACTAAATTGGAAATGATAGCAGTGCCTACCACATAGACTTCTTTAATGATTTAACAAGCGAATGCTTATAAACTTCTTAACATAATGCCTTGAACATAGTATGCACTAAGAAATATTAGCTCTTATTATCATGCAAAATGCATCATACAGTATCTTACACATAGCTGGTTCTCAGAAAATCATAGTCTCTACATATGCATTTAGATATGGACATCTCTATCAATCTATTTATCTATGTGCCTCGGTTATAGTACCAGAATGTATTATAAAAGAAAGAAATGGACAATGGGGTGAAAACAAAATGAATAGAAAATAACACTCGGAACTCTTTGCCTAAGTTGAGAAATCAGAGAGATCCAAATTAGAACCACAATGAAATACTACTTCACACCAGTCAGAATGGCCATCATAAACAAAGCAACAAACAACAAGTTTTGGAGAGGTTGTGGAGAAAAGGGCACCCTAGTGCACTGTTGGTGGGATTGCAGACTGGTACAACCACTATGGAAAGCAGTATGGAATTTTCTAAGAAAACTAAAAATGGATCTACCTTTTGACCCAGCAATCCCACTGCTAAGATTATATCCTAAGAATCCTGAAACACCAATCCAAAAGAACCTATGCACCCCTATGTTCATAGCAGCACAATTTACAATAGCCAAGTGTTGGAAGCAACCCAGATGCCCATCAGTAAATGAATGGATCGAAAAACTATGGTACATTTACACAATGGAATTCTATGCAGCAGAAAGAAAGAAGGAGCTCCTACCCTTTGCAACAGCATGGATGGAACTGGAAAGCATCATGCTAAGTGAAATAAGCCAGGAAGTGAAAGACAAATACCATATGATCACCTTTAACAGGAACCTAATCAACAAAACAAACAAGCAAGCAAAATATAACCAAAGACACTGAAATTGAGAACAGACTGACAGTCACCAGAAGGGAGAGGGGAGGGAAGATCAGGGGAAAATGGGAAGGGTTTACAGGAACACATATAAAGGACACATGGACAAAAACTAGGGGGATGGAAATGGGAGGGAGGTGGGGAGGGCTGGGGCAGTGGGCTGGGATGGGAGTAAAAGACAGAAAACTGTACAAGAACAACAATTAAAATAAATTTTTAAAAAATCTTTAAAAAAAGAAAAAAACTAGAACTCTTTTCTCCATGCACTCCCACAAAGGCTCAGCCCTCTCATGAGAAATCAGAAAAGGCCTCACATAGTGTTCATGAAGAGACATCTGGTGAAAGCAAAAGAAAATTTTGTGGGCTGTGGTTTTGCAAAAAACAGAAAGTAGAGTCCAGTATGCCATAGGCAGTAAGATGGTGATTCTCAACAAGGGGCACAAGTAAAAGATTTTCTGTCTTTTGTCAGTATCCCAGCAGTACCAAGGCAAGGGAGATGGCAGCACGAGAAAGCTGCTTGTGATAATTAATGTCTCAATAGAAAAATCTCTTAAATGTCTGAATGCAATTCTGATTCCATAGTATTTGAAAACATGTGTGGCATATCCTCCAACATAAATATATCAGTCAGATTTTAAAAGAGAAAACAAAAACTATTCTAAATAATCTAAAAAGGAAGAGATTTAATACTAGGAATTGTAGATGAATGGATCAAAAAGCTCTGGCACATTTATACAACAGAATACTACACAGCCATAAGAAAGAAGGAAATCTTACCTTTTGGATGGATGGACCTGGATTTTATTATGCTAAATTAAATAAGCCAGTCAGAGAGAGACAAATACCACATGATCTCACTTATATGTGGAATCTAATGAACAAAATAAACTTATGAACAAAATAAAAGCAGAGGCATAGATACCTGGAACAGACTGACAGCTGTCAGAGAGGAAGGAGGAACTGGTGAAGAGATCAGTCAAATATCACAGGTGCATAACTCACAGACACAAAGGTGTGGTGATGGCCAGAGGGAAGGGAAGAGAAGGGAAGGGTGGGGGCTGGGTGGATGTGGGCAAAGGAAGGGAAAAGGGAAACCTCTGTAATAGTATAAGCAGTAAAAATAAAGTAAAAAAAAAAAAACAAAGGCAGTTATTTAAAAAAAGAAACAAAAACCATTGGGTATGTTGGAAGAGTGAAGATTGGGAAAAACCACTATAACTCTCAGGTGCACTGCTAGCTTTCTGAGACTCAGGATATTTGAGGAAATGTAAGGATCCATTTAAGTATAGCTACCTTATTTATAGAACTTATTTATAGCTACCTATGAGCCCAAGGCAGATAACTTGCAGGGAAATGCTCAGAGGCTATTGCAAAATTTCCTGCCTGCTGAAGCTCATGAGATGTCCCCAAAGTAGATAAACAAATGAAAGTTTATATAAATGAAAAGAGGCTCAACATTAATATTCATCAGGAATGTACAAACCAAAACCACAATTAAATATCACTCCACACATACTAAAATGGGTAAAACAAAACAGACAGACAATACAAAGTGTTGATTAGGATGTGGAGAAATAGGAAACTTCATACATTGCTAATGAGATTTTAAAATTGTGCAACCCATTGGAAAATACTTTGTCCTTTTCTCAAAATGTTAAACACAGAGATATCATATGACACAGCAATTCCACTTCTAAGTACATACCCAAGACACCTGAAAACTTATGCCCACACAAAAACTTGTATGTGAATATTTATAGAAGCATTATTCATAATAGCCAAATTTTGGAAACAACTTAAATATTGACCCACTGATGAGTGTATAAAAAATATGGTATATCCATACAATCCTATTTGCCTATAAAAGATTAAAGTACTGATACATGTTATTGTTATAACATGGATGATTAAAATATCATTGTAAATGAATGAACTAGACAATGAAGGCCACATATTGTATGATTCCATTTATAGGCAATGAACAGAGTAGGCAAATCCATAGAAACATTAAGTAGATAATGACTTCTAAGGATTGAAGTCAAGGAGGAATGAGTGATTGCTATGTGGTTGCTTTTGAGGGTAATAAAAAGTTCTTAAATTAGATGGTAATGAATGTATTAAAAACTACTGAATTGTACACTTCAAGTGGATAAATTTTTGATATGCATATTATATCTCAATACAACTATAATTCAAATAATTGCAGAGCTTAAATTTGAAACAAAAATGAATACCTAAAGGCTTATGAGTAAAATGCTAGCCATTTAACCTTTTATATTAACACTTAGAAGTATGAGTTATAAAATACAAAACAAACTATAGAACAACCATATAAGATTAAATTTTTTATTCACAGATTATAAAATAAGGAGGGGTTAGGGGTGGTTTAAGAAATTAGATTATAAAATACCAGATGGCACCAACCATTTGAGCTTTTGTACTGCAGTAACATCATGTCAATTTTAACACGAGGAGAGGGCCTCATATATACTTTCAATATGTCTCTATCCATTACCTTCCAGCATTGCAATATTAAGAATGTGTAATGCTAATGCTCTATACTCAGTGAAATATATTCTAAGTTTTAAAAATCTGTTAACATGTACATCACCATAAAGGTAATAACATGTGAAATTTAAAATGCTAAAATAATTAGTCAATAATGTTAAATTGGAAACATTTTGGGAAAAACATAAGTCTTTATAAATACTGTGTGTCTGTTGAAGTCAAGAAAATTATGTTTAAAAAATAATTTTAAAATTTATTTAAAGTAAAATAAAATGGAACAATTGTGAGGTCTATGGAACAAGCACTGCACGTGGATTTTGCTTCCTGGTCCCATAAACTTTTCCCCGCAGTGTCAATTTGGGCTCACTGTCATAAGATCCCAACATAGATTCTAACCAAGGAATCAGTTACTGTGCTACCAGTGAGGGAATAAACTAATATCCATGGGAATCGCCGGTGTTATCAGGTATCCAATCATCTAGATACATCATGAGAACATGAGAGTCTGAAATTAACCAGAGTGGCCCATCTTGTCACTAATGTCTGAATTCTTGCCCTAACAATTTTGGCTTCCCCATTCCTGAAGGAGGAATGGTTCTACCAAAGGACAAAATGAAATCTCTATGAAATGAGAAGCTGAGACTTCGAATGAACCAACAGGCAAAGAAAGGATTTATTAAAGAGTTTGGAGTGAATGTCTCTGCTAAATAGTGTACCAGCATGTGAAGTAGAAGAGATTTTTCTGGGAAACTCTTGCTGCATCCGTTTATGGAGGGAGGAATTAATGGAGGACTATAACAATCAAATTCAGGAATAAACCAGGTAAAGTATTACAAGCCAACTGAGGACAAAGATGATATTAAACAGTTACCAGGAAAAGTTACCAATGATATCAAGTATTGCCTCCTATCTAGGCTTAGAAATCACTATAGTGTCCAGGCATACTTTCCTTCTTAATTTGTTATAAGCATACAAGGTGGGGCAAAGTAGGTTGACAGTTATTTGCATGGAAAATAGTACAATAATTAATGAATAATAATACAAGAATAAACTGTGTTTCATTTACTCACAACTGCAAAACTGCTTTTGTCTCACTTTGTATTTGTGTATATTAACTTAAATCATTTTCTTCTTTCCCCTACTATTTTATGTAAAGTATGTTGGTGTTGCAAAACTTTATAACTGGTTGTTCAGGATAAAGATTAATCAAAAAAGTTGTGACCAAACTGGAAAGACAGGTAACATCATCCTGATTTAGATAAAGTAACATATGGAATTTGTGATCATTCTTTTATAGGGAGAGAGTGATCACATCTGATTTGTATAAGAAATAATTACAGTATGTTAGATTTAAGAATGTTCTTAATTTTATTGTTGTTTTTAAATTTAAATTTAGGTAGATGGTCTATGAATGCTGAGTGGCCAAAGGAGTGACTGTATTGCATATTATTATTTCTAGAGCAGCAAGTATGCACCTTTATTTCCTTTTCATGGTGTCCTAATATCACAATGACCGGAGGTTTAGGAAACAGACTTCCCAGAAGTTTTGCCAGCAGGATTTGGTTTAGAGTCCACTAAGTAGAGGCCACAAAATCTGAAAGAAGCAGAAACCGTTATTCTTCATCCAGTAAGAATAATTCATAATCTTCAACAGATTCACACCCTTTGGATGCTTTGGATCCTTTGGAACTTGTTTCTATGGTGCAGTGTTGAGCTGAAATCATTAGTGGAAGTTTCCTGTGATTCCTGGAACTTCCTTTTCACCTCCACTCCCATGTGGCAAGCAGGAAGAAAACATTCTCTGTATCTATGATTCTGTTTTTGTTCTGCTTGTTTATTTTATTTTTTAGATTCAATTATTGATAGATATATATTTATTGCCATTTTATTGTTCACATTTTTCATCTTTTTCTTGAAGAAGACTCTTTAACATTTTATATAATAGTACTTTGGTGATGATAAGCTCCTTTAGCTTTTTCTTGTCTGAGAAGCTCTTTATCTGCCCTTCCATTCTAAATGATAGATTTTAAGGATAGATTTAGAAAAGATAGATTGTCCTTTTTAAAATGATTCTAAATTATAGATTTACTGGGTAGAGCAATCTTGGTTCTAGGTTTTTTATTTTCTTTAAAAATTTTTATTGCATTTTTTTCCATTACCATTTAACCCCCTTCCTTATTTTTCATCACTTTAAATATTTCCTGCCAATCCCTTCTAGCCTGCAAAGTTTCTTTTGAGAAATCAGCTGATAATCTTATGGGAGCTCCCTTGTAGGTAACTAATCGATTTTCTCTTGCTGCTTTTACAATTCTCTTTGTTTTTAACCTTTGGCATTTTAATTATGATGTGTCTTAGTGTGGGCCTCTTTGGGTTCATCTTGTTGGGACTCTGCACTTCCTGGACTTATATGTCTATTTCCTTCATCAAGTTAGGGAAGTTTTCTGCCATTATTTTTTCAAATAAGTTTTCAATTTCTTGTGCTCTCTTCTCCTTTCAGCACCACCTTGATGTGAATGTTGGTATGTTTGAAATTGTTACAGAAGTTCTTTACACTACCCTCAATTTTTTGTATTCTTTTTTCTTCTTGTGATTCTGGTTCGGTGTTTTTTGCTTCCTTATATTCTAAATCATTGATTTGGTTGTCAGCTTCATTGATTCTACTGTTGATTCCCTGTAAATTGTCCTTAATTTTGGTTAGTGTAGCCTTCATTTCTGACTGGTTCTTTTTTCTTGTTTCTATGAGCTTTTTCATGCTGCTCTCCCTAATTTCACTGACTGTCCTTACAATAAATGTTTCGAACTCTGTATACAGCAGATTGCTTGTCTCCATTTGGTTTAGTTCTTTTTCTGGAGTTTTGTTCTGTTCTTACTTATTTGGACAATGTTTCTTGTCTCCTTACTTTGGCAGTCTCCCTGTATTTGTTTCTATGTTTTAGATAGAACTGCTACAACTCCCTGTCTCGGAAGAGTGGCCTAATAAAGTATATATCCTGTACAGTCCAGTGGTGCGTCCTCCCCTATCACCCAAGCTGGGTACTTGAGGTGTGCTCACTGTTTGGGCTATGTACATCCTCCTCTTGTAGTTGAGCCTTGATTTCTCTTGACAGGTCAATGGGAGGGATTTGCCCAGGCTGATTAATTGCAAGGACTGGCTATGACTACTGGCCACTAACCTCCAACCACCATAGAGGATCAATTGTGTAGGGTCCCACTCCACAGAGCAGGATTTACTTCAGCAGGGCATTGCTGAGTCTGCCCTTTGAGTGTGTTGCTTGTGGAGGTGGTTGGATGGTGGTGCTACAACATGGTCTATAGCTATCCATTGGGTGCACTGGCTCTGGGGCCTCTGGGAGGTGCAGGCAATGGACAGCTACTGCCTGTGTTCTGACCAGGTCCACCCAGCATAAGCTACAAAGCAATCTGCAGTTGGCTGCTACTTGTGCTGGGTTTGGAGGTGCCCAAGAGAGTCCAAGCTGTGAACCAAGGCCAATTGCTGCCAGTGCTGGGCCTGGGACTATATAGCAATGGACACAGGACACATTGAGACCAGATGCTTCTTGTGTGCAAGAATGTAGGAAAATCAGAAGAATGAGTCAAAACATTTGTATGGAAAAGCCACTGGAAACAGTGTGGGTGGGCCTAAAAGTTGGTGGAGTGGAGCCTCAGGGAATCACCAGGGTGGGGCAAACAGTAATAGCCAGGTTGATGGAGTCTCAGATATGCTGCTCACCTATCAGCTCTGTGGCTCTATGGCAGGGGTGTGTGGGGCTCAGAAAAGCTACAATGACCTCTGCCAGGACTTTTGTCTGAGAGAAAGCTGCCCCCCAGCTCTCTCTCAGACAGGTCCTCTTTGTATGCCTCTGGTATCTTTCAATCTGCTGCACCTATGCTGGAGCTCAGAGGGAATGAGTCCAAGTAAGTCTGTGTGTAGACCCTTTAAAAGGAACTGCCTCTGGGACTCTAGCAGTTCATATTCCATAGCCTCAATCCCTTCTGGTTTTTACAGCCAGAAGTTATGGAGACTTATCTTCCTGGCATTGGAACCCTAGACTTGGGTTGCCTGGTATGGATTTGGGTCTGATGTGGGTCTGATATGGGTCTGAGATCCCAGTATTTATCCACCAAATGTGGGTGCGGGACTAGCCCATTCTTTGTCTCCACACCTCCTTCCAGTCTCAATGTGTTTTCTTCTTTAATTCTGTAGTTGTACGATTTCCATTCAGCTCTATATCTGAGTGGTTCTGAATAATGGTTGTTCTATAGTTTAGTTGTAATTTTGATATGGTTGTGTGAACAGGTAAGCCATGTTTACCTACACTGCCATCTTGCCATCTATTATTACACGTATTTTAAAGATGCAAAAACAGGAGCTCAGAGAGGTGACATGCCTGACATTGGACAGCTCAAAAATGGTCAACATCGCATTTGTATTCAGGCATTCTGATTCCAGTGACTTTATTCTTAAAAATTGCAATGTTGCAAACTGCTTTGTAATGCAATAAATAAAGGTCAACCCACATAGTCAATAAAATTGGTTAAAATGAATAATGTAAGTGAGCATAGGTTTTATATAGATTGCAATGTTTTCAGAGGCTGCCTGTATGACATGAGTATGCTCCTTTCCTCATCTATCTTTCTGAGCCCACCAGTGTCCACTGCTATTCTGGTATTTGCTACTTGTTAGAAGTATGATGATGGCCATGTTAATAGCTAACATTTTTTGAGCACACATTGGCCAGGCACTGTGCCAAACATTTCACAAATGTATGAGGGGGCACTAAAACTACCCCGGAATTTAGTTATGAAAAATTGTGTATATATTCTTACATATTTGAACTTCATTCGCCTTCAAAGTACTTTCCATTTGATGCAATACATTTATCGAGATTTTTTTCCACTGCTCAAAACAGTTTTTGAACTTGTTGATTTTGATGCCTTTTAGTGTTTCTGCAGTTTTTTGTTTCACCTCTTCCACAACAGTAAAACACTTCTCTTTGAGGACTTTGTATCTGGGAAACAAAAAAAAAGTTACTCTGGGCAAGATTGGGTAAATAGGGAGGGTGGGGCACAAGGGTCATGACATTTTTTTTTTAATTATCTTATTGTTGTTCAATTACAGCTGTCTGCATTTTCCCCCCACCACTCCCTCTAACCCCCTCCAAACCCACCTCCCTCCCTTGTTTCCACCTGCCCCCTTGGTTTTGTCCATGTGTCTTTTATCGTAGTTCCTGAAAACCCTTCCCCTTTTGTCCCCTCCTCACTCCCCTTTGGTTATTGTTAGAATGTTCTTAATTTCAATGTCTCTGGTTATACTTTGTTTGCTTTCTTCTTTTGTTGATTAGGTTCCAGATAAAAGTGAGATCATATGGTCTTTGTCATCACATTTTTTATCAGAAACTGCTGAACACTCAGCATGGCGTGGGCAGGTGTTCTTGTAAATCATCCACCATGAAATGGGCAAACACATTGAAAGAGTCTCCAAAAAACTCACTGAAGCTGAACACAGCCTCTTACAACAATGCCATCTGGTACACTGATACAGATGGGTTTCTAGAACACCCACATAGTGGGGAAGCCTATACTATAGGGGCCTGCCCTCCAGAAGATAATTCCAGTTTTGGGGGGTCCCCTCTTGTATTTCATACACTCATCACCAAAATCTTGTTATTGCCCACATTTTATAGACTGGAAATTTGAGGCCTAGATGATTAAGTGATTTTCTCATGTTGGTGACAGTATAAATACTAACCAAGCCTACTTGCTGCTGAGCCTGGCACTTAGCCACCAGGCTCTCATGTTTGGGAAGCTGGCTCTAGGATGGAAATGCATTCATATTCCATAGAGAGATTCTTGATATCTTGAAGGCATTGGAGAAATTCAAATCTAATCTTCTCTGTCTTTCCTTCTCTATATAAATATCTCTGTGAAAATAAACTCATGCTCAGGACCTAAATTAAAATAAAGTGGCAAAGAAAATGAGGCCACTAGTCTAAAAGAAAATCTTCTTCCTTTTCTGTGGGCAGTGGATTTTTATACAAACTGCTTCTCAAGGCAAATTCTGAGTTGATTTACTGCATGTGGAAATTTTATTCTCTTAGTTTAAAAGAAAATGGAACTAATGAGGAGAAGAAAAGGTTGTGTGCAAGTAAGGCAGTCTTGCAGATACCTTTATGTCTGAAGCAGCCAGAAGGCAATAATTTGCTTTTTCATTAATATCTTTCTCAAGTGACATGAACATCTACTGGACTGGTGAGGGGAGGAAACCTGGACTGGTGAGGGGAGGAAACCTGGATCCAAGCCCTTTGAGGTTTCAGGCTCCAGAAGTCCAAGAAGAAACAAGGATTAATAAAGCATTCTGTTGTCAGCTGGCTGACACACCACGCTTTACCTTGTGCTCCAGTTTGATCTGCTTTAAACATATCAGCTGGAGAACAGCCCTGTGCCCATCAGCTGCCAGACTTAATGTCATCCAGGTCCCATCTCTTACACAACTCTGAAAAATACATTGCTTCTCTCAGAGGCAGTTATCTGCCAAGTGTCTTGCTATGTGTTCTCACAGCACCCAATTAAACTTTGTGGTGATAAACACAGTGGCGATATATTTGTAAAATTATTCTTTTTCTATTTCTCTTCCTCTTTGGTGTGGAGATTATGCTATGTTATAGACTAAAGAGGTTGGCTTAGTTTTAACTGTTGTAAATTAACAATCAAAAGTTATAGCCACATGGTTTAAAGAAAATGGGAAGAAGCACTTTTTCAGGAGATAAACTAGTGAATGTAGTTTTATGCTTTAGAACTTTGGTGGATAGATGGATCACTGAGCAGGGAAAAAAACCTCAGGTTCAGAGCAGGCTTTGTCGCTAATTCTAATTCTCTTGACACATGATATTCAGACTGGGAACTGTCAAACTACTGGTTTAAATATAAATTTAGTTTGGAGGCACTTACTACGTGTGTGTGTGCGCGCGTGCGTCTGTTTAGATATAATATAAATAATCGAATCAATAGTCAAATATCCTAATCTAATAATGAAAGAGTATAGGTACTCAAAATCACACACTTATTTAGTTTCAAGGCCTGAATTAAAAATATATATAATCTAATTAGGATCAGTACCCTTTCCAGTAAATGGAAGATATTACTAAGTTTCATAAATATGTATCAGCCAATGAGAGCACTCTACTGTGAGTAATAAAAATGAACTCTGGTTAACTTCAGCAGAAATGAGATTTACAGAATAAATTCAGGAATTGTGAAATCAAAATCAGTACGAATTAGGCTTCCCAAGAGGCTGACTTTGGTCAACACTCCACCAGCTTCCTGACTGCAGTATCCTCTCCAGGGCAATTAACTGGATTTGCCGTACCAATTCCCTGAAAGGTTTGGATAAGTTATGTGGGTAAGTAGTCACAAGTCACTCTAGGAAAGCAGATAACTAGACTCATGTCAGTTGGGTGAGCTAACACACCGAATCAGGAATCTGTGGGAGGTGTGCTCGCATTCTTACCTGCAGCCCAGTTCAAACTATAGCACCCCCTCTTGTGTTGAGCAGCCTTAGAATCTATTTTCATTCATGTTCCCACACATTCACTGACATAAATATGAAAGTTCTGAAATTAGTTGAGCTTGTAGGAATCATGTTGATATCTAGTTCTAAATGGAAGTCTGGAGACCGTAAAGGATGGATCACTGGATATGAAGGAAATTGACTTGTCTATGTAACACTGTCATGCAAGAAAGTTACAGTGTTTTAAGCAAATGGGAAGGGGTTTATCTGGCAAGAGAAGTTTAGTGGGACTGGAAAACGAGGGTATTTCCAGTCCTCCCACATGTCATCTACATAGACATCCCTGCTGTGTCCTCAGTCTTTTTCAACCAATACCATAACTGGTGAGCCACAAATGCAAATCTTATGCAATGTAATTTTTTCTAGTAGTCACATTTTTAAAAATTCAAAAGAACCAAATGAAATTACTTTTTTTATATTTTATCTAACAATATATCCATATATTATAATTTTAACATATGAACAACATAAAATTAATAATGAGATTTTTCATTCTTTTTATTTTAAAGCACTAAATCTTTAATATCCAGGGTTTATTTAGCTATATGGGGCTAATGGTATCATAGTGGTACCAGCACAAGTCTTATTCTCTTTCTTTCTTTAAGCTTTCCAGTATAGTTATAAGTAGTCACCCCACCCTACAATCTTGAAATCTTCATGCCTTGCATACATTTGTTGCCAGATTTCTAACTGTTATAGTAAGAGATTTTCATTACCCTTCATTTGTCTTTAGACCATAACCAATCCAAGAATCCTCATTTCTCTAAGCACTGCTGTCGACAATCTAGTCCCAAATACCAATTTCCTCACCAAAGCTTTTGCTGTAAACAACATCAACTCTGGAGAACCTATGAAGAAATTATTTTCCTGAATGAATACTAACTAGTTCAAGGATGTATAGAAAAGATGGAGAATAAGTGTCAGGAAATAAGCAGTCCCTATAACATTAGGGATTGGGGAATACAGTCAAGCTTATCTTAAGGATACCATTCTTGGAACTTCTTCAAGAATCTGAATACTACTCCACTAATGTCTTTACCTGTACCTGCATCTTTGCCGATTCAAGATCAAAACTGAAGAATTTTACTGGTCTAGTATCATGAGATAGCATTCTAGGGAGCCTGGGAGGGGTGATATTTAAATCCTTCATCTTCTGTGGTAGAAGATAAAATTGTTTCATCAGGTGACTCAAGGAAATTCTTCCCAAGTAAGGTGAGTGATAGATAATAAATGGTAGGATAATAGTGGTAGGATAAAGAAGTCAACTCTCCACTACATAAACACTCAAGAATAAACACAGGGGAATAAATGTCTTTTCCTGTTTGTGTCAAACAAATTTATGACTGTCATAAATGTGCTCAATAAAAACTAAGGGCTTACTTTATTATTTAAATGAGAATTTATTATCTTTTGTGATCAAATTTTTGTTAAATAGTTCAAATTTCGAAACATAATATTTTTTGTTTTAACAAGTCAATTTTTTAAAAAATCACAATTATTCTGAGAGAGCCATTTTCAATAATTTGAAGTTTTTTCTCCTGTGCCTGGAGTGAGATTTTAGAGGCTTCTCTAAATTACTTTGAAATGATAAAGAAAAGTCTCCATCAACTCTTTATACTTTTGATTTTGGTGTTGTCAGCATCTTAAAGTCCTTAAGAAAAGGAATCACTTAGTTTTGAGAACAGCTTTTAAAGAGCATGAAAAATCTTTGTTTTGGTATTGTAGCAGTAGTATTCAACATTTATTTTTTTATAGAAGAGAAAGACAGTCACAGAAATCACCATATACATGAATTTAAATAACACTACACTAAGATTTAAAATGCATTTTTGTTGCCATTTGCCATGTCATCAATTTCAAAGGTTAGAAAAATGACGTGCACTGTGCCCTGATCATGCCTGTGTATCATTTTCTCAATGTAATGAAATGTGAAAATGGCAAGACAGTGAACTCTCTGGGATCAAGGGACTGTGTAAGACCTCATCACAACCAACCAATAATGCCACTTAATGAAGAGGAATGCATGCAGGACACAGCACAGCTGAATGTGATCCAGGCACTGGCAGGCACCTAGCAATAGAGAACTACGGAAATTTAAAAATAAGGTGTAATCTAATTTTGATTGACTCTAAAGGGAGAATGAAACAAGGAAATTCAGCTGCTGAATGTTACAGGTTTCAGTCTATTTTTCTTAATTTTCTAGGCTGATACTTCAGTACAGATTTTAGGCTAATCAAAAACATTCCTTGATAACTAATAGACTTTATGATTAAGACAATATTTCAGGGTTATAATGCAAAGATACATCTAATACTACAAAAAAATCAGCTATACTTTTATTTGTTCTGTTTTTCCCTCCATATACAGTAATTAACATTTTTATTAAGTGCCTACTATCAGCACATTCAGAACACGTAATATTAAGCCATATAACTAGGTAATTAATTCAACTTCTTTATAATGATTGAAATGCCAATTTGGTAAACGTGTCCCAGCTGATTATATTGGAAGCAATTTGATGTAATCAGCCAGTTAAGTGACTTATCTCCACCTGGCATATTGCTACTTTCTTCATCCTATATTAGGCACTAATGCCAAAATGAGCTATGATTCCAGCTGCTTGATTATTGATACCCATACCTACTCAGTTATAGAATACTTTGCTCTATTAGACACACAAAAACACCTTAACTAGTAGAGAAGCAAACTATATTGGGAGTCTTTGTTTCCCAGAGTACTATGTATGCCAGCCAAAAAGTAGGAACAAACATCAATGGAGACAGAGCTGTCTACTATTTTACAAGCAGAATATTTTTGGCAGTAAAAACAAGTCACAGTGAGGAGGACTGAATGAGACACAGCATCTGAGGGGAAATGGAGAGGCAACCTGTCACTAGCATATCTGATTCAGTTTTTTAGCTTCTGCTGCATTCCCACTCCTCATGGCGTATGCTCAGCTCACCAAGTACTATCTTCATTGTAAACATGAATCCAGAGTACTGAGAACTTCATTCTTATTTTGTATCTCAAGATTCTGCCACATATGGCTTTATACAACTGTATACATATTATGAGGCTGTGCAGAAACTTGTATAAACTGACTTTTGTTGGCAAATCTTATTAAGAATATTAAATACCATATTACATAATAAAATGTTTTATTCAAACACATTCTCCATTACTTTCTAAAACACCTGACACTTTATATATACCATCCTTTATAATGTCCTCATCATTCTGAGTTTTGTTTCTGTTTACTCAACAAATACTTATTGAGAACCCACTACATTCCAAGAACTATTCTGGTAGCAGTGACTAGAGCATGAACAAGGGTATATAGCATCCCTGACATCATGAAGCTTAAATTCTGGAGAAGGGAGGCAGACTGTAAACAATAAAATACAAAATATCAGAAGGTAATGAGTGCTATGAACCATTGGAGGTATATTTTCAGATGAGGTCAGGCACATTTAGGGTGGTATGGCCATAGCCTGTAGGTATGTTTTCAAATAGGTTGGCCAGAAAAGGCCTTGCCAAGAAGATAACATTTGGGGTAAGACCTGAAAAAAGAGAAGGATTAAATTTTGTAGGCAACAGAATTAAGTTATTAACAAAGAAATGAGTTTGTGTGACTAGAAGTGAATTACATAAACACACATTAATGTAGGTATTAGAAACTGTTAATACAATAACCACAATGCTGTTGACAGAAGTATTCAGTTTACGCTTAGAAGCAGATTCCATATACCACCTATAATCTGTTAATCATATAACAATGGAACTTTGAACTAAAGCTATGAAATGAGGGTGAGAAAACACACAATGTGCTGAGTACAAAATTAAAAACAAAATTAGCCAAACAGAAGGTAGCAACATGTAAAGATAATGATGTATGATAGTATGAAATATACAAAGTATAGAATCAGTATAGTGTTATGAGACAAGTGAGTTCTCATTATAAATCTACCACTAGAATTTTTAGAGACTTTTGCTAGCTGGAGGAGAGACTATGCAACTGTGATAAATTGTTTAAGCCCTGGCTGGTGTGGCTTAGTGGATTGAGTGCCGGCCTGCAAACCAAAGGGTCGTGATTTGATTCCCAGTGAGCGCATGTGCCTGGGTTGCAGGCCAGGTCCCCAGTGCCCGAGAAGCAACCACACACTGATGTTTCTCTCCCTCTCTTTCTTCTTCCTTCCCCTCTCTCTAAAAATAAATAAATAAAATATTTAAAAATTAATAAGCTTAAATATAGAAGGCTATTGTGTAGTTTGGATAAGAGTGGATCTTGCGTTATTACTTACAGCTTATTACCCAAAACATGAAAATTAGGAACGTGATAATATATTTTTATTGAGATATCTTTATGCTTACATTAATAGATATTAATTTCCTTCCTCATTTAAAAGAACTGAACAACCTTTCATTTTCTTTTTAAAAACTAAAGGAGTCTAAGACACAATTTTGATTTTATCATATCATTCATACAAATTAATTAGATCAAACTCATAAAAAGTCAGAATAGTTCAGTAGGTCATATGAATAATAATAAGCCCATAAAAAATAGGTCATTCTAGTGATTTGCTTAGTTTTCTATGTATTGAAGATATTCCAATAGATAGCTCGCTGTATTTTTCTTTGGATTCATTTTATTTTTATTATTATCCACAAAATACCTTTAATACAGCCACCACTGTTGGTACAATTCCCTAGCTATAAACTCAATTTAGCTTTTAAAATGTTAATCACCCATTCTTTGAAAAGACACAGGATGCCTGAATATTAATTAACTTAAAGTTAGATTAGTTGATGAAAAAGTTTAATTTAATATTAACTTTAGTAGTGATGAGATGTACATTTATGTATTCTTTTTTCTTTTTTTAAATTATATTTTATTGATTATGCTATTACAGTTGTCCCATTCCCCCCCTTCATTCCCCTCCACCCTGCACACCCCCTCCCACCCACATTCCCCTCCTTTAGTTCATGTCCATGTGTCATAAGTTCTTTAGCTTCTACATTTCCCACACTATTCTTGCCCTCCCCCTGTCTATTTTCTACCTACCATCTGTGCTACTTGTTCTATGTACCTTGTCCCCCTCTCTCCTCCTCCCACTCCCCTATTGCTAACCCTCCATGTGATCTCCATTTCTGTGTTTCTGCTCCTGTTGTAGTGATTTGCTTAGTTGGCTTTTGTTTTAGGTCTTGTTGTTAATACCTGTGAGTTTGCTGGTTTTTTACTGTTCATATTTTGAACAATCTTGGATGGAGATCCTTGACTTTCATGACTTGGAATACTTCTTTCCAGCCCCTTCTTGCCTGTAAGGTCACTTTTGAGAAATGTGCTGACAGTCTGATGAGAACTCCTTTGTAGGTGACTGTCCCCTTATCCCTTGCTGCTTCTAGAATTCTCTCCTTCATTTTAATCTTGGGTAATGTAATTATAATGTGCCTTGGTGTGTTCCTCCTGGGGTCCAACTTCTTTGGGACTCTCTGAGTTTCCTGGACTTCCTGGAAGACTATTTCCTTTGCCAGATTGGGGAAGTTGTCCTTTATTATTTGTTCAAATAAGTTTTCCACTGGTTGCTCTTCTTCTTCCCCTTCTGGTACCCCTATAATTTGGATGTTGGGACGTTTAAAGATGTCCTGGAGGTTCCTAAGCCTCTCCTCATTTTTTTGAATTCTTGTTTCTTCCTTGTTTTTTATTTGGCTGTTTCTTTGTTCCTTCTGGTCCACTCCATTGATTTCAGTCCCAATTTTCCTCCCATCTCTGTTGGTTCCCCATGCATCTTTCTTCATTTCACTTATTGTAGCCTTCATTTTTTCATCTAATTTGTGAGCAAAATCAACCAATTCTGTGAGCATCCTGATCACCAGGGTTTTGAATTGTGCATCTGATAGGTTGGCAATCTCTTCATCGCTTAGATAAATTGGCTCTGGGGCTTTGATTTGTTC